>KB205944.1:2144116-2560930 GCA_000328965.1 Ascocoryne sarcoides NRRL 50072 | reverse complement strand
GCGCCCTCCTTTCTTTNTTCGTATTCTTTTTTTTTTTCCTCCTGGCCAAGGCGCCATGAAACACAATGGAAATAATTCGAGACGATCTGTCTCAGCCTCAGCCGCTGTTGATCGGCTAAGCTGCGAGCTAGTGGAATACCGGCTAAAGGATACGTCATAATTATATCAACTACTAATCGGCCCGGGGATCTCTCCGCATTTGTTTACAAGAGAGCATGTTGTATGGCTTTGGGGTAGTCCGCCCTACGGGTAGTCCATTTCCACATCTGAAGAGCTTTACAACAATGGCGCGAGCTTTACGAAATGATGGTTGGGGGTGGAGATGGGCTTGGCTAGAGACTCACTAATGGGTAGTTAAAATACGATGAAGCCAGAGTTGGTTAAAAAGATGTTAGGTTCCCTTGCTTTGTTTTTTTTCTCTTTGCGAGGAGGAAGAAAAGAAGTTTCTTCGGTCGAATTTCAGGCAAAAACAACTTGGTTTATTCGAAGGAGGCGAGAGCAGTCGTTGTTAAGAGACAGACAACTTTATTCGACTCTTCATACGGAATACACTTATCCAAGGCTTGTCAACAAGTATACCTACCCACCTATCTACCTTGCTTATCTTTCAACTAAACGCCCAACAAGGAATACGCAAAACGGCCTACACGGATATCAAACCCATTTTTGTTAATTCCAGCGCCGCGGTTCTAAGAGAGAGAAAGGATCAGAATCAATTCCAGTCGCCGTTCAGAAAATCACCATTCCGATAGCACAGGAGCAGCACAGATGGGGTTCGCGAATCCGTTTGGCCAGGCTTCTGCCACCGCCTACCAAGGCGTCCTTGTGCCCCTGGCGCAGGCCAAACGCCACGCGACCGTCGTCGCGGAATACGAGCGTCGCAAGTCGCTCGAGGGGCGCGAGGTCTCGGATGTAGATGCGGAGGTGAAGGGGGAGAAGGCGGAGAAGGGCCCCGTGGATAGTGGGGAGAGCGGCGTGGGGTCGACGGCGAGTAGGGCGTATAGTCCCTATACGGTTGAGGGGTTGAGGGCGGAGGTTTATGAGGGGATTGATGGGGTGGAGCTTTCGACTTATGAGTGTATGTGTTACTTATCTTGTGCTTGCGTGGAAGGGGGGCGGGAAGCGAAGATTTGACTGACTTATTTACATAGTGAAGAGCAAACTTATCAATATGGCGATTCAGGATATCGGGATGGGGAGGTATAATTGGGAATTGTTCGGCCTGTGCGGGTTTGGATGGTTTGCTGATAAGTAAGTGGTGTCTTGTTCTGATTGTGGTGGTTTGGTTTGAGTGTAGTATTAACGTGGATGCTTAGCCTCTGGATTGAAGGTGTAGCGCTGTGTCTGCCGTCACTCCAAGCCGAGTTTGACATTTCCGAGGCGCATGTCAGATATACCACTTGTGCTTTCACGGCCGGTCTCTGTCTTGGTGCCAGCTTCTGGGGTGTGGCTTCTGATATCATTGGTCGGAGACTGGCTTTCAATCTGACTCTCTTCATCGCTGGAGCTTTTGGGATTGCGGCGGGCGCGGGACCAAGCTGGATTGGGACTTCTTCGATCTTTGCAGCTCTCGGATTTGGCGTTGGAGGCAACCTTCCTGTTGACGGTGCTCTCTTTCTGGAGTTTTTGCCGACTGCGAATGGGGGGCTTCTCACCTTGCTTAGTATGTGGTGGCCGGCAGGCCAGTTGGTTGCGGCTTTGGTTGGATGGGCTTTTTTGGGCGGCAAATTCCCTGTTGAGAAAGGTTGGAGATACTTTGTATATACCATGGGTGCGATGACCTTCGCCATGTTCCTCTCTCGGTTCCTACTTTTCCACCTTTTTGAATCGCCAAAATTCCTTTTATCTCAAGGTAAACAGGCGGATGCCGTAGCGGTTGTTCATGGGTTGGTCCTCCCTCCTTGCCCTTTCACCACCTCGTATTTACACAGAACCAACTAACAGCAAAACAGCATGGCCCACAAAAACAAAACCACCACCTGGCTCACTGAAGAAATCCTCGACCAAGTTGGCGGGAACCAGGAAGTCACCGCCGACCTGAAACTCTCCCCCACTCAGGTCATCAAGCAGACTATGTCCTCCTTCTCCAGCGAATTCATATCCCCTCTCTTCTCCTCGAAGCGTCTGGGCTGGAACACAGCCCTCCTCTGGTTTTGCTGGTTCACAATCGGAATAGGATACCCTCTCTTCAACTCCTTCCTTCCTCAATACCTCGCCCACGGCAAGACCTCCAACGCCTCCCCCGTAAGTACCAACACCACCTACCGCAACCTCGCCATCGCCAGTTGCCTCGGCGTCCCAGGCTCCCTCTTCGGCGCCTACGCCGTCTCCCTCCCCTACCTCGGCCGCAAGGGCACCATGGCCGCCTCCACCTGCCTCTCCGGCATCTTCCTCTTCCTCTTCACCATCTCCGCCGACGCCAACTACCAGCTGGCCTTCTCGTCCATCGAGGCCTTCTTCCAGAATATCATGTACGGCGTCCTGTACGCCTACACGCCGGAGGTGTTCCCGGCGCCGAACCGCGGCACGGGGACGGGCATCGGGAGTTTCTTGAACAGGATCGGGGGCCTCTGTGCGCCCATTATTGCGGCCAATGTGGGGGATGGCTTGAATGCGAATGTGCCGGTTTTTGTGGCCGGCTCGTTGATCCTGGCGGCGTTTGTGGCCATGTGCTTTTTGCCGATTGAGACGAGGGGGAGGCAGATGCTGTGAGCGGCATTTGCGTTGTTGTTTCTGTTTTTTTTTTTTCAAAAGGGAAAAGTTGATTTTTGGGTCTGGGGGAAAATGTATATAGATATTTGGATATATAGATATTTGGATAGGGATGTAGAGTGTAAATACGATAACGTTAGATATGAAGCTCAGAAGTTTCGTCGATCTTTTTACTTAAACATGGGAATGTCCAGCAAAAACAACAGTCCATTCGTCCTTCTCGGCCTTTGGTAGAGAGAGAATTCAATATGCAATATCAGATCCAAGCCTAGCTATAAATGTTATAAATACACGAGCTTGTTCGCTTGCTCAGTGAGCGCTTTCACAACTATCCTTCCAATGTTAGAGGAAATTGAATCAAGTTGATCGCAAAGTCGTTTCCTCCAAACTCTCCATACAAAACATTTAAACTACCTTGAAGAGCTCAAGGTTATGCGCGAACCGAGTCAAGCGTTCATCAACTGTATTCCCGCCCACACCTAAGCGAGATCTGGGACCTGCCACGGCGCCCACATCGAGTCTGCGAACTGCGAAGTCTGGGTTGCGGGGATATCCGTGATGAAGACGGTCGTGTTTGTCGTCTGCCCGAGCAGGAATCTATTGATATAGGCCGTCAACTCCGGCTGTTGGCGGGCAGAAAAGCTGCAGTGGGCATGGTTTCCCCTCTCGCTATATCCCATATGATCCGGCACGCCCAACGCCTGGAAGATCTTCCCCGCCGTCTTCATGCATCCATATCCGCTCCAGGGACCGAGCCACTGGATGTCATTCTCGATGATGAGTAAACCGCGGGGGGCAACGAGGCCCGCAAGCTCGTGGTGGTCGAAGGGGAGGGTATTGACCTTGTTCGCGAGGGTTGCAAACTCGGTGCTGAACCAGACGTTTTCTTGGACGATCTCCGAGGCGCTTTGCACGGGTTGGCCGTTTGCGAGAGCGCGGTTAGCATTGCTGTAGTCGCTGAGTCGCCAGCAGGCCGCGCCGCCGGAACCGCTTTCTTGCGGGATGGTGAGGGCGATGCGGTCGTCGAAGGCGCCGGCTGTGAAGGCGCCCTTGCCGTTGCGAGAGCAGCCTGTGACGCCTAGGTGGGCGATATCTATCTTGTGTTGGGAGATGGGGATTGTTTCCAGGGCGTCGATGAGTCGGCTGACGCCCCATGCCCAGGCCATCATTGCGGATGCGGTGGCATTTTTGCCGTACAGAGTGTAGAATTTTCCGACTCCGCGAGATGTAGAGGATACCTGGGCAGCTAGGTCGTCGTTGTTGAAGGAGATGGTCGCTACGTTGGAAGGAATGGGAATGCTTCCCCCTTGGAAGGCAATAAAGGCTGGGTAGGGTCCGTTGCCGGTGGATGGATATCTGACGGTAGCCGAGAATGATATCGAGGCACTTCCAACTCCAGCCGTCATTGTTATGGTGTTTGCCTGGAAGGAGGCACTGAACTTGGGTGGCTTATCGGGCTTGGTTCCAAGTTCATACTTTTGGAACAAGGCATTGAGTTCCTGTTGACGGCAGGCGAATTGGCTCTTGGTTGTCACTTTTTCCCCTGTGATTGTTTTGAATGGATCTGGAAGAGGGATTTGTGATGGGAGCGGAATGCTTTGTGGAATAGATTGGCAGCTTTGGTCTCGGATGTCTGCGTGAGAGTTGAGCTTTGTGCGTCAAGGAAAGGAAATATCGATATCGTCATACGTAAATTGGCATCTGTTTCGGTGACTATTCTCTTATCAGCTTTTTTATATATGAGTCTATAGACATGGTGAATGACAAACATGTGTTATGATATGTTTGTGGCAAAGCGTAGCTAGAAGTAATAGTCGCTAGCAATATCACTAACGTTGGAGAGAGCTTCATCGTGTATTAACTGCAATGGGAACCCAAATTTCGTGCCAAAGGAATTTAAGAAAACCTATAGTTCACTAGGTGGTTGTCACCAAGGTTTATATACTCTTCTTACTGGAGACATGACGTAACCAAACTCACTTGGTATGCCATCAAATTCAATATATAGCCAATAGATATGATTTTGAATTCCCTTCCATAACTATAGTATTAGGCTTATTGTCATCATTCCACTCTAAGTATTGGGGAAGCCCAAGGGAAATATCATCTGCGAATAAGACACCATTATGGTAAATTAGATAAATCCTATGCAGATGGATGTTAACTTCCGTGGCTGTAATGTAGATCATATTTTCATTTAGCCGTATGTCCTTTTATATTAGCATTAGTCGATCGCAATGCAAGATAGTATGAGAATTGCACGACAAAGAACCTATAAGAACTCAAAGGGACTCAAGACACTGAGTAAATAATGTCGAGGTAAAACAACACATTCTCCAAATGATCACGCTGGACAATATCCCCGAGTCAAAATAGGAGCATCAATTGACCAAAGCTCCCCACGGCAGCACTCATCCAAGTACAAACACCAGATATGTGCTACTCCATCTACGCCAAGGATAACTTCACGAATATGAACTTACCCCGCTCGCAAACCTCGAAAATATTTCAAGTGGAAACGCCTTAGCTATAGCCTGATACCCCGCATCATTGGGGTGCAGATAATCCCCGGAGTTGTAAGCAGGGTTAAGCTGACTTGGTTTACTTGGGTCTTTGATAACAGCATCGAAGTCAACCACAGCGTCAAACTTCCTACTGCTCCGGATCCACCCATTTACTCGCTGGCGAGTCTTCTCCCTCTCGGGATCGGAATATGGTTGAATTGTTGAATTAGGAGCCCCGAATGGTGTGATGGTTGCTGCAAACATTGGAATCCCAAAGGTGTGAACTCGGCTAATTATCTGTTCGTAAGCTGTGATGATTCGGTTGCCAACTTCTTGCTGTGCAGATATTGTTGCGGCGGTCCCGCCAATGTCATTTACTCCTTCAAATATCATGGCGTAGCCTACACCTGATTGTGCTAGCACGTCTCGCTCGATGCGCCCAAAAGCGTTGGGTCCAAGTCCATCATATAAAATTCGGTTACCGCCTGCTGCTTGGTTGACGACAGCTATGTTTGAAGTGGCCCTATTTTCCTGCATTCTGGCAAGTACTAGGTCTGGCCAGCTGAGCAGAGTGTCAGTCGTTTAACGAAATAAAAGGGATCGTGTCAAAATGTGTACCGGTTGTTCTTATCCGTGTCACTTCCACGACCATCTGTGATACTATCTCCAACCACAACAAACGCACTAGACGTCTGAGGCACCCATGCTTCTACAGCACTTAAAAAGTACCTACAGTTCAAGTAAGTATTGACCTCCTACTTGACAGGAGTGGGCTCTAACCAATGAGCAACACTTCGAACATCCGGACCAGTGGCCAGGCTAGATGCATTAACATAATCGCCAGAACAGAACCAAGAAGTAGTACGGCTGCCGGGATGGGAAGTGATGTCGTTGCTTGCTTGACCTTTGTCCAGATACATGGTTACTGTGATTATAGATTGAGCCTTGACCGCGAAGTTTAGTGGATCAGAGACGATGAGAGCTCCGTTTGGGACAATGATGCCAGTATTACCACTGAAGGTTACCGTCTGCAGAGTGCTTGTCTGAATATAATTGGAACCTGCGGAGCCATTTACGGGCAGAGCAATTGTCATGGCTGTAATAGAAAGATCATTGATACCGAATGCATTCGACACCCGGATCCGGACTTGATCAGACGGAATTGATATGTGAAGTGTCTGACGGATTGTGGAGTTGAAGAAAACGAGATTCGTCTCAGTCTACGAAAATTAGCAAGAACGCTTCAATCGGAAAATGGGGATTGTGCAAATGGCGGCGGAGGCAAGTTCGCAGCCTCCGTGAGTTGTGGCATGGTCGTCCATGTGTCTACCCATTGCTTGCCACTCTGAACAGTAGTAGCCCTAGTATATCCGGAAATAACAAAAAGAACCAAGCAGATAACTGCCAGACGACAAGATTCGATATTGGCCATGGTGATGTACCCCAGGTTTGAGTGAGATCCCATGCCGAAGACACGAGAGGTATATATACCACCAGTGGTTGGCACAATAGAGGCTGAATTGTATCACTCCCTCCTTGGTGTACTTTGAAAACCCAATTGCCGACTCCATGACCAACCCAAACAAGGAAATTATTCTAGGAAATGAACAGCATTTACAAATCTCTTGACAGAATTTAAGCCTGGACTACAGTAGTATGATCATCAACTTCGGCAGTGGATTCGTATCCAATCTCTGGTATAGCCAGCTATTGGCAGAGCTCCGCATAGATGCAATGGATACTCCCTTGTGACGAGGTTAGCATTTAGGCTATGCTAGCGGTACCTTGCACTTTTCCCCTCACTACCGGAATCTGAACTTCGGGACCTCACGGCCCGAGCAATAGGATCGATGGAAACTACCTTCGTAGGAACTAGGTGTTTAGCTCTTCCCCCTGGGCAGCTTCTTCTGGATCGTCTCTCATATCGGGGGTCGGCGATGATTTCTGGGGAAAATTTGATGATATACATATATTAGCATCGGAGGTTATTATATCGCGACTACAGATGCGGAACGGACCGGGAGCTTTATGGTCATATGACTTTTGTGTAAGGACTTCCTCGCCGGGGAAACAGTTATAAAGAATCCACAGTTGAAATTTCTTCAATGGAGTAGTTTATTTAGAGATCTAATAGTTCTATTGGTCAAATCCCCCTTGTTAACAAGAGGTCTCTAGAAGGCTTGACATAACTGTTTCCCCGGCGAGGAGAACCGTCCTATTCTACAGACGACAGGAAGATACGAGGACTGCAAATACCAGCGCCTGTAAGCATCCTCAAATATAGTACCCCCACGCCTCTGCTCGTTCACTAGAATGCGGTTTATGGATGCTAAGAGGTAGAAAAATTTATGAGACTGCAGGTAGTTTCGAGCCCAGAGGCTCATAAATCAGCTTGTTCACTTAAACACAGTTTATAGATACTGACAATTGCATAGAAAAATCTATAAGAATGAGGGTAGCCTAGAACCTAGAAACCTACGGCTTTCCATGCGTTCACTTAAACATAACCAGCGGCTGCGTACTCGCCTAAATCTGGTTTGTAGATGCAAGTATTTAGATAGAAAATTCTTCAGGAGGTTGGAATAAGGATATATTCAAACAGCCGGAACTAGGAGGAGCAGTTCATATACACCGATATATAAAAGCGGGCCTATCAGATCAGTACTAGTACTCTGCGCTATCTTATATTAGGTCGAATAATAAGGGGACCGACAGGAAAGATGGGAAGAGGGGTAATTTCTTAACATCGAACGTTGAATGGTAATAAGGATATACTTTTTTAGTATATTTTTGATAAATTACAAAGCGTAGTAGTATGCCAATTGATAGAGTCATAACAGGATGCTGTACGATATGTACATGCCTGTCTAATGCGTATAACCTTTAGTTCTTTTACAAATGGCGTTGAATGAAAGCTATATCTCTAATATAACGATAATATACTTTGTTATATACTATAATCTCGGATCACCCTTTTTAAAATTGCAGTATTGCCACATTCGGTAACCCCGCACAACGTAGTCTTTGAAGTGAGAACTAAGGGCTGGTATGAACGCGCTCAGTGTAAAGCGGCACAGCAATTTTTCAAAGGATTACTAGATCACCCCCTCAATGGTACGGTGGCTTGCGGACGATACAGCATCATTTTGCGGCTCCCGTAGGGTATTCTTATCTTTGAAAGCCGCCCACAGTGCGACTCGAGTTGCTCTTTATTATTCTTAAGCGGGGGGAGGGGGAAGCGATTAGTATTACCTGCCATCAGATAATTACTGTTCTATATCGTCAACTTGCTCATCTCTCTCGCTCTCTCGCTCTCTCTCTGCTCAGGGTAACGATTCTTGAAGATGAAAGCCAAGCTCCGAGTTCGAGAAAGACAGCTTGAGGATTCGACAGTATTTATGATTGGTAGGACCGTAATAGAATATGTCCCGGCTTCAAGGTTTAAATGTTAGAGCAGATACAGGCGCCGAGGCAGTCAAATGACCAAAATCCATCCTCTAAGAACTTCAAACTCCTCCTAATTATGCACGATACAGCTGCTATTGAGGATTGCTTACAGCGCTTAGGAGGTATTCTGTTGCCCTTTTGAACACTGGTTTCACACTTGTACTTGAATTATTTTCTACGTAGCTGGACTTAAGGTTAATAACAACAAATAGCCAAGTGAATGATTCTAGAAAAGTAAGAATTTCTCGTTTTCCTCTTCTTTTGCCCGTCATATACTGCATACTATACATGCAATTAGAACATGCCTTCTCGAGCCGCACGGCTATACGAGTACTACCTGGGCTCTGGCGGGGTGGGAAGCTTTTACCTCACAACTTAAACTATACTTCGCGCGATTATGTCTTATTTTTTCGATTTCGCATCTCCCTACAGGTAACCGTATTCGCATACTTTAATTCAGCCCTATAGATACATATAAGCTTCTTTAGATAAATTCTGTTAAAATTGTGGGCACACTTCCCCTAGACCGCAGGTCTAGACCTCTCCCACTTCTTTAGGTTAGATCTAAGCCAACTTGGAATCGTTCAAGTCGACTAAAATGCAAACCCGACAACATCTCTTGCTAGATCGTACTCGTACTCGTACGCTCCATCATCTATGAATCAGGAAACGCTTGCGCAGTCCTTCTAGGCATTAAGATTTCACAACGAGGCTGAGCTCTTGGTCCCTGCAACCCAGGCCTTCCGCCATCGCCGATACTCGATATCAAAACAAACAGATAAAGAGCGCCACGAGCCTCGCAGAGAAACCGTCGATGATTAATTCTATATGACATATTCCTGGAGAAGGTCTTCATCTCGCCCAAGATGTCAGTTCGAATTGTGCTGGACGATGCGCATACCTTCTATACCAACCTTGATTTTATCAGCGGCAGAATAATCCTCAGTCTCACCAGCGACGAAAATATATCTGCTATCGTAGTTAAGCTGGAAGGCGAAAGCAGGACAATGCTGATGCGGCCAATGGGCCCTTCTGCAAACCAAGCGTATGCTTCACGGCGAGATCAGCGACAAGGACTGGCGATGGAGAATCATAAGATTCTGTATAAAGTCAACACAGTCTTCCCAAACTCCAAAGGCACAACGCAGGGACTGGCATATACTCTGCGGGCTGGGACTCACGAATATCCCTTTCGCTTTAAGATACCCTTCAACAATGGCTGTTCGGATCCGAACGCGCAGCAAATGGGGCCAGGAACTGGGTTTGGTGGATTTGGATTGCAAGGACTGCAACAACTGCAATACAGACATGTTAAAAGGACATTGCCACCCTCCTTGACTGGATTCCCCGGGGAGGCAGAGATCAGATATTATGTTAAAGTTACCGTCCAACGACCCTCCATATTCAAGGAAAACAGAAGGAGCGCAGCTGGTTTTAGATTCCTCCCAATTGAACCCCCCAGACCCCCCAAAACAGCAAATGAGGTATACGCAAGACGTCCATTTGCTTTCACCGCAGGCTTAGCAGGTTTCCCGAAGAAACCGGGAATGTTCAATAAAAGGAGACCAAGCGCCGCATTATCAGACACAGCCCCGAAAGGAGAAATGGATGCCCGGTTACCCAGTCCTGCGATCCTGACGTGCAATAAACCATTACCATTGCGACTTATTGCTCGAAAATTGAACGAGAGCCCAGAACATGTTTTCTTGGTGTCGTTGCAAATTCATCTCTACGCCCAGACGGAAGTCCGAGCACAAGATGTAGTGAGGAGGGAAGATGGGACATGGGTCTTGATGAGCCTAACCGGCTTGTCTATACCAATTGGCTCTCCCTCTGATCCTATTGGCACGGAGACAATACTAGATCAAGCATTATGGGATAGGATACCACTTCCTAGTACCGTTACACCTTCTTTCCATACTTGCAATTTAACGAGGAAATATGAGTTGGAAGTGAAAGTTGGCTTGGGGTATGGAATTCCCGGGGATATTCAGGTCAGTCACTTGTTTTCCTAAAGCGAGATTTAAAAAAATACAGTTGCCGGTTCATTTTCCACTGCGAAAGTTCAAGCCCAGTGGAAGGGTTGCGCTTGCGCAGTAGAAGTGGAATTGACAAGTACTAACAACTTTCACAGCCTCAGCTAGCAATTCTTCCCCTACGCTTCCAAGTAGAAGTCTACTCCGGAATCCATCCCCCCGCCGCCCTTCTTACAGCAATGGCTTCGGCTCCGCCGCCCCAACCTGTCCGCCCAACAGCCCAAGTACCGGTAGCCCAAGTTCCAACACCAGCCTACGACCCAGCTTACCCACCGCAACTTGGCCCCGGCGGAGTGGCAGTCGACGATGCTCCGCCAAGTTATGAGGATGCAATGGCCGATGAGGCGGTAGTCGTTGATGGAAATAGGAGGGAGTACAGCGGAGTTACGGATGTAAATGCACCCGAGGTAGGAGAGAAAGGTGGTAAAAGTGGTGGGCTAAGACAAGGCGGCCCTCCGCCAGGTTATGGGAGCCACTAGCCAGGGAGAGGGTGGCGTAATGCTATTGTATGATTTGGATGAAGGGAACTACATTGTATAAAATATAAGAGCGATACCCATATATACGACTGTAACAACACTTGGGCTTGTGATGGAAGCTGTGGTGGAGCTCGAGGAGGACGCCATACAATGAGAACAAAATGAGGACAAAACGTGGACCAAATGAAACTTGTAAATTTAAGAGTCAAGACCGACTGAAGAGGTGAAAAGCATGAATTGTTTGAATAGGATAAGTTTCCTACCCCCACGAAAACCAGGCTCTCCAACTATCATTACAATTCTATGACAAGCCTAAAGTTGTTGGCAAAACATAAAAGCCTCTCAAAAATCAATCACTAGATGTCCTACGCCCCTTGAGACGCAGCTTAACATAATCCCCTCCTTCTTATCCTCCGCACTCAACGCACTACCCCTATGCTCTACCCTCCCCTCACACACCTTAACCTTACAAGTCCCACAATTCCCCACCTCGCAGCTACTCTCAATCTCAAACCCCTCCGCTCTCAACTTCTTCAACAAGGTCTCCTCCTCCCCAACCCTCAACCTCTTCCCCCCTTCTTAACCTCCACCGTGAAAGCATCCCCACTAGCATCCAGCTGAAATGCCTCGGTGTGCAGATCCACCGCATCCATGCCCACCTCATCCGAGCAACGCACCACATCGTCAATCATGCGTTGCGGTCCACAAGCATAGACGAAACTATTCCAAGTTCGATTCTGCAAGATTGAAGAGATGTCCATCCTCTCCCCTTTACTCTTATCATAAAGCACCATCTTCCCCGCGGCCATCATATCTCCCACCTGGTTTCTGAAAGGCACCTCTTCGGCGGATCTCACAGCGTAATGTATGACATAGTTGTAGTTGGTCATATCATATATCTTGGCATGCATCAGAAAGGCCGTGATGCCGATTCCGCCTGCGATGAAGATGTGATTTGACGATGTTTCAGGAATGGGAACGCTGGGCGTGATCTTGCCGACGAGGATTTTGCCCCCGACGTTCATCTCTTGGTGCAGGAAGCGAGAACCGCCTCGGCTTTCTTCTTCGAGGGCGATGCCGAGTTCGAATCGATGGCTGGTGCCGCTGACGATGGAGTAGGATCGTAAGAGGCCGTTGGGGAGTTTAAGTCGGACGAAGTGGCCCGGATCGATTTCATCTCCCTCGCCAGCACCTGCCTTGGCAAAGGTGAAGGAAGCGACACGGGGGGTTTGCGTCTTCTTCTCAACAAGCTCGAAATCTTCCCAAGTCTCGGGTTCTTTGACATCGTTGATGCTAGCGTTCTCATCCTGTATTTGCTGGATCAAGCCCTTGAATGCTCGCTTACACTCGTTTCCAAACTCTGGGATTTTCTCCAGCTGTATACCAAATCAGTTATGTCCCTCAAGGGCAAAGAATCTAAATTCACCTCGAGCAACTTTTCCAGGTTCTTTTTATCCCTATGCAAATACTCTTGCACCCTCTCAATCGTCCAATCCGGCCATTTCCTCTCCACGATCTCAATCGTATCCCCAACACTCATCCACCCCTCCTCCAAAACCCTATAATACCACCCCGTTCGGCTCTTCTTCCAAGTTTGACTGGCAAACCCCTTGATCTCAAACCGATGCCCCAGCTTAAAGCACGGCTGCCTCGGCAAAGAGACCTGCAGCAAAACGCTCCCTATTCGAACTACATCCCCGATACAGACATTCCTCTCATTCATGTTCCCGTCACTCACCAGGTTCTCCCCAAACCCCCCGATCATAAAATTGGGCGCTTGATCCGGAAATTCGCTCTTCCAGGCTTCATAGTGACCGGGAAAGTACTGGTGCACTGCCTTATCCACCCCGCCGTGAAATGTAAGATCGTGCTCATCGCTTTCTAGTCCCGTAAAGGAACAGAAGACTTTCTCTTTGCGAGGTTGTTTGTAGATACCCGTTTGAACCGAGAGGTTGCGCATCTGTTTCATTTTTGAGGTGCGGAGTTGAACTAGGGTCTCTCTGTGCCATGGGGCGGAGAGGCGGGAGTTTTCGATGGGTGCCATGATAACAAAGGAGCAAGGCAATACACTTATTGGTATCTGGGTTGTTGGTGTTCAGGTGGTTCGAGATGCCGCAAAAGACGCTAATTCTCGTCTATTCGGAGTACACGTGATCATGCTGATTCGCATTGGTTCGTAGGTGAAATATTATTGCAGGAGGATATATGGCTGTGGTAGACGAAATATAATTATTGAACCAACTTCGAGTACTAACATTGATGTACCACCGAAACGGCAAACATAATACGTTGCTTCAATCCGAAAGCCAACCGAGGAAATAGGGGATAAGAAATGCAATACGGCAGGAGCTTTATATAACAGGTTAATAAGAATTGTAAATTATTGTGAGAGTGTGAAAGTTGAAGCAGGGAAGCAGCGAAGCATAGTTTCATATTGAAAAATAAGAAGATCGCCAATTCCAAATGAAAGTAAAATGTTAGCATGAGAATGTTAGCAAAGGTGGGGTTGATAAATAAGCAACGGCGCCTAAGCTACATTCCTAAACGGCGGAAGCGCGACAAGAGAATTATTTACCGCCGCCATGACATGATAGCATGGCCCACACTTGTGTGTCGGACATTTACCCCATACACTTTCGATTAGTTCATCTTGCATAAGGGCCAGCTCAATGCGTCCAATGAAGAGCTCCAACGAATTTTTAGACTAGACCAAGGATATGATGGTTCACGTATGGCATACCAGCCCGATTTAACAACACCCATTATCCTCTAAATCCGCGATTGAACACAAAACCATACTCCATCACAGCCACTCCCTCCCACACTACTCGCCAGCGCCTCGATGATAAATACACAGGAACCCTCCATGTCCCAACCCCCTAGTAACACGCGATGGTAATAAGCTGGTAATAACAGTTAGGAATTTGTTGAGATTGACCCTTGACTCCAGCCCCACCTGTTACTTCGATGCCGACCGCACTGCGAGGCAGCAGATACAGCAGGTATTAGGTACGTCCGGTTCGACAATAAAGCATAACATAAAACAAGAGAAACATAACCCTATACCCATATCCAATCGCATACGAATATCGATATGTATGTAAAACGGAAGATTTTGAGACAACGGCAACAATGCTCTTTCTAATCATTTCAGCCTGACTCTTTTTGCATAGACAAAGAAATACGCCGAAAACTAAGTTGGTATGATCCGCTGAACGCCGTGAGGTATGCACGATAACGCCGGAAAATTCGAAGCGATCCTTGCTGGACCTGGTCATTCTGCACCAATTTCGCCGCCGTCCATGAAGGCGGAACCGTCGAAGGTGAAATCGCTTACACCTTCACCATCTTGGTGCAGAAAGGAGTCGAAATCAAAGTCTTGGAGAACATCCGTGTTGCCCCCAGTGGGATTCGCGAAGTCCATTCCGCCTTGAAAGTCGTACTGCATATGATTAGCCAAGCCTGTTGTCATCAACATCAAAGTGACTTACCGAATCGCCCAATCCAAACACTCCACCCTGTAAAGAATCTAGCTGTTGCGTTGGAACACCAGCACTCGCAGCTGGGGCCGGTGGCTGTCCGTTCGTGACGGGTTGTACGACACCGTTTTGGCTATTGTTGAAACTCTTCGGATGCATTGGGGTGACTGGGGTCGCCGGCGTTGGCGTAGCCCCCGCATTTTCGGCGTCCGCGGATGGTGTAGCACCAGCGTTGAGGTTTGCGGCGGTTCCCTTCTTAGCAGCCCGCTGTCATCAATGTCAACATTTCCACAAAAATATCCGCTCAATGCAATGGAATATACCTTTGCCTTACTCTCCTTCGATTCATTCTTTTTCTTCGGGGCCGCCTTGTTAGCTTGTTGGGGAGTTGGTGGAGCTGGGTTCTGTTGCGGAGAGGCTGTTCGGCCGTTGACTGCTGGACCAGGTGCAACCGCTGGCGGCGGTGGCATCGCTCGTTGCTGAGGAGTGCCCATACCCTGTTGAGGAGCGCCCCCTTGAGAGGGTTGTTGCATCATTTGGCCATTTTGGCCGCCTTGTTGCCAATTTGCTACTGCGGCTTGCTGCTGCTGCTGTTGCTGCTGCTGTTGGCGCTGAACCATGGCCATTTGCTGCTGTTGCTGTTGTTGTTGTTGGGCCATTTGGTTATTGAAACCACCACCTGGGTGAGAGCTGGGAGGGCGCATGCCATTAGCCATAGCCATGTTTTGATCCATGCCATTCTTCATGTAGTATTGAGGATTCATGTTAGGATCCATTTGGGCTCCTTGCATATTAAAGTTCATTGCGCTATTAGGAGATCCCCTGTTTTGACCTTCAGGGTTAGGAGAAGGAATTCCAACTGGATTCATATGAGGAGTTTGACGCTTCATCTGATCGCCAGGATTTGGAGAGTTTACAGAGCGAGGGCCTTGTGGCGAGGTTGACTGGAATCCAGCTTGGCTAGGAACACCTCCTGGTTGACCGGGAACCCCCTCGCCAGGGCGGTTTGGCGTCAAGTTGTCTTGTTCTTGGCGAGCCATCATAAGTCTCTTCTTGTTCTGTTGCTCAAGAAGCATCAATTGCATCTGGTAATCTTGCAAAGCGTGGTTGCCGCCACCACCAGCTGGTCCACCGGGTTCATTGCGAAGGCCGTTAGCACCAATTTGACCAGGATTGTAGTAGTTTGCAATTGCCCCACCATCAGGGCCCTGGGTGATCATCGGAGAGCCTTGGTTTTGGGGGCCTCCGGCATTTGGCATAGGCTTTACACTGGCCATTTGCCCTTGCTGCTGTTGTACAAGATTTGCCTGATACCCAGATATTCTCGCTTGCTGGTTTGCATTACCGGGCATATTCTGGAACTGCTGAGCTGTCAGACTATTTGATTCGATGCCATTATTAAGTTGCATATGCGCAGCTTGAATGGCATTATTGGGACCGGATTCGCCAACCTGTTGGGGTATTCCTCCTCCTTGTCCTCTCCCGTTCATCTGTTGTGGGTTGAAAGGAGCTCCGTCAAGGCGGGGTCGTTTAGAAGGGGACGGGGCATTTTCGGCAGATCCAGGAGACTGCGCCCGTTGATTATTACCGTCTGATGGATCTCGCTGCATCTTTTGCTGCTGTGCAAGCATTGCCATCTGGGATCTATTGACAAGTCAGACCGAAACTGCTCCCAAGAAAACGAGAGGACTTACCCATTTCCCCTATTTTGCATAGCTTTCTGCCTTAGAGTTTCTTGGTTCAAGCCCATGCCATTTTGTTGGTTGATTATCATTTGCTGGTATCGCGGGTTCGGGACCATGGTATTACGAAGTCCCTGCAGCATTGCCTGCTGTTGCTCTTGTCGTACCCGCGATTGCGCCTGGCCTTGTCAACGCGTGGCCAAAAAGAATTAGGAGGTCACTTACCTGCGTATGCGAAACATATTGAAGAATATTTCGCCCGTCTCCTTTGCCTCGTTGGGCGTTGAACATGTCCCAAAATAAGCACCACCACTCGTACAAGAAGCAGCTCTCCGGACATTCCTTGGGTAAATTTGGATCAGGAAGATCTGCCGGTCGTTGGGGGTCGATGTCATCTTTAGATTCTCCATCGGCGCCCTCGTCGCCAACACCGTTCTCCTCCCGTCGTCTACCAGCACTGTCCTTGAGCACATTCATTGGCTGGTCACTCTTCAGCAACGATCTTGCGCAGTCGTACATGCCATTCCGCAAGAAGTATTCGTAGATGTAGGTGTTGAGTTGTGATCGCTGGTTCACGTTGTCGGGCATCGTAGGTCGAGCACCACCAGGCGCGCCATTATTCATCATGGGCATGCCGCCACCAACTGGACCACCCATGGCACCCATCCCAGCCATATTGATGTTGTTGTTCATTGTCGCGGGTGAGGATCGCGATATATGTCGCCCTCGGTCCTGGAGGCTCGCAGTCGAAGAGGGTAGGAAGACGCTCCGTCAGCCACCGCACCTCTGACACGGGGAGCGGTTACAAGCGAAGGTATGTCGCAACGGTTGATCTGCGAGGGATCACCGAACTTGGAATTGCGGAAACGTATGAACCAACTTGTAGAAACCCGTCGGATCGTTGTCGCGCAGAAACGGCTATTTTGTAATCGGGGGGGAGGGGGCGAGGGCGTGGTCGGCCGTCTCACCTTTTTTGCTCTCGAGAAGGAATGCGATAGGCGCGTGGCTGCCGTGGATTGCAAGGTCTTTCTTGCGAGTAGAGAGGCGCGAGAAGGAAGAGGAGACCCGGATACTTCAAGACAATGGGTTCTCAGGTCGAGGGAGAGGGAGAGGTTGCGCTATCGAGAGTCTAGTGTTTTCCAGAGTCCAAATGAGGTGACGAACGGCTCACGGTCTGACGGTATATCTGAGAACGGGGACTCCGGGGATTCGAGGGAGGCTCCTCAGCACTTGATATTGACACAGCCAAGCAAGACACCACCAAAGATGGAAAAGTTTGGTATCGACAGAATGCTCACGAACAGAGGTGAGAATGGAGTAACCAAAACGAACGCACTCCTATCGATGGAAAGACGAAGTGGGAAAAAGTGGTAGATTTGTGAGAACGATGTACACTTCCCATCACTCTAGGCCTCTTTGTGCTTAGCCCGGACCGCTGCTTTTATTGCGCCGGCCCAGCCAACAAAGCTAGATGCAGCGACGGGCTGGGAGCTACGGCAGCCGCGAGAAACACTGGCCAACGTCTTATAATTGCACGCGTCTCGAGCCTCGGGCGGCACGTGTGGAAGAGTGAAAACGGGCCAATATTTGTGGCTGTAAGACGAGCGGGTTTGGGTCACCGTGTTCCTACAGTCCCGAATCACCCACCGCTGAGTAGCTGTTTGCCTCCGATAGAACTGCACTGTTATCTCACTTTTGAAAGGACCCGAGAGCGATGGCGAAATGTATATTCCCTCTCATCGCTCTAGATGAATAAGCTGGTCTGATTTGCGCTGGAAGGGCCGGTCATCCGTCGCCCGGATTTCTAGGAGGTTGGACAATTCAACCGTTGATTAAAGAGGCGAACTCATGGCCAGCGTGACACCGAAAGATTTCAGATTGGACTCCTGATGACGCTGAGCTGACCAGTACTTGAAGATGTACCGGCAATGACTCCTCCCTCTGTCACGGTGAATCATTGCGCATACAAATATCGCGGGATTTGAGGCCGAATATCAACTCCCAGCATGAAGTATATTTGTGTCACGTGATCACATAGGTCATCTCTGCGGCTGATAACGTCTTCGCGGCTGATTTGGTCAGATAAGACCACTCGGAGCTCCTGGAATAAGGCCTCTGCATGGTGGGAAGAAAAATCTTTTGATCGAAACTCCGGTATATGAATATGCCGCCAGATAGCCGTTTGCAAATGAATATAAATGGACGGCGCGGCCAAAGGCGGGAACGAGGCGGCAGCACGCATTGACTTTATTTAGAAAAGATGGACCACTGAACTCTATTCTTAAGCGATTCATATAATCTGAAGAGCGACTGAAGTAGGCCGTCTAGCACGCTATTTTTGTCTTGAAGATACCGTCAATAAGTGTAACGAACGCCGCAGAATGAAATTCGCTCTTACCTTGTGATTTTGCCATATGTGATAAATATGCCTGCAACGAAGTTCATAGGAGTCGAACGAAGTTGACAGGCATTAGCTACTAGTATCAGCTTGATTTCCAGCTTCATTAACTAAAAACGTATTTCCTATCAAGAATGAAGAAAATACCAAGTTACTTTGTTGTAAATTGCCAACATGCTCGCTCTATGCAAGAAAAACAATGCAAACTATACTCATTCGAGAATCTTGACTTGTTTATAGTCAGAATAGTTCTTACGAAGCATTCCAATTTACCTTTGTGAACGCCATTTTCAGCTGCACAAACACTTGGAACCTTCGAGACAAGATCTTAAAGGGCTTAAGAGAATATAAATCATGCAATCCTAAAAAATAGTAATACAAAGACATACAGATATACAAATGCAAAACAATCAAGCAAACTTCAACCCGAGAGTTTCAAAGACAAGAGTATGGCTCTATAAAATAAGATGATCATCGTCCCACAATATCCAGTAGACTTACCACATACATTTCCTGCATTCTGACAATGAAATGACACTCAAAATCCAGGGTATAACACGAAAAGCACTTGAGTCATGGACGTTGCAACTAGGAGAAACAGTTCGAGTACTCACTCAATTTGAATTCGTCCTCCAACCTCTCAAAATCACTAACATATCCTCAGTGATCGGCGCCATTCTAAATTTCTATAATTGAGGTTCTTGAACTCCATTGATATCCCTACCCGGCACATCTCAACGCCCTGACACCAAAGAAATACTAAAGCCAGCCAATTATTCGTCGTCCGCGGGCATCTCATCGTCAATATACCGTATCAGAGATATCCTCATCTCAGTTGAATCATTCCCTCGTAGCACATCGGTAATGAAGTGTGCTTCTACCTGCATCTGTACCATCTCCAGCGCGCCCCTCAATATACCACAGAAGATATTTGAGTACCATAACTCGTCTTGTGCCCGCCCATCATCGGGAAGTTCGACGAAGTCTGCTAGTGGGTTTTCTTCGAAGATGAGGGAGAACTGCTTGCTGTCGCTCGTCCAGTTGGTGATCGTAGGAGTTATGTTGAGGAAGATTTTAAAGCCAACCTGAAAGGTGTCAGTCTTGTTCATCGACACGGGATCATGCAGTCAAGTCGATACCTTCGCAATCATCTCTGCAGTCTCCCTGAAATTCGAGCACCTTCTCATCGTATTTGATTTCGCCAGATAGTCCTCTATCAACCGCAATCCAATGTTGTAGCCCATCTTATCCAGCTGTTTATTGACTTCGACATAATCGCTCTCATAGTCTTTGCATAGCTGCGCAACGATGGTACCATATGTAAGGGTAACCAGTTCAGCGTTTACTTTATCAACTCGACTCCTTAACTTCGGTTAGCTTTGGGAGACTCTTTGTGATGCGAGTCGATGGATTCTCACTTCCATACTCTAGACGTCGTTAGTGATAGTGCTTCAAGTTTTAAGGTAGAGAACCCACTCTTCCCCTATACGAGCAGCTTTTGTTGCAGTCGCCATAGTCAAATCGTAACCCTCCTAACCGAACCTGATTTGATTATTTCAATGTGGAAATCGTTGTTGTGTCGAGGGCATACTGCAGGTCGTTGGATAGTCAATGCCGGGGTCACGGTCAAGAAGTCCAAAGGCTGACGCTCGCTTGATTTTTAGGCCGACCTCACCTAAAAAATATCAAGCTCTACAGCAAGGCCAACTTTGTGACAACCCAAACTCCCCAGCGAGACAACAATCCTACGTCTTCTTGTTCTCAGACATAAATTCGGATCTCCAATCATGTCGGCAGAAAAGCGCCCCGCGTCGGATGACTTTGGGTCCTCTCAAATGGTTCTGAAGAGACCCAATCTAGGGAAAGATGGCAAGGCTGTAACTGTTGCCAATAGCTTGGGACCAAATGGGGCGCTCATCAAGGCAGTACGTAAACCTCAGGATGGCCTTAGAACTATGCTGAAGTTCTTCTAAAGCTACAATGCTAATGTGGGGGGTTAGATGCCTCGGACGACGGGGCTGCAAGCTCCTGTGATGGAGCTAACTGGACACTCAGGAGAAGTCTTTTGCGCCAAGTTCGATCCTAATGGGAATTATATTGCCTCTGGGTCTATGGATCGAACAATTAGTGAGCATTGTTACTCCCCGCAAGTCAAGAGATATCCTGTTAATAGTCTAAAGTGCTCTGGAGAACCTTTGGCAATTGCGAAAATTATGGAACCCTGACCGGCCACAAGGGCGCAATTCTTGACTTGCATTGGTCCCGAGACTCGAGGGTTTTATTTTCAGCGTCTGCAGATATGCATCTGGCAAGTTGGGATTTGGAAACTGGAACTAGAATACGACGACACGTTGGGCACGAGGAAGTAATCAACACTATGGATATCAGCAAACGAGGAGAGGAAGTACTTATCAGTGGGTCTGATGACGGGTATATCGGAATTTGGGATCCAAGGACAAAGAATGCAGTGGACTTTATCGAAACTGAATTTCCAGTTACTGCTGTTGCTTTAGCCGAGGCAGGCAACGAAATATACTCGGGTGGCATTGACAATGATATCAAAGTCTGGGATATTAGGAGGAAGGGCGTCGTTTACTCTATGTTTGGCCACACAGACACTATCTCGTCTCTTAGGATCTCTCCCGATTCCCAATCGCTCCTGTCGAACTCTATGGACTCAACCGTGCGGACTTGGGATATCAGGCCCTTTGCTCCAACTGAGCGCCACATTCGAACCTTCGATGGAGCGCCGGCTGGCATGGAGAAGAATTTAATTAAAGCCAGTTGGAACTCTGATGGAAAGCGGATAGCGGCAGGAGCGGGAGATGGAACTGTTGTGGTATGGAACAGTGAAACGGGGAAGTTGATGTATAAATTACCGGGACACAAAGGCACTGTCAATTGTGCGGAGATGTCTCCATCATCGGATCCTATAAGTAAGTTTTACCTCAGAAATACCCCCAAGAATAGCGGTCGCTGACAGCTTCACAGTCCTCTCTGGGTCTTCGGATCGAACTCTGCTGTTGGGAGAGTTAAAGTGAGACTACAACCTCGGACGCAGAATGGAGCACGGCATTCATTTGGAGCCTTTTGAGAACTTGGGAGGCATGGGGCCAGTTGGTAAAGACTGGTGGGGGAAGGCGATCTGGAGTTTTGGCGTCTGCAATGAGCTTCGATCCTCATTGTTTGATAGCTGTACGAGGGCACAGATGCCTGCATTTATGCGACTTCACTTGACGTGGGGGAAGTTTTGTTGGTGCTAGATTAAACGACGATGATCGGCAGGATTATTCGTCTCTTTGGTAGAATAGGCTGGCGTCAATCGGCGTAGGCGCAGCTGCATGCTATATGCAGGTACAACATAATATGAAACTTGGAGCCGCTGGCTTTTGCAACCTACCTGCGATGCTCAAAAGACTTGACGGTTCGACCATAGATGTAGATGTGAAGTGCTACAGTATGTCAGTTTCCGTTCCCGAAGAGAAAACATTCGGAATTCAAGATTCAAGACTCAAGACTCAAGACTGCTTGTGGAGAACACGGAACACCTGAAGCTAGGCATGTTGATAGACAGCTAGGCTCTCAAGGTGATTTCATTGGCACATAATCCCCTGTAGCTGGCGGCCTGAAACGTTCGTCTAAGCACTCTCACGCATCAAACCATAATTGTCTGAGCCGAGAACCCCTTGTCCTCCGTCCGCAAGCGCAGGACCCTGAGTGAAACCTCACAAGCTCGAGGGGTCAGTGCTTGAGTGGTCTCGAACGAGCATTCTCCTTTTCGATACGTTCTCCGATGGCTATTCTTGGTCAAGTCTTGTGAACTAACTCTCCTCTTGCTTTTGTTTTCAATTCCGGTTTGCTTGTATGTGAGCGCGACTTCTTCGGACGTTTCGCATTGCTATCCTTTGCGTCACTCTCTTGGTTCTTGCTCCTTGAATGTTCGTCTGCTCTCTTCCATTGTTCTTCTCGACGTCTGCTGGCTCTGAACGATCGACCATTATCTTGCATTGTAGCTACGAGTTTGACCTACCGTCCATAACACCTAGAGCTACTGTCCTCTAGTTTTCCTTACTCCTTCAGCGCGCAGAAGAGAATCCTATCACGTTTCCTGCACGAGTATTCGATCCGAACTCCATGCAGCATAACCCCTACAGACAACGGTCGTGTTGACAGGACTTTGATTCGCAAGGAGGGATTTGAGGTGGATGCATCAAAGGACAAGGAGGCTGGAATTCTTGGGCTCACTGTGTTGACTTGTGGATCTTGGAGGCATACATCTCGAATAAATAAACACTCCTTCGATCCTCTTAGTTTTCAACCAGCATGTCTCAATCACGGCATAACGAAAGGCACTGGCCGCAGTCGCAACCACGGAGACCGCCTACAGCTCTTGACAATGTGCGAAACGGGATAGCTTCACTGTTTTCAGGCTACTCGAGAGTTGGATCTGGACGTGAACAACAGAGTCAGGTCCCAGAGAGTCCCAAAACACCTCGTCTACCCCACGGTGGCCTCCCGTCAACCAGACACATAATTCCACACCTGACTCGAACTTCGACTAATCCTGACCTGAGCCCTCCTGCAAGATCTCGCGCCGGTCAGTCTAGGCGACTTCCTTTCAGCTCCTTTCGTTCCCGCCCAGCCACTCCTCATGATCCCCCTCAAGAGATCTCGCCGGTTCGTCCGATACATCGAAGATACTCAACTCGGAGATTTGTGGGTGTAGATCCAGCTGAGGTTCAGCTTGCGGAATTAGCACATTCTGGGAGGCGGCGACAGAGTCATAAGGGTCGAAGAGGAGATATCATGTGTTGGATGTGTGCACCCAAAATAAAGAACAAGAAGATCCGGGCAAAAATACTCAGCTGTTTTGTTTCTGGAATGGTATGTGGCTAGACAATTACGCAGCACTTGAACCCTACTAATTTTTCTTATAGGTTCTCGCACTCGTATTAACAATCTATCTGGCATTGGCCTTATCGAACCGGGACGAAAGTCAGGAGTTTCACGTTCTTTTAATCCTGATCATATTAATCACCACAGTGTTCTTTTGTCACGCCCTCATACGGCTATGTATGATGATAATAAACCCTCCAGACGATAGTGATATGCGGCAGAATCTACCATCTATGATCGGACCTGGAGGCTACGCGAACCCTTCCACTCCAATCCCAGTGGCATTAGCCCGCGATGAGGAAGCTGTTGGGATAAAGAGTGAAGCTACAAAAATGCCACCACCTGCTTATGGGTTATGGCGAGAGTCTGTGGTATGCTACACCTCTGTTTTGGAAAATAACCAAACTCTAACAATGTACAGCGTGTTGATCCAAACCGCATATTTTGGCAAAAGAATGAGTCTGCGGCACTCCAGCGTCAGAAATCGACAGGAGCGCCAAGGCCAGTCTCCGTGTCTGCTAATCGGCCTCCTTCCTATATATCTGAAAATGGGGTAGACTATGTCATCGAAGCTGCCCCTCGCTCTATCGCCCCAACTACAGATGTACCTCTACCCCCTCACCCGTCTGATAGGAGGACGTCCTGGCCTGCGAGATTGGCATAAAGGCTAAAAAATACTTATTATCGGGATATTGTACATCGACTCGACTTGGCGAAGCGGTATGTTCATGGAGGGCAGCATTGATCTAATAAGGAGTTTGGAGTAAAACGAGAAGATATCTGGATATCCCGTTGTTTTTTGGACCATGAGCATTTCGTGGAGTTTGGAGGCCAGGGTCATGATTGAATTGGGTCTATTTTTGAGACCCTTAGATACCTGTATTGTTGTTCTGATCGAGCGTAGGATAGCCTCGTGTACATTAAGGGGACAGCAAGAGAGTATACATTACTAAGTCTATGCTTTTTTGACTCGAGTGATATGAAATACTTGTTTCCGCCATCTCGAACGACATGAGTGTCCATTGATCATTTGATGACAGCACTAAGGAGTCTTATAAAGTCTTTACTCAAATAAGGTAATGAGGCTCGATGATTGTGGGTACTATTTAAGGGACTATTTAAGGGTCTACGCCTTAATGAATCCTCCGAGTCTAATGCTGTGCATCTCGACTGTCTCACAACAACGTATAGGTTATTCTTAGAAACCAAACAACAAGTTATAGAGCACTTCAGCCAACTGCACGGTAACTTGACCTATTCTTGGCAAAAAGTAGATCATTGCAGACTTGACATAACTCGGTCTAATGCCAAGCTCATCCTAAGTTGTTCAACTCTATTATTCTTCGCTCGTCGCGGTCCGCTCATAGAGCCCCTTTTTAGCTTCGGCAAACTACTAGACAATTCGTCGGGTGGAAGAGGGCCTTGGGGAGGGAGCACGTACTTCCTCGTTACGAGGTTAAGAGATTCCTATTATGAACCGATAGATATCAAAACACAGAGCAATAGGAGAGGATACTTCGAAGAAACTATTAGAAGCCTGACGAATACTCGCACCAAGGATAATCTGCTCCTTGTGCTGTGCCCTTCCGAATGGCAGCGGCACCAGACCTAGTTCTTTCTTTGAATTAGTCACCACCATCCCTCCAAAGTATAACCAGTTGTTCTCGGGACCAGTCAGGAGCAGCAGAATCTCCTCACGTGTCTGCCCAATTGCCACTTGCTCCGAGCCTTTCCTGCATTAGTGATTCGCTAGCGCTGGGACTAGCGAGCCCCGGCTCCTCAGACTTTTCTTGTGCTCTTGCGACTTGCCTCCGAGCTTCTCCAAACAAGACCATCAATTTTGCTGTCCAACTACTCGCGACGTTGTACACGGAGGGAAGAAGGTTGAAGGAAGAAGTTGCTGTTGTGAAGGAAGAAGGAAAGCTGCAGGATATCGATCAAGTAGGAAGAACCAAGTAAGTCTTTGATATATTATCCCGGTTCTGCGTCGTTGGGGCGCTCCATATTGTTTGGCTGGGTGGCCTTTTGTCCTTTGTAGAGGTGGCACGTCTGCTCTCGATCTGATCTCGAAACGACAACTGTACGACAACACCACGCTTCGAAAGCATACTCGACGATTTTCAAGACACTGTACTGCGTCCTCGAGTCGCACAAGATCCATGCATCCTGCAGCCTGACGAATGCTGGTCATGCATCGCAATCCGCGAATCCTCGGCCGTCAAAGTCAACAACATCGACCACTATCACTGTCGCAAACACCATGCCAGCCACAACGGTGGAGGAATGGCTACAGAACGATCGAGCAGATGAGCCACCCCACCGATGTCAAAAGATCATCCGGGAATGGGCTGCTGAAGATGGCGCATTTGTCACTTGCTGTGCTAACGATGGGACCTTACAGACACATCGATTAGTAGCCATGTCTTCTCTATCTCGTCGTGCTTGTTACAAGTGCGGAAACGTTGGCCACTACGCCGAAGTTTGCTCTTCTGCCGAACGTCTTTGCTACAATTGTAAGTTAGGGCCATTAGGAATTCTTTAAAGACTCCAGACTAATAATCTTTGTCCAGGCAAACAACCAGGTAGGCCTAGCCTTATGCGATCAAGTCGCTCGACCCTCTCTAATGCCATGAATAGGACATGAATCAAACGGATGCCCATTACCAAGAACTACCGAAGCCAAGCAATGCTATCATTGCCAAGGTCTAGGTCATGTTCAGGCCGACTGCCCAACCTTGCGCCTCAGCGGCGCCGGAACCAGCGGTCGTTGCTATAACTGTGGTCAACCAGGACATCTAGCTGTACGTTTAGGAATATATGAAAGTGTGCTTGGATAGATGCTGATGGATTGTAGCGCGCGTGCCCAAACCCAGCTGGACCAGGTCCTCTCCCCGGCGTTGGCCGAGGTGTTGGTGGTGTTCGAGGTGGATTTGCCGGTGGATTTGCTCCTCGTGGTGGATTTGCTGGTGGACCCCGTCCCGCAACTTGCTACAAGTGCGGTGGACCAAACCACTTTGCTAGAGATTGCCAGGCTCAGGCTATGAAGTGCTACGCCTGCGGCAAGCTCGGACATATTTCCCGTAAGTGTCATAAGAAGACGGTCCTTAGTACGTATAGCTGCTGACCTTTTTACAGGTGACTGCACTGCCCCTAACGGTGGTCCTCTCAACACCGCCGGCAAGACCTGTTATCAATGCGGTGAAGCTGGTCACATGTAAGTTCAAATTCTCCGACCTCCCTGTGCGTCTGCTAACTCGAATAAGCTCTCGTGATTGCCCTCAGAAGATTACCAATGGTGATCTCACAGGCGACGCGGCGGACATCGGTGTCGCCGCTGCAGTTGCCCCGGTTGCCCCCGTCGCATAGGTCTTTTATCTCGGGATCGCCATGGTTCGATAGGCCTCGATGTACTATCAATCATTCATGGCGTGGAACTGGTCATCGGATTTCCTTATTTCAGTAATTGGACATACTGTGATTGTCTCATATCCCGCTCGTTCTGCATATTGGCTCGGCATGGCGAAGAAGTTCACGGTTTCTCGCCCTCACGGATTTTTGCTTTTTCGGCGCCAGGTCTTCCCATATGTTTTTTTGATGAACACCTAAAAGCATCTTTTACACGATATTCATTTCCTACCTTATGAACTGGCAACCCGGTAAATACCACCTAGACAACGTTGTACCCTTAATTTTCTGTGGTTTATGGATAAAAGTGTTGAGTTGTCCTGGGCTTGATGGGCAAAGCACTCTTGGATCACATCACAGGTCGGAGGCGAAGGCAGGGGGTAGAAGAGAGAAGTGGATGGGCGATGAAAAAGGATAGCTGAATGAATTGGTGGTGGCGGGGAGAGACCTCCGAGATTAGCAGCGTGATACATAGCTGAGTTAGCGTTTATCAATTAATCTTTTCGGAGCAGTCTAATCATCCCAGTTTCCCAGCGGGTGCAGAGGTTCATATATTGTGATGTGTTTCTCTACTTTCCCCTCCTTAGTAGTTCTATTGACATGATGCTTATGCTACGAGTTTTGGAGAAGCCACTGAGATGTATTTTAGGTGACATGTATAAAAACTATCAAATCTATAGAAGTCTGAAGCGTGTACGTTTTTGAATAAATCAGGATAGGTTACTCGAGCGCTCTTGATGGGTGAGTGAGGAAGTGCTCCTTGATATCATCCTCTGCCAGGAGGAAAAGCCAAGTATCATATTGGTGCGAACGGTCTTGGCGTATTCAACGTCGTTCCTGCCCAGGATTGTTGTGTTCCTTCCTACCATGGATTGCGAGCAAAGCCAAGTTTTGACCCGGTCCTTCCTTCCCTTCTCATCTTCAGTCGTACCTTCCCAAAATGGAAACGTCGGCCCTGGCAGTCTTGCCCACCACGCTTCCTTTTTTTTTCCTTCGCCATTCCTCCCTCCAACGTCTTTTACTACAAAATATCCTCCATTGTCAAACTACGGTTTAGAAGGACTGACCTATATAAGTCATCCTCGTTGTCATCCAACGCTCCTGTTAATTTCTGTTTTTATTACAGCAACAGTGTGTACTCTTGTCCTCGCGTCATTGTTTGCTGCGGATTCTATTCTCAAGTATGGCCAATTTAGAAGATGTTGGAGATGATGAGGTATATAATGTCCCCTAAGCTCCTGACTCGCCTAGCTGATCAAACAGACTGGTATCATCGACATTGATGAGTTGCAAGCTCACGGTATGCCCCTCTATTAATGCAGACGGCGGCCTGTTGCTAATTGCGTAGGCATTGGAGCAGTTGACATCGCCAAGCTCAGGGGACAGTCGATATTTACCATTGCTGTATGCGCACTCCCTACACTTCTGCTTCACGAGATCGGGAATGTCCTGACCCCATACAAAGGGTCTGAATGCAACTACCACCAAGAAGCTCCTCAAAATCAAAGGTTTCTCGGATACTAAAGTGGACAAAATCAAGGATGCGGGGAAGAAGTGTGCGGTATGTAGGGCCTCGACAAACCTGCAGGTGACTGCTAACGCTTTGAAGCCGACTGCTGGTTTTATGACTGCTGCCGAGCTAGGGCACATCCGTAAGCGTTGTATCAGGATCTCTACTGGCAGCAAACAGCTCGATGCTATATTGAACGGGTAAGGATAGTAGAACTCAGTGATGCTCTCTGCTGATGATGTCTTAGTGGCTTTCAAACCATGAGCATTAGCGAAGTGTACGGAGAATTCAGTGGGTGTCTGCTTTTCTTTTATTCATAACCACGAGTAACAAGATATAGGGTGTGGTAAGACCCAGCTTGCGCACACATTAGCAGTGATCGCTCAACTCCCAAGGGTTCTTTTTGGCTTCCAACTCTGGCAAGCGGTGATTGACAAGTCTTAGGAAATGGGTGGAGCGGAAGGAAAGGTTGCATATCTCGGTCAGTCATCTTGCTTTCCTCTTGATTGTAACCACTAATTTAGATCAGATACCGAGGGAACATTTCGCCCAGAGAGAATCATGGAAATTGCAGAGCGGTTTGGTGGTAAGCATATCTTGACTCCTCTTAATATCAAACCACTAATAACTACAGTTGATCCTGACCAAGCGTGTGAGAATATTTCCTACGCTCGTGCTCAAAATACAGAGGTGAGTGACGTTAAACAAACTTCGTATTTCATCTCCTAACTTCAACTTAGATGCAAACCGAGCTTCTCGAAAGCCTTGCGCTCAACTTCGCAACAAATGAGTACCGCCTGCTCGTGATTGACAGCATCATGTCCCTCTATCGTACGGATTTCGTTGGCCGTGGTGAACTCTCGGAGCGTCAGCAGGTCCTCGGAGGCTTCCTTCGTCGAGCCACGCAAATGGCTGAGGAATTTAATCTTTGTGTATTCATGGTGAATATGCTACCCCCGAGCTAGATGGAGACAATGCTGACGGTAGGATCAAAGACAAATCAAGTCATGTCCGATCCAGGCGCTAGCGCTCTCTTCGCAGGAGTTGACGGCCGCAAACCTGCTGGTGGTCATATTCTTGCACACGCTTCTACAACGAGAATTCTTCTGCGGAAGGGTCGTGGTGAAGAGCGTGTTGCCAAGATTGTAGATTCACCTGGTGAGTACTTTTCCTTTCTTGTCTGAATATTTTCCAGAAAACATATCACCAAAAAACTAAAACACACAATATACTTCTCCATACATGCCATCTCTCTAAATTCTGCTAACTTTACACTTCAGATTGCCCTGAGCGTGAAGCAACTTATATCATCACCACTGGTGGAATCAATGACCCCGAGAAGGCTTAGTCACCTCATACTTACGAACTTGCTAGAACATATTCTCACGATGGATAGTTATTGTATTGCTGAATTGCAATATGGGTGCTAGATGAATCCATTTATGATCTATCGTAATTGAATGGTAGCTGGAGAAGTTGCTGTTGGAAAAAGGATGGTACCCTTGCTTGGGAATCTTAGCGCCACTGTAGATTAGATTAGATCTTCGGCTAGCAATTCTTGCATCAAAAAAGTTACTTTGAACGAGACTTAACATCATCTGCAACAATGTTTGCATTTCAATACTGTTTAAGTTCATAACAACTGCTTCACTGCACGAAACAATCAACATGGCTCAGATTGGTCAATATACAATCCTCCCCCTAGCTATCCCGGCAACGCCAGCATTTCCCAAGCCAACCACGCATACAATCTATCTTCAGCCACATGCGCCCAAAGTTCCAACAAGCAACGATGAACGGAGCCTTTTCCTCGTCAATGTGCCAGTCGATTCTACCTCTGCGCACTTGCGTGCCATATTTGTGAGCTTGATTGGTGTAGGAAGATTCGAATCCGTCACCTTCGAACACGAGAAAGGGTTCGCATCTGCGGCAGGAGGGAAAGTGGTAGCCAAACCCGGAAGCAAGAAACGGAAACGTGGCGACGAGGATTCGAATAGGGATGCAGAGCAGCTGCCACTGATCTGGGATCAAGAGCTGAGACGGAGTGGGAGCACGGCGGTGGTGGTGCTGGCGGATCGGAAGAGCGTAGAGGGGGTATTGAAGGCGGTGAGGAAGTTGCACAAGCATGAGAATAAAGGGAAGGGGGCGAAGTGGCCGGTTTGGGGGGAGGGCGTAGAGGAGAAGGTGCCGAGTCTGGGGAGCGCGAGGTACCTGGCACGGCAGAAGCTGAGGTATCCGAACGTTGGAGAGGTGCAGCGGGCGGTGGATGCGTTTATGACGGGGTTCAACCAAAGGGAGAGTGAGAGGGAGAGGGAAGATAAGAGGAAGAGGAATGAGCCGGATGAGGATGGGTTTATTACCGTGTCGAGGGGGGGTAGGGTGGGGCCGGCGCGGATGGAGGAGGTGGAGAGGAAGAGGGTGGAGATGGAGGAGAAGGAGCGTAAGAAGAGGGAGGAGATGGGGGGGGTTCTATCGGTTCCAGATGAGGGAGAGGAGGAAGGCTGAGCAGGGGGAGCTGGTGAAGAGGTTTGAGGAGGATAAGAAGAGGGTGGAGAAGATGAGGGGCGAGAGGAAGGGGAGGTTTAGGCCTGAGAATTGAGAGCGCTGTGGAGACCAGAGCTCGGGAATGCTGCTTCGTTCTCGGGCAGTATATATGAATGGTATGATGCCCCTCTCTCGTTCTGTTGCTTCATTACTATTGGTTTCATGATGACTCCGCGGGGCCATAGTAGCTCGGCCTTGCTGTTCGGCCAATTCCTGATGGTGAGGCTGGGCTGTGCCTACAAAAACCGCAATAACAAATCTTCTCAACTTTGTCTGAAAATTACAAGTTTCTGCCATTCTTGCAACGAGTCTTTGGATGACTAGAATGCTTTACTGATCGTTGATAGGATGATACCCTGTTGTTGTATTGGCTTGACTTAGGGGATAGAGGAAAATAATAGTAACGGCTTTGCATAGCTAGTAGGATTCCTTTTCGTTAGGGTTTGGGTTTATAGCCAACTCATAAAAAGATAAATGTGCCTGCTGCTCCTTGCTCAGATTCTTCTCGGTGTTACTGTTCTCGTGATTGGAGTCCCCTATTACGCGTCTTGCCGTCTCTCACGGTGGGCTCCTCCTTGCCATACGGTAGCTAATACGCAGCTTAAATTTGAGAAAGCAGAGGAGATGATATTTCACAACCTTAAGCCAATTAGCCGTATATTTCACGTTTATCAGAACTTGATGGCCTCCATCGAAGTGTCTGAGTCGTTCCTAGCACTTTACAATCATTCATGATCCTCCATAATTGTGATCATCACAACCCTGACTCCAGTGTCTTTTTTTTCGTTGAATTCAAAAGTTTAGCTCAGGTTGAACGGCTGCTGTTATCCTTACCCAGGAGATTTTTAACTTCTAAATTGTCAAAGTGAAAGGCTGGAAGCCCTATTTATTCTTCACTACAAGCTCGTCACCATATGCTTGGACCTTTCAATTTCAACATAAATAGGGTAAGCAATAGGTTGACCATACCTGCACCGTAAATAGTTCCATAAGCTCGTATATATTAGGATTCTCACTTGACATTTGAATATTTTAGAATACTGTTGAGAAGGAACGTGTGAGATTGATGTTGAATATATTTGTAGGTCGTTCTATGTCTTTTAGAGCTGAGCATAGAATAGCATACAACCAGTTTATTCATCATAGCTCCTCTTTCTACTTTTAGCTAAAATCCTGTATTATTATGTGACTGGGCTGGTCAAGTTTAGTATGCTGAAAGCTCTAAGGCTGCGTGTGTATAAGTGAGATCACTTGTTTTCTGCTTGGACTTTATAAGATAGTAGTTATAGAAGTGAAGTAACTTAGTAAGAAAAACTGTGCATAAAATGTTCTAGAGATACGTATTTAAGGCGAGTACTTCATCTTGTTTTTCAACAATTGCTTATGTGTGAAAAACATAGAGGCAAGAGAAACTTCATTATTTCGTATGGAGAAGTCGAAGATTTGCGGGAAAAGTAAAGTTTCTACAGCAAGAGGGTAATATTTGTCCTACGTAAGAGTAGAATACTGAAGTAAAATTTAGGTGCTGTTGTTCTTAAGTGGTATTGGTAAAATATTAGCTATCTACCACTTTCACTAGGATATGTATGATCCGCCTTTTCTCTTCCACTTAATTGTTGACTACATGCCAACAGAACTCCACGTAAAAATTAGAACTAATACGAGATTCAAAGACTCAAGAGGAGGAAAGCTATCAATCTGGGATCCGTACCGACAGGACCTAGGCATCGAAGCACTTGAGGCTATACAAATTCGGAATAATAAAGGACGTTAGGGGTAGTAGAAATATCCCAGCAAATAAACTCTACAGAAATGGTGTTTGTCCCTCAATTGAAACATATTTCGCCTCTTTGAATACTTAAAATCTGCACTCTGCCTAACCCCGAACCGATTTCCCGTGTCATCATTCGAGCTCTGCATGAAAATAAAAGGACGGTGAACCCCGCAATGGCGAGATTAGGTGTGCCAGGTTATCAACCACCAGACAGACACCATCGTAACACCAACACCATCTCCTAAAACCGCCTCCCGGTGGCATCACACGCGCGAGGTCGGTTTACAGGAAAAGGAGCTCAGGTTTGTATGCAGGAACCATCGGTTTGTGGCGCCTCTTAGTATTTATACCCCGCATCGAACCACCGGATCTCGAAAACTCCATCTGGATTCGAGGAAAATCTGAGGCCCTCTTGCCTTCTGGTGCGCTTCTTCGGAACAAAGATCTGGCATCCGAGAGGTCGAAGCGCTAAAAGAGGACCGGAATACGGACGGCGGTTCTTCCGTAACGTGTATTTAGTCGACTGTGTTTGGAGGAGAGTCTTGAATTTTTCTACGCATGAGTGATTGCAAATATTTGACGATGAAGTGATGCATCGATGGACACCTGACAAAATGGAACAGGAGAGAGGAGGGTATATAGGGGCGATGTTGGAGCTGGTGGCAGATTCTCTTAAGCAAAAGATTACTCTCTCTCGCTATCTCAATTGTGCCGAGAGAACTCTGAATTCATAAGATTAATATGGCTACTGATTATAAATTCCAAGGGTGGGTGGGTTTGGATAAAGATGCCGAAAAGGGGAAGATGGTGTGGCAGGAGTATAAGCCCAAGACTTGGACGGAGGATGATGTTGATATTGAGATCGTATATTGCGGGGTCTGTGGCACGGATTTAAATACCCTGAGAAGTGCATGGGTGAGTCGATATTTTTCAAGGTCTCTTATAAGAATAGATTTTGACTATGTAGGGACCAACGCTATATCCAGTCTGTGTCGGGCACGAAATTACTGGCTACGTAGTAAAAGTTGGGAAAAATGTTACCCATGTTAAGGTTGGCGATCGAGTAGGCGTTGGAGCACAATCGGGATCTTGTTTGTCTTGCGAGGAGTGTTTGAAAGGATTGGAGCCCTATTGCCGCGATGGACAAATAGGAACATATAGCAGCAAGTATCCGGATGGATCGAGAGCATATGGTGGTTACGCAGATTATTGTCGAGCTCCAGGCCATTTTGTGATCAAGATCCCAGATGGAATTCCCTTGCAGGAAGCAGCGCCTATGCTTTGTGGTGGAGTTACAACCTGGAATGCACTGATTGAAAATGGTGCTGGACCAGGGAAGAAAGTCGGCATAGTTGGTATAGGAGGACTTGGTCACTTCGGTCTCCTCTGGGCGAAGGCGTTGGGATGCGATGAGGTTGTGGCAATTTCTCGAACCGGTGCAAAGCTGGAGGATGCCAGGAAACTGGGTGTCACCAAATACGTTGCTACTAATGAAGAGGGATGGACGAAGAAGAATTTCCGAACTTTGGATCTTATTATTTCGACTGTTTCCAGCGGAAACATGCCTTTGACACAATACCTACAGCTCCTGAAAGTGAAGGGTACTTTCATCCAGGTAAGAAAATATCTCCAAACAGCATTCTGACTGGAGCTAACCAATCTTCTCACCATACAGATTGGATTGCCCGACGAAAAGCTTCCAGCACACCATGTGCTTGCTCTTGACTTGAACGGTTGCAAGTTTGGCGGCGCCAGCATTGGATCGCCAGGTGATATTAAGAAGATGCTAGCCTTTGCAGAAAAGCATCATATTCACCCTATGATCCATGAGATTTCCATGAAAGACGCTAATAAAGCTGTGGTTGACTTGAAGGAGGGAAAGGCGCGATTCAGATATGTATTGGTCAATGAAAAACACGTTGGGGATTTGGAAGATATAGTCGGCTTGTAGATTAGGAATAAATATGATTTGAATAGAAGTGACAGAGAACGATACCTCATGTAACAAAGATCTCGTTGGAATAATAATAAACATATTGAACTAATTAATGTCCTGCCTCGTCAAATAAGGTCAAACAGAACTTATTTGATCTTATGAGATGCTTGTCTTTGCTAAGTCATGAGACTAAATACTTGCTATACTGGGCATTGAAAAAGCGGGGGTAATCATAACTTGAAAGATGGTTATAGCTTATCTGCTTGACGATATTCTTTCCTTGAGATCATCACAATTCTCAAAGCCAAAACAATGGGTTTCATGAAGGTGATTGAGAAGGAGGGGAATAATGAGGAATTCGGCTCGGTAATCAACAATCTCGGAACAGATCGACGCCTCTTTTACACCTGCACTAATCCGTTCTTGGATTAGCGCCCTTTGGAGATCGCGAAAGCTTCAAAGATGGCGAGGCTCCAAAATATTCATTTGTAAAGCTCTTTTAGGGCATAACGTCACCAACAACCAGCATTCTTGGACAACCTCGCAAACTTGTTCGACACTGTGGTAGACATTGATGCGATCGCTGTCTTACGATTAGGGATTCCTAGACCTCTAGGAGGCGTGCGCCAACGTTCTTCGAGACGACATCTCATCTTCCCCTTCGCCCCCGACTTCAGCTACTTCTTTCACCAGTTTCCAGCCATCGATCTCTAGATATTTTCGACCACCCGTTAATCCGCCAATATGGCAGATTACGAAGAGGGATATGAGTATGATGACTATGGGGAGGAGGATGCTGGGATCACGGCCGAGGACTGCTGGACGGTTATTTCATCTTTCTTCGAGTCTAAAGGTCTCGTGTCTCAACAAGTCGATTCCTTCGATGAATTCGTCTCTACAACGATGCAGGAACTTGTGGATGAGAACTCAGAAGTCGTCCTTGATCAAAACAATCCCCCTTCAAGTGATGACAATCCGATTCAACTTCGACGATATGAGATCAAATTTGGTACTGTGTTACTGTCGCGACCAGCTATGACCGAAGGCGATGGAAGTTCTCAATTCATGCTTCCACAAGAGGCGCGTCTACGGAACTTAACCTACTCAAGTCCCCTCTACCTTGAAATGTCAAAGAAGGTTTCAGTCGCAGTCGACGAAGAGGTGCCGAGGGACGAATGGGATGCGGAACAAGAGGCCGAATACCTGAAAACTGGAACGGAGCCCTCTCGATTAGTCTGGAAGGATGAAGACACTGGAGCACCTGTCACAGATAAGAGTGCCGAACCACAAACAGATCGGATCTTCGCTGGAAAGCTACCCATAATGCTGAAATCCAAGTACTGTATCCTGAAGGATCTTGACGAAGAGGACCTTTTTGCTTGGAACGAATGTCCATACGATCAAGGCGGATATTTCATTATTAACGGCAGCGAAAAGGTTCTGATCGCACAAGAGCGAAGTGCTGCTAATATCGTACAAGTCTTCAAGAAGCCAGCTCCTACTCCAACTCCGTACGTTGCCGAGATCCGTAGTGCTCTAGAAAAAGGATCACGTCTTATCTCGCAGATGGTTATTAAACTTTATGCGAAGGGAGATAGCAACCGAGGAGGCTTTGGCCAGACTATCAAATCCACCCTTCCATATGTCAAGACCGACATTCCTATTGCAGTTGTTTTCCGTGCCCTTGGGGTTGTGTCTGATGAGGATATTCTGAACCACATCTGCTATGATCGTACTGATACACAGATGCTGGAGATGCTGAAACCCTGCATCGAAGAAGCTTTTGTCATCCAGGACCGAGAGGTTGCGTTGGATTTCATTGGCAAGCGTGGAAGCACCACAAATCTGACAAGGGATAAGCGTATCAGACAGGCTCGGGACATCATGCAGAAAGAGCTCCTTCCTCATATTTCTCAGAAAGAGGGCAGCGAGACTCGAAAGGCTTTCTTCTTAGGTTATATGGTCCACAAGATGCTGCAATGTGCACTTGGCCGCCGAGAGACTGACGATCGGGATCATTTTGGAAAGAAGCGCTTGGATCTTGCTGGTCCTTTGCTTGCGAAGCTTTTCCGAAATCTTTTCCGAAGACTGACTCAGGATTGTTACAAGTATTTACAACGATGTGTTGAGAACAACCGCGAGTTCAGTCTTCACGTTGCTGTCAAGCAGGGAACCCTCACCAATGGTCTGAAATACTCGCTCGCTACAGGAAACTGGGGCGACCAGAAGAAAGCTGCTAGCTCGACTGCTGGTGTCTCGCAGGTGCTCAACAGATACACCTTCTCTTCTACACTCTCACATTTGCGCCGCACAAATACTCCTATTGGCCGTGATGGTAAAATTGCCAAACCTCGCCAACTGCATAACACCCATTGGGGGTTGGTCTGTCCAGCTGAGACGCCTGAGGGTCAAGCTTGTGGCTTGGTCAAAAATCTGGCACTCATGTGCTACGTCACTGTCGGCACTCCCAGTGAGCCTATCATTGAGTTTATGATTCAAAGGAACATGGAGGTTCTTGAGGAGTACGAGCCTTTGCGATCACCTAATGCAACAAAGGTCTTCGTCAATGGTGTCTGGGTTGGTGTTCATCGGGACCCTGCACATCTCGTAAAGACAGTGCAACATCTCCGACGGTCCCATTTGATCTCTCACGAAGTTTCTTTAATTAGAGATATTCGTGACAGAGAGTTCAAAATCTTTACTGATGCTGGCAGAGTGTGCAGACCACTCTTTGTTGTTGACAATGATCCTGAAAGTGCCAATAAAGGTAACTTAATTCTAACTAAAGACCATATTCGGAGATTAGAAGAAGACCAAACTTTGCCTGCAAATCTTGATGTGGAAGGAAGACGTGATCAAGGCTATTTCGGCTTTCAGGGCTTGATTAATGAAGGTGTGGTTGAGTATGTAGACGCAGAGGAAGAGGAGACCGTAATGATTGTCATGACACCAGAAGACTTGGATATATCACGTCAGATACAAGCAGGTTATCAACTTCGTCCTGATGATAGCGGCGACTTGAACAAGAGAGTTAAAGCTCCTATGAACCCTACTGCACATATCTGGACACATTGCGAAATTCACCCTAGCATGATTCTGGGGATTTGTGCCAGCATTATTCCTTTCCCAGATCATAATCAGGTCAGTACTTTTCTTGATTCATTGATAACTTTATTAAGTAGACTTAGTCTCCTCGTAATACATACCAATCTGCTATGGGTAAACAAGCCATGGGCTTTTTCCTCACGAATTTCAACCAGCGCATGGATACCATGGCGAACATCTTATACTATCCCCAGAAGCCCCTTGCCACCACACGTTCCATGGAGTTCTTAAAATTTAGAGAATTACCTGCTGGTCAAAATGCTATCGTCGCTATTGCTTGCTATTCTGGATATAACCAAGAAGATTCCGTTATCATGAACCAAAGCAGTATCGATCGCGGTCTCTTCCGAAGTCTTTTCTATCGGGCATATACGGACCAGGAGAAGCGTATTGGTATGAATGTCATCGAACGGTTCGAGAAGCCATTCCGCGAGGATACCCTGAAACTCAAGCATGGCACCTATGAGAAACTGGACGAAGATGGAATTGTAGCGCCTGGTGTTCGTGTTTCTGGGGAAGATATCATTATTGGAAAGACTTCTCCTATTGCTCCCGATGCAGAGGAACTTGGTCAGCGTACTAAGGCGCACACTAAGCGCGATGCTTCCACTCCACTAAGAAGCACCGAGAACGGCATTGTTGATCAAGTGCTCATTACCACCAATGCCGAGGGTCTGCGCTTCGTCAAGGTACGGATGAGAACCACCAAGATCCCACAAATTGGCGATAAATTTGCATCCCGTCACGGTCAAAAGGGTACCATTGGTATTACCTACCGCCAGGAGGATATGCCTTTTACAGTACAGGGTATAGTACCGGACATCATTATCAACCCTCACGCTATTCCCTCTCGTATGACAATTGCTCATTTGATTGAATGTCAATTGAGTAAGGTCTCAACTCTCCGTGGTCTCGAAGGTGATGCCACGCCCTTCACGGAAGTCACTGTCGACTCGGTTTCGAAGCTGCTCCGAGACCATGGTTACCAGTCTCGTGGGTTCGAGGTTATGTATCACGGCCATACTGGACGTAAGCTCATGTGTCAGGTATTCCTGGGTCCTACTTATTACCAGCGTCTTCGCCACATGGTCGACGACAAGATTCATGCCCGTGCTAGAGGTCCCGTTCAAATTTTGACCAGACAGCCAGTCGAAGGTCGTGCTAGAGATGGTGGTCTTCGTTTCGGAGAAATGGAACGTGATTGTATGATTTCTCATGGTGCAAGTGCGTTCTTGAAAGAGAGATTGTTTGAGGTGTCGGATGCTTTCCGAGTCCACGTCTGTGATATCTGTGGGCTGATGACTCCAATTGCGTAAGTTCCTTTAGCGAATATTTCCCCAATATCATACTAATACTGGATAGAAAACTGCAACAACAATCTTTCGAGTGCCGACCTTGTAAGAACAAGACAAAGATCTCCCAGATTCACATTCCCTATGCTGCCAAATTGCTCTTCCAAGAGCTAGCCTCGATGAACATCGCCACGCGAATGTTCACTAAGAGATCTGGCATTTCGGTTCGTTGATGAGAGAGCGGGATGTAAGAATGTACAGGAGAGATTTGGTCATTGGGTGGGTAGAAAATCTTTGCATATGGGGGCGTTTGGGACGGAGCAAGAATGAAAGCCCTTAGCACAAGTAAGGGACAGGATGAATGCATTTCGATTTTTAGCGCTCGTTTGTGACGTAGAGACGCATCGAGCAGGGAATATTTGGCATATTGCCATTGTAAAATACGTAGATTGGAGAACACATTGGCGGGGGAAAAGTAGATGAGTTAATGCAGAGATATGACCAAAGCCTTCATCTTAATAATTTGTTTTCGTATGTTGAGATCTTCTTTCAGCACTGTGCCCTTTTTGCTACCTCGCTATGCCCTTCTGCGCCAGCCAATGCCTCGTAGTGTAAAACAACTAGTTTATAATACATCCCGAACGCAATCCTTTCTTTTTATAGAGGATCAGGATAAACGTATTTTGCAACATCTGGGTAGAAATACTTTTCCATCCTGTATTCTTCCAAAGCCTCAATATATAGAGTATCCGTGATGAAATATAGTCACGCCTATCATTGCGGTTTATCACCAATGGCCCCATCTCGTACATTCTGCACCTTCTTATATTCCTTCTCCAAATCCCGTTGCATTTCGAAATCGAGCTGCCGTTCTCGTTTTATGCGTTGCTGGTCCATGTCTCGGATGACACCGGCGTGCATTGCCTGTCGAGAGTAATTAGTAGGGAGAAGAGGGGATGGGAAAAGGGGGATAGGTACTGATTTCTCGGCTTTTTGTTGGAAGTGGACTACTACTACTGTGGTAATAGCAAAGAGACCGGAGGCGGCCAAGGTGAGCTTTGCGGCGCGGGACATGGTGCCTCTTTTCCTTTCGGGAGACAACAATTCATCCGCGGGTATGGAATTCAATTGAATGTTACTGCAATGGATTCATGAGGGCATGGTGGTTGAGGAAAGGAAGGGTAGTGTAAGATCGGATGAAGTGGTTGTGAGCGAAGGTTCGGAGGTTGCCGGTTGCCGACTGGGGTGTGGGAGCTTGCTGCTTTTTGGGAGGGGGTGGAGCTATCGACGTTGTTTTGCGCGATAACGACCGACAGATCGAGGGAGTTGGACAGTATAGAAATCGGTTTGCACACACAAGATTCCAAGATGGTATGTCAGGTGGTTTTGTGATGGGTCGAGATGGAGTTGCTAATCTTGACTGCTAGGCTGCACAAAATTCAGCAGGTATCCAGACACTGCTCGATGTATGTATCCTATGAATATCGGGGCTGGTTGAAACGAAGGGGACTAGGAAGAGAGGGGGGAAGGGCTTATGCTGATTACTATGCAGGCCGAGAGGGAGGCACAGAAGATTGTTCAGAGAGGTTGGTTCTGTTGCTCCTGTTGGATTTGACTTGAATTACGCTAACGGTTGTACAGCTAGGGAATGTAAGAATGCCCCTGACGAAGAGAGAAGGAGAAGGAGAAGGAGAAGGAGAAGCTAATAGCCATGTTAGACCGTACAAAGCGGGTAAAGGAAGCACGAGACGAAGCCAAGAAGGAGATTGAGGATTATCGGAAAGCTAAGGACGAGGAGTTCAAGAAGTTTGAAGCTGAGGTACGTGGGCCTGTCTACGCAATATCGGTCTTTCTAGCTGGAGTCAATCAGGCACTACAGTTAAGGTACAAGATATCGTACTAACTCGGGGGTTGCAGCATTCCAGTGGAAACAAGAAGGCAGAAGAAGACGCCAGCAAGGATGCCGAGATCAAGATCAAGGAGATTCAAGAAGCGGGCAAGAAGGGACAAGATCAAGTCGTCAAGGATTTGTTGAAGGCGGTGTTTGAAATCAAGCCTATTGTTCCCGATCGTATCGAGGTGCCGCAATAAGTTGAAGGGTTGTACTAAAGAATTCGGAGCGGGGGAGTTGTATGACTTGGAATGGAGCCACGATGACCTTGAGTTTAGAACGGCTTCGGATTTCACTGGGAATGGGTGCGGAAGGCCTGTGTATAGATTACCTTGCAATTCAATGAGATATCCCTTGGCCGAGTTCCCAGGAGTTGTGATAGTTGGACTACTACTTTGAGGTTCGGCATCTGAGAGCACAGGAATGAATACTGTATCTCCAACAGAGGATAGGTTCAGTCACAGTGCACCAAATTATCTACATTATTATGTGTGCAGTTTCCACCATTGCTTAATAAGTCTTTCTGCGTTCCAAATACCTACTACTTCACAAGTCTTCTAGTTCTTAGTACCAAATCGAATACCACATGTCACATGCCACATTTCTAGATATGTGCAGGGGTCGTTCCCGTTCCTGTCGGATCGACGTCACCGAAGGCATTCAAATTCTAGAAAACACCACAATCTCTCAATACACTTTCCTTGACATGGATCTTCTGCGAAGATTTTTGACGCCAATGCTTAAGCTCCCGACATGACAATACTTGCTACTCGTGTAGCTCGCACGAGATGGTTCCTTCAAAATGTACCTCGAAGAACTGCCCGAATCGGTATTCCCTCCAGAGCCATTGGCAAACCAATGTACTTCTGCTATTCTTGTTGTCAACGCCAGAAACCAGAGAATACCTCCCATGATCCTAGAATAGAACAACTAAAGAAGGAAGAAGGAGTAGAGATTGAAGATGACTTTGCCACAATTAGAGAGCATTATGGTATCTACCTGAATGTTCTTATTGTACAAGTAAAAGCTAATAAAGACAGCAACCCCAAAACATCCAGTTGTCCTCGCGCACGGACTGCTTGGTTTCGATGAGTTCCATATTGCTGGAAAGCTTCTTCCTGGGATACAATACTGGCGTGGGATCACAAAAGCACTACAGATGAATGGCATTGAAGTCATTACCACAACCGTTCCAGCAACAGGCAGTATCGAAGAACGAGCAGCACAATTGGGACTCCAGATCGAGGAGAAAGCCAAGGGTAAAAGTGTCAACATCATAGCCCATAGCATGGGAGGTCTTGATGCTCGGTATATGATATCTAGATTACATCCGCCTAACGTTAAAGTCCTATCCTTGACTACCATCGCTACCCCGCATCGTGGTTCCGCATTCGCCGATTACTGTTTCGAAGAAATTGGCCCGTATTATCTTCACAAGATGTACAAAGCTTTCGATACATTAGGCATTAGTCGAGGGGCTTTTAGTCAGTTGACGAGAAAGTATATACAAGAGGAATTTAATCCGACAACGCCTGACGTTGAGGGAACAAGGTATTTTAGCTATGGGGCGAGGTTCTCTCCGAGGCTTTGGAGTGCGTTTAGGCAGACGCATGCGATTGTTGAGAGGGAGGAGGGACCGAATGATGGGATGGTTAGTGTGAGGAGTGCGAGATGGGGGACTTATAAGGGAACACTAGTGGGAGTTAGTCACCTAGATTTGATCAACTGGACGAATCGAATTAAGTGGCTTCTTTGGAAGTTCACTGGATATGAGAGGAAGTAAGCGTAGTAACTCGATTCTCCCAATGTGCTTTTAGCTAATTGATTCACAGGTTCAATGCGGTTGCACTGTACCTCGATATCGCAGATATGCTTGCAAAAGAGAAGCTTTAATAGACGGGGATACTTTCGGTCATACTCAAGGTTGACCAAGAAAGAAGTTGTAGAAACAACTCAGTACGTTATGTATAACATTAGTGTATGATAATGAAACAAAATTATAATTAGAAGATAACTTGCTATGAGAGACTCAATTTAAAGGGAAATGGGAGTAATCTTCTTGTCTGTGGTTTGTTGATATTGAAATTGGGGGTTTAAAAGGAAAGAAGTTGTTGTTTTTGCTTCGTTGTTTCCTAGTTAATATGTTATAGTGTGGTGATGAATTCGATGAACTAGGGGCCTTCAAACATAAAGAATTCACTGCAAGAGCATAAACGGAGAATTGGTTTGATCTTTCCGTTTAAAGGTGTTCACTCAGATAGCCATTGCCGACTTGTCCATGTATATTCATAAAGTACTATCCTAATACAGCTATTCACACTTCCTTATAACGCCAGCGCACCCAAATTATCCAAAAACGTCATATCATTTTCAAACCCCAAACCAACGAGTAAACCAAGCAATAGCTTGAGCCTCAGCCTGATCTGCATACTTCATCTGAAGCTTATCATCTGGCATTGCCCTGATAGAAAACCCATGCTTAGCTCCAGGCAAAATATTAACCACATGATCCCCCTCCAACTTATCCTCCAAGATTTTCTTCATCTGTAAAGCCTGCTCCCCATTCATGGCCATGTCGTTATCTCCAACGGCAACACTCATAGGGATCTTGACCGCTTCAATATCCGTTGGAACCTTCACGCTGGAAGGGTGTGCCGCGAACGCACAATCTAACAGAGGCTCAAGAGCCGTGGATTTGGTTTGAGACACGTGACGCTGGACACGAGAAGATGGGGTATCATGGGCTAATAGAAATGTATATGCTCCTCCCCAGCAGAATCCCGCTGCGCCAACCTTCAAGTTGTTGGTTTCAAATGGAGGAGGCGAAGTTCGCAGTGCTTTGAAAAAATTGAAGACGCGAGGTTTGACAACGGACATGCGGGTCTTGATCAACCACGGGATAACATGTATCAATGCTTGGGTAACATAAATAGGTTTCTTGAACAGTGTCTCGTACCAAGAAGCTGACACCGTGATCTTATCTACGAGCGGAAGACATGCTGGCGACATGGCAGAACCTTGGTGACTTGTTAGCGAGTTGAGGGGTTGGGTGGGGGAAGAGCGGGGAAATCACCCATCATGAAGTCTGGGCAGTATACAAGGAACCCTCCATTTTTGGCATATTGGTCACACAGAAGTCGATTGTTTACAAACTCCCATCCGAAGGCATCTGTGATCATCACGATGAGGCCTTTGATTTTGATGCCGGCTTCTGGCTGGGCGATATAGGTAGGGATGCCATGGAGAGTCGCGGTTGTTCCAGTGGGTTGGCCATCGTGAACTCCGCCGCTTATGCAATCAGGGCAAGACATGGCAACAGCTGGGAAATACAAAGTGCAAATACTAATTGGCGAAATTGATAGTTTTGATGACTTGATAAATTTCAACTATGGGGTCTGTCGTTGTATTTATAGAGAGGAATGGGAGCTATCCCAAGATAGACTTTCGCGGGTAGAGTTAAGAGACCTCGCAGTCCGGAACAAAAAACTAGCCGGTTTAGATGGTTTTCCGAATTGGCCCCCGAATAATCCTACCCCAAAAAGTCTTGGGAAACCATCTAAAAAGCGGCCAGTTTTTTGCTCCGACTGCGACTGAGAGGATGCTTAACCTTATCCGTCTTCTGGCGAGCCGCTATCGCTAGCAAAGCCATGATCGAGACGGATCCAGAGATCCGAGACACAGTATTTGAGGATATCAATGATGAGATGCCTGGGAAATTAACGTTCAAAGCAAAGAGCTTCGTTTCTGTCAGGTTAAGGAATGGATAATTAATTTGGATGTCATCGTTTAAGTTTCACTAAGACTCGCTTTGCGAGCTTATGATGTGGCTGCGTACTAAGTCAAAGTTATACTTGATCCTATTCTGACATCAGCATTTCAGCATCAAAGGATTGCGCCAAAAAATACAGCAGAGAAATTGTTTGAAAGAGAGACTTAAGAGGCGAACTTATCAGTGCTTTTACGTGCTGCTTCCAAAGTCTATTTTCTTATCTACCAATTCAACATTCGCTTAGCAACAATAACCTAAGTTATGTTATACAATGGGAAAGCGGTAGTTATTGCCAATGTTTCCTCACAGTATATGAGGTAGAAAACTTTAGAATGAAAGCCTTACTTTCCTTCCCATTTCGTTATCTTTTCCATCGAGGGATTTATACTGCTCTTTCAAATGCGAAAATATCCGAATTCATACATAAGGAATAAACTGATCACACTGTATTCGGCTTGCTTTCTTCTTGCTGTTATCGTTACTAAGCGTCCTAAATCTCAATGTTGAATCAGGTTCTATTATTACAAGTGTCAAACAAATCCTCAACATAGTGTCTTCAGCTCTAAGGCAAGCCCATCCACTTGTACTATAACGAAGGAGAACTAGAATTAGGCTGTTGATCTAGCCGTACGTGGGTCTCCCATCCAACGTAATCCACCACTTCTCTAAGCCCGAATGATCTTGTTAAGAGTGAGATAGACTAGGAGTAATATATCAAAAACCCCAGCACGAACACGCCCTAGAGAAGAGCCCAACACCATTTAAAATTTCAAGATCTCACGCTTTCTGCAAAATAAAAGTCCAAATTTTCATACGCCTTTTGGAAAATACTAGGTATGAATTCTAGCCAAAACTAGCGTTCAGTGTTAATAGTTATTTGGCTTTTGAAAAACTAGAATACTAGGGTCTTACAGGAACTAACAATGTAGACCAGATCCTGTTACAGCTGCCAAACCATTTTTTGAGCGTCTTCTTTGTTCGCACCAGCTTTGAGTTGATGGGAAATGTTTGAGGAAATAGCCCCGATCCATGGCTGGAAGCCCAAGATAATATGAATGTCAAGCATAGAAAATTCTAAATCATTGAAATTGTTGAGCTGAGTGGTAAACGCCGCTATAACGAGTAGCATAGTTGTGCTGAAGCTGTAAAGCAAAGAAAGAGATGATATGATAGAGTTAGCTGCTTTAAGAAATATCCAGATCTGTATTAAATTAGACCAAATAATACACTGAGCAGTTATCAAGCATGATCAGTATATCTAACAAGTAAACATATTTCAGGATAGATATGCCAACTTGGTATATTCTCACTGGTGGTTAAAAATGAAGGAGGGAAGTAGAGGTTCGAAATTTGTAGTCATCTAAATTTTTGATAAAAGAAAAAAATAACTAGATTTTAGGGAAGAGCAAATATTACATCTCAATTGGAACTATAGAGATACTAGACCGCTAGCCTTGCTAACATATTCATTCCTATTTGCCTCCCTTTTTGTGTTGTTATAAGCTGCAGGAGGTAATCGGCCGGCAATCTCTTTGTGGACAGCACTGAACTGAGCAGATAATACCGCATTGATTACTGCTTTCGCATAAATAAATAAAAAAGTTGTTGAAGAATCTTGGTTGCGGCGAACACCTATAATGTTGTTATTGCTTGCTACAGGTGATATTGGTAGAAGATTGCCCAAAGGAGGCATTGGATGTTCCCCACGTGCTGTCCCGACAAAAACTAGGCTCGAAAATCGCGCTTTCGCGTCACGTTCTTCCTCAACCTCAAACCAACCCGAATACAACCTTTCTTGCACATATTTTCATCTTCTCGTACATATAGCGTATTGCGGTTTTAATGATGAGGTTACGCTTGATTGTGAGGCGTCACGGCCTCCCTGAGTCTCCCCTGATATGGGTTGTAGATACTAGTTCCGCACCAACGGTCTACCACCTTCTCGAGCAGGTCAACGACGCCTTTCCTCTGGAGGCGAACAGCGATTGGGGCTTGGAGGATTATGCAGTGGAGATCAAGGGCAGCAATGGCATCAATTACGAATGCCTTCATTATCAACCCGTCGCCAGCGTGATGAAAGAGGACGACGAGGTTATGTTCGTACATCCTGCCGCCAAGTAGCATAAATAATGTGGATTACGCTAATTCGATTTTAGCATTCGGCCCTTGTTGACCCAAGACACAAAAATGCGTCGTGTGTCTGGGAGGATTCAAATCTTACCAAATGGCACCAAGTTGTACGATGGATGTGCATTCGGACGCCCCTTACTACGAAGACAAGCCGAACGGCCACCTATTAATATACCTCCGAAGAAAAGAGTTAGGCTCACATATGACGATGGCGAAACTAGCGATGAGGAGACATCTGCACTTAAAGAAACAGCAGAGTCTGAGGTGAACACCAACCAAGAGCTTGTACTGCATGCAGATTTTGAGGACGATGATTCGGAGGATGACGAAGATTTTGTCCTACAGGATCATGACGAGGAATCGGACGGGAATGAGGATCCGGAAGGCAGTGACAGCGAGCATGAATCCGACAAGCAGCAGGACTCTAATATCATAGACGAGAAAGAGACGAGAGAGAGTAGCCCTCTGCACAAGGAAGAAGCCACACCATTAAGTCCACGCCATAAGAGCAAGAGGCGCAAGACATCCTCCAATGAGGATGCAGCAACAACCATCAAGCCCGTGGATAGTGCAGTTCCAACTGATGATGCAAATGAGGCAGCCCTGGCAGATGTACTTGACCCCGAGACCCGAGCAAAGATTCGTAGGTTACATCTGGCCTTTCCTTCATCACCTATGGCAGTGTGCAAGTATATTTTCGAGGGCACACTGGGTAACATGGGCGAAGCATATGAATCATTACGACGAGGGTTCCATCCAGTCAAGCCCAAGAGCTTCGCAGTTAATGAAAAACTTGAAGAGTCCGAATCTGAAGAACCACCAAGGATTCCGACGAGAAGAACTCGATCAACGTCAAAAAGACTAAGTCGGGACAAAGGGGAGTTAAATGCCGCGGAAGATGAGCTAGATAGTGCTCTTGTTGACCACTACAATACAAATGGCTTACCCTCGGGCTCGATAAAGTCGGGCAAAGCTTTATCGCTCATGGCAAAAGCTCTTCAAAACTCACCAGGAGGCGGTCCTCGTCCCGAAGGAAGAAGATCAGCCTCAATTGTTAGCAACAAGAGTGTTAGATTTGCTCTTGGTGAAGATTTATCGAACGAAATTTCACCTATCTCTACCACAGAGAAGGCGTCTCAGAAATTAAATGCATCTGACGCGAAAAGCAAAGAGGCTGACAAAGAAGACGTCACGAGCAGTAGTGATAGCGACAGTAGCTCTGACTCCGATTCTGATTCTTCGAGCGAGGTGGCCAAAAAAAACAAGAACAACAAGTCTAGAGAAGTCTCATCCTCTGATAGCGACAGCAGCAGTGACTCCTCAGACGAAGAAGTCAAAAATGTGGAGGAGAATCCTGCCGATGATACCTCTTCCTCTGATAGTGATAGCAGCAGTGACTCCTCGGGTGAGGATGTCAAAAATGTGGAGCAGAATCCTGCCGATGATACCTCTTCTTCTGAGACTGATAGCAGCAGCGATTCGTCAAGCGAGGAAGAAGGACCGGAAGAGACGTCAAGCCGGCAGAGCCCAAAATCTCTATTAATTCCTGAAAAAGCACCACATTCTCCTGCAAAGTTACCATCGTCCGAAGTCTCCAATCTTGTCCCTTACGGACAGGGACGCATAGCTACTAAATTGAGAAACCAGCGCAGGAGAGATAACAATGTGTTGAACCGATACAAACGGAAGGGTATCCTTCCTGCTGGAACCACACATACTGAATTTCGTGGGCTTCAGCTCAATGCGGATACCACGCCAGAAGACGCCTTGGCTGCGTTGAACGCTTTGAGGTCTTCCAAGTCAAGTGATATTGCGAGAGAAACAGCCTCGAAGACGGAGGAGTTTGAAGTACGCAAACAAGAGCTGCTTGCATCTTTAGCGACTGGAGGAAAGGGGGATAGTCAGGAAGCCCACAACCAAGTGCCAACGGTTGACTCGACAATTTCCGACAGTCTCATGGATAGCGTTGCTTTGACAGATTCAGTACCGCTTGAAATACCTGATTCTCAAGCAGTCAGCAACTTCTCGACGGTGTCTGACCTCCGCTCAGCAGGCCAGCCGGACGCAGATGCCGTTGAAACAGAGACGGAAAATTCCAAACTAGCTTCTATTGAATCTGGTCAAATAAAGCCTTCCTCATCACGGAGGACAAAATTAGATCTGGGTGCAAGCAAAAGGATGTTGTTTGGCGCCCTTGGTGTCAAGGCTCCAAAGACAAAGAAAGATGAGGAGAAGGTACGAAATGATTTAATGAAAGACATTAGACCTGAGAGAGTTTTCAAGAGCGTAGAAGAGGTTCCAGCTGATGTAGGGATCGTTGACGAAGACCTAAATGGATGGCGAGAAAAGATCACGTATCGTGCAGTCGAGTGTGTTCAAGAAGATATTGTGCTAAGCGAACCACCGTTCCCATTTGTTCAGCGCTGGGACCCACAGCAACAAGGGGGCTGGTGGCAGAAAGGAAAGCGGAAGACACAGCAACGTGACGAGGCTCAATATTATGAGGACTCACGAGCATCCAAGAAGCAGAAGCGACGCAAGAACAAAGGCAAGGGGAAACAATCATACACTGAGGAGCAAGAGTTTCTTGATGAAACTTACGAGCCAAGTTATCAACATGAAACATTGAACCGGCAGCTTGATAATTCAATTCAAGATGTTGACGTAGAGGTCAGCCAGCAATTGATGAATGATATTCTGAGTTCTCCAGCACCAATTAGTCAGGGGCCTGAAGACCTTGCCCCTCTGCCCGAAGACCCTTCTGCTCTTGCTAATCTCGAATCCCAACAAGCACAAGTTGGGATGACTATTGCTTTCAAATATCTTGAGATGTCCGCCGCGACTAATTGGCAGCCTCAGATATCTTCTTACTTCACAGCACTTATAGTCGCTATACCGGAAAGCGACGTACTACAACTCACTTTGGCAAAGCGAGACCGCAAAGTCAGAGCAATACAATATGATGAGCGAACCGGCGAACGACTTTATGGGAAATTTGAAGTGCCTGATGACGAGGGGATGGACGAGGAAGAGGATGGAATGATGAATCTCTCCTTTGGGGAGCTTATAGAACCAAAAATCCTTCAGCAACCTCCCGCAAACATGAACAGTGCGATTGAGCCAGAATCCCAGGAAGATGGCAATTATGGAGCTGACGAGTCGGGAGCTACGAACGAACCCGCCGAAGCCCAATTATCGCATATTACAGAGACTCCTCTAAATTCGAATGCACGAGAACCAAGCCTGGCAAATGTTTCCGAAGAACAGACTACAGAGCAGTATGAGCCCCAAGCTGAACAGCTAGAGATGCCAGAAGATGCTGAACATAGCATTCCAGAAGAACCTGCTTCGAACGTAGCTGTTGATGACTTACCTCTCGAGGATCCCGTCACACCTGGTGTCAATTTTGACGACGGAGAAGTATCTGTTGCTCCTTTAAATATGCCACTAGACATTTCAGACGAGACTAGACAGAAGATATCTCAAATGATGGCTTTCGCTGGATTCCGTTCCAGTATTCCTTCATCCATCACGAAGGATATTCGACCTGATGGCATGCAATCACCTGGAGAAGCGGCAGCATTCGAACAACTCCGGCAAGAAATGATGCAAAGTACACCGTATTCTCCAAAATTTAATGGTCTAGGTTCAAGTCCACCGCCCGCTCAGCCGCGAGAGGTGTCTCAAACCCCAACAAAAAATAGAGCGGGATCAGATTCGCCAAACAAGCCATGTCAATCGAGTTGGGAAACAATTGGCAATCCCGACGCACAGTCCAGTCCTCCCCAGGCACAAGAAAAGCCCTTAATACAAGGACCACTTGCAAGTCAACCTCAAATTCGGCAAATAGCCTCGAGTCCGGTGATCGAGGAGCAGCAAGAGTCTCCATCAAAGCCGATCAGAAATCCAGGAGAACCACCAAACAAAAAAATGGACGTCCAACAGAAGCAACTGTCAAACCCTCTTGCTGCAGAACAAGTAGTTGCGCAATCTGAAGAGAGCACTCCAGTTCCAAATCAGATGGATGAAATTTTAAGGGCACAAGCCTTGTGGCAAAACTTTGAGCCGAGGAAGAGAGAACGAAGTCCCGAGTCGAACAGTGAAAGCCCGACTTCGCTTACTTCGCCTCTGGGCCTGGAGGGAACTGCAGAGAAATCTACCTCTGCAATTGTTCAGTATCCAGAGCTTTCAGTGGGTTCGTCATTCACGAGCCAAATCACTGACCACGGTCATCAGCCTGATTTCAACTTTGACGATAGTGTGCTCAATGGAGACACCCCAAAGATAGTTGAGGATACAATTGTCTCGCATCTTAACTCTCCCCCACCACAGGCTAAACTAAAATCCGAGAAGTCTGACCCTACGCGAAAATCAATGATAGAGCCTCAAAATGCTCACGATTCTGACCCTGGACTTCCACTCCAGAATTCAACTAGCAATCAATATAAGGAGACAACGGTCCTAGCAAATAAGTCCCCCTTTTTAGAAGACGAGACTTCGTCGGATGACGTCTTTCCATCACTTGAAGTCCTCTCCCAAAAAGCCCAGCAAGACCAAGAAACGAAACGAGAGAAAATATCTCCAGTGTCGAAAGCTAATGATAAGAGCGAGAGGTCTAAAAATGTCTCAGCTTTCATCCAAGACGGCTCTTCTGATGACCAGACCACGCCCAAGGCCTCACAACAACGCAGACGAGGCAGAACAAGCCGCGAATCCGAGAGAACGGCCTCCCGGCGTCCCAAACCGCAAGCTTCTCAGAAGAAGTCGCATTTTCAGATTCCCGAGGGCTCACAAATACTGGACTTAACATTATCTAGCGATGTGGAGCCTGATGAATCTGAGAAGCCTAAGGGGCCAGAATCAGATAACATTGCCCCTCGAACATTCAAAAGTTACGACATAGATGTTGATGATGACTACGATGCAGATAATAAATCGAAGTGGGCTCCGAAAAAGCTTAGCACCGTGAGGGGAGTTGAGACACCGAAACACACAGGTTCTGGGTCAAGACAATCCTCCCAAACATCACCCAATGGCCAGAATAGGAGAAAGACTAGTGCTAGGTAATTTACTGGTGGCTGGTCCCGACTTGTTGCTGTGGAATGGCACTTTGGTCCTCGACTTAATGAAGATGTCATGTAGCATGGGGGTTTGGTCTGCTCTTCAAGATCAAGGGGAGTTTGCTCAGGGAATTTGTTGTAGTTATAGCCGCGCTGGGTGGAATAGGCCAGGGAAGGATGTAATTAATGTACAAATAAAATAACCTTTGGAGAATGACCAAGGAACAATACATATTTTCATAAGCGATTCTTAGATATATGGGCAGGAACTTTTGCTTCATAAACCTCTGTTCACTTTTCATTCAGTTCACAATCCCGAGACTTCGAGCCTCAGGTGAAGCCAAGCCGAATAGTTTTGTTTCACCTTGAGCCTTTTTCGTGTCAGCCTTATGGAACCCTGCTTTCGAATTCCTTTTCCAACAACGATCAAAAGACGAGGAAGGGAGGCTTAAAGACCAAAGAATCGGGCATGTATGCAGAATGTCGATGCATCTCGGTTGGGTGGGTTTGCTGGCAAGCCTGTTTCATATGGAAGCGAACCGACAAGCTGATTGGACGGGCCGCTCTGGATCTGACCTGCAGCTTCGAGAACCTGCTTTCGACACAGTTTCCTATGGGCTTTTACTGAGTTGTATTTGTTTCGAGATATCTTCGCTTGGCGTGCGGATTGTGTGGGTGAGGGGTGAGGGGGGAAGAAGACGATGATCCAGCTCAAGAGGTGGGTGAGATGTGTATTTCCCCGTGCGTGTCTGGGGGTTTCTTTCTGTTTCTGACTCTGTTTCTTGTACGTGTAAATCATTTTTCGACTTTAAACTTCTTTATTGAGACTCTTCTAAGACTATTATAATATTTATTCTCGAGCGCGAGTTCGAACTGATCTTAACTTGGCTTCTCTTCCCCACCCACGTGCAGGCATTATCTTCACGTTACCCCTCCTTCCAACCATCCAAGGCTGCATATACTTGAAATCGACTGTCCACTATCACCTGGATTGCTCCTTACTACCTATTTGAATTCTTTATCAAGCATGTCGAGTCTAAATATGAGGGGTTCATTGCGGTTATGTGTATACATATTACTATTTCAGATATCAGGAATATCTACTGCGCTGGTTATCACACCCCGAACAGCCTCGGTACCTTCAACTGCGATACCGACCACGATATCGGCACCTGCTATATCCTCGTTGGTATCGAATTCAACAGCGTCAAGAACGACACAGGAAGCCATAGTCATCACACCAGCACCGGAGATAGAAATCGGAGAAAATGGGGTGGTGGAGGGAGAGTTTCAGGAGAAATGGCATTTGACGACGTTTTACAGTTGTCATACTTTTGACCAGACTTATGTTGATTGTGGACTGTAAGTTTAGTGCTTCTTGCTCTTGAGAATATGTGTCGCCTTGAAGTCGAGTTGCGAAGGATATTGGGAGGCTGATGCTTTTAGACATGAACCGGTTCTTCCGGGTGGGGATGAGATTGCGGGTGCTACGAAGATGAGGCCGGTTCATGCAAGGGCTGTGGTCTGGGCAGCCGTTGTGATGGTAATTGGGGCTTTTATTCGATAAAGGTCGAGAAATGGGAGACGATGATTCTTAAGAATAGGCAGCTCTAACTGGGCCGAATGAGAGTGAGGTGCGAGTTGAGGAGTTGAGGCGCACCGGTCGGAGGGTTTGGGAATTGGAGTTGGTTCGTGATACCAGGTCTAGGTGAACAGACGGCTTAAGATTATGCGGAGTAATGCTGAGTTGGCTGGCACACTCATGTTTTCGAAACATACAGACTAATAAGAACATGGAAGAGAGACTTCTAGGATTGACTCGCTCTAGGGTCTTTATAAGATAATGTTATAGCTGGATTGAGAGAAACTTTGCGTTTTGCTTGTGTACTCGACTTCAGCCGAGTTATTGCGTTTTTGTGATCAGATAGATGTGTATGGCATCACAATTAGAGTAAAACGGGCCTTCTTGAGCATTCGACTTCGTCACATCAAACTCAAGCTCCTCTACCCCGTACCTGCTTCTCCGACACGTCTCCAGAAATTTCTCAAATGTCGTAGGATTTCTGATGGTCGCAGCGATCATGATTTTCACATCTGGGTACAAGTCAAACAAATCTCCGAAAGTCGCTAGGAGAGCAGGGTGGATAGTAGCATCGTAAGTAAGGTCAGTACCCAGCACGACATCAACCACACGACCTGCATGCCATTCTCGATGTTCACCGCCCGAAAGAGTCTGGCCCCACAGCAATTCTTTGCCTTCAATAGATGAGGTATCCTGAAGCCCGTTCAGGTAGAAGTTTGTCGAAAGGCTAGAGATAACATCGAAGTCTCCGTCTGTTGCCAGAACATGAGAAGCACCAAGATGCTTAGCGCAGAGGATCGAGATATATCCTGTCCCAGCACCAAGCTCCAGGATAGATTTGCCTCGAATGTCATTGGCGGCATTGGCACACAAGAAGTTTCCGAAGTGGAGAGCAGCTTCCCAAGTTCTCAAGCCGGTGGTCCCCGCAGCCGCAATTATGTTCCGAGCTTCTAACAGGGTGATGGTAGGGATGTTCTCAACTAGAGAAGAAAGAGCGGAGATGGTGTACGTGACATAGGACTTTTGCTGGCTATAGGTGAGGTCTGGTTGTTTTGATGATAAAAGCAGAGAAGAGAAAGAATTCATGAGATCGTCAGAGATGCCCTGAAAGTAAAAGGTATCAGAACACAGAGCAGAAAAGGCCAAGACATAACGTTGTAACTTGTACGCTCTATGAGATAATCAAAAGTGAAAAGACGAAACTCAAAGTCATAAAATCAGCCTACCTCTTCTTCCCAGTCTTGGATACTATGCTCTATTCTTGTTACGAGCTCCTCTAGCACACGAAACTGATATCTCGGAGGGGGAGGGTGATCAACAGCATGCTCTTGGAACAATGCTCTGTACAGATATCGCTGGAAGACCTCGCTCCGTAAGCAGTCTTTATCTGGGTAATCGAGGTCGAATTTGAGTTGAAGATATTGACGACAGAATCGGGCAAGCTGCCGCTCTGTGGTGGTGGCCAGTCGACTCTCCATCCCCGCGAGCTGACATCGAATATCTCATCTCTTAATGTGGAGAGAACATAGCCGGTGAATAGTAATGAAAGTGAAAGAGGTCGTCGTCGTCGTAGTCACTTAGTCGCGCCTAGCTCCCGCGTCACTTCTGCCTCAGGCCCCGAGGCTAAGGGTTAAGGCCCTTTTGGAAAAAAATCCGTTGTGGGTGTTCGCTTATCCAACCCTAGTCTAGCGCATTTTCGTGGTGAACTCGTTTGCAGCTCACAACGCCGCAAATCTTCATATCGCCAGCGACTTCATCGACAACCATTCTACGGCAACTGTCTCGAGACGTCATCGTAGGCAGACTTCCGAATCGTTCAATCCTCACATTCACAAACATGGCGGACCGCGAGCAACCCGTTACGCTGAGAACGCGAAAGTTCATCAGAAACCCCCTCCTTGGCCGAAAGCAAATGGTCATGTAAGTTCTACCTAGCTGCTTCGATTCTGCGACTCCACGGGCATTCGACTGGATTGAAATTGGTATCGATAAAGTGATTCTAATTGTGATTGAACAGTGATATCCTCCACCCAAACCGTGCCAACATCTCCAAAGATGAGCTCCGAGGCAAACTCGCCGAGATGTACAAGGCCAACAAAGATCAAGTCAACGTCTTCGGTCTCCAGACTCAATTTGGTGGTGGAAAGACAACCGGTTTCGCGCTCGTCTACGATTCTCCAGAGGCGTTAAAGAAGTTCGAGCCCCATTACAGACTGGTCCGGGTTGGATTCGCAAATAAGATTGAGAAGCCCAGCAGACAGCAACGTACGTTGGAATACTTAGGGCTGCAAATCGCAGTCATTGGGTTAGTCGTAATGCTAATATGTGCGCATAGGCAAACAACGTAAAAACAGACAAAAGACTCTCCGAGGCACAGAAAAGGTCAAGGGTCCGTCCAAGAAGAAGGAGGCATAGACGACTCGCTTCCTGGTGTTTGTTGGGGCTGGGTAGGGCAGATCTGGTGTTGCGGAAATGGACTTTATGTTTGTATGCATGCTTTGCATCAGCTCTACATTTACGCATAGGGATTCAGATGGAGCATAAAATCGCGATCACCCAAATGGAGCTCAGGTCTTTACATTGAATCGAGGCGTTTTGCTTTTTAGCAGCGGCAGAGTGTATGAGTGTGAGCCACCTGTGATAGTGATTTCCGCGCATCGCAGACACCAGGATCGACTTGTCAACTTTGCGAGGGGAGAGGAATGTCGGAAATGGGAATGCTAGGTGGAGAGCGGGAAGGTGGAATACATATGCCGTGCTCGAGGATGGAAGGTATTGTTAATATGCGAGTTTTCCCCATGGATCACTTGTCGAGAATTCCGCTCTGGCCCTCTCTTGCATTACCACACTCTGATTATCGACCCTCATTTGCCACCCCGTCCCCTACGCTCCAATGTGCAATAGTCAATGCCTATGTCTCTTAGACTCATCCCAATTCGGTCTTCCATACCCTCGACTATTCCTCTTTTGTAAAGTATCTAAGAGTATCAGGGCATGTATTCTCTATATGTCGACTAGTCGTTGACGCATTTTTCTAGTTTCCCTATCATTTTCACATGCTCAAAAAATAGCGGAAAATTTCTTGGTTCAATCTCTGCAATACCTTCCCAGTATTTGAATATCTCCTAAAGTATAGCATTCACGTCTTAGCACAAGCTTAGTGGCATTGTGACGGGATTATGTATTAAATTATAGCTTACTCGAACATAGCGTTATGTTGAAAGTCATTTTAAAGAGAATATGTTTTACGTTTCGAAATTCTTATCGTCAAAGGACTTAGTATTGTTATTCTTGATTTCACCTCCTATATAATATAAAACATATATGCTAAAACATCTCTTCTTATTACTATTTTAAGTAAAGATGCACCCAGGATTCAATAGAGACTTACACTAGGGAAGACTCCTCTGATATTGCATCTTATTATAGGTTTGCTTGTTGGTGCCTGCCCTTTCCTTCACGCTAGCATGCTCTAGCCCCTATCGTTTAATTCCGAGGCTTTTATATCTGAAGAGAGGTGGGAAGGAAATGATTAGTGATTCACTACTAGTTCTCCGTATAGATGTGAAGAGTGAAGGTAGCTTAAACTAAGATGTTTTCCGGATCATATATTCGGTTCTGATATTGGAAAGTGGGTGGTATAGAGCGCATTCACCTTGTGGAATCTCTCAAGTCCAGATTGGAGTGGAGTATAAAAGGGTAGTAGGAAAAGGAGGAATAGAAACAAGGCTTAGCCCACATTCATGTCAACTCTATCAGAGCCTGTTGATGAAGAATATAGTCCTAGCACTCGGCCCCTTGAATTCCTCTTCAGAGCTGTATTTTTTGGATTTCAAAAGTTCAACATAGCTAGCTCTCTTGATCTTTTGCTACTGAAAAAAAGTTGACATTACTAACTTTATTTTGCCGTCAACTTCTCAACGCTGTTTTCTTCTTCTTTAGTACTTTCTCTTTTTCGCACTGATAGCGATGTATAAAAACATTCTAGGTGAAAATGCATTAGACGGACTGAGAATTGAAAGAACTTTTCCTTGCTAAAAACGAACGATGCACGGCAACACGTATAATTAGCCATTGATCAGTCGTTTGCTTTTCTCTAATTTACATTCTTAGGGGCTATAAGCTACTTATATAGTAATTTAGAGGTTTTTAGTGACTGGGACATATTCTCTTTCTCTGAACAAGGACAAGAGCCAAATTTTAGGCATAGAGATTGAATCTTTAGGGGGGGGATAGGAACAAGGGGAAGGAACGTATGCGATAATCCTTGTCATCCGCTCCAGAGTTTTTCAGATGAATCTAGCGTTTTCTACGAGGGCAACAGATAGGCACGTAGTTATTTCCTAATGGAAGTCCATGATTTTACCGTGCTTAGATGGCAGACCTCAATAACATAACTCTCTACCAGAAGACTTGTTTCACTAACTGATACCACAATATTGCGGTTGTACCTCTTCTCTAGCTGCCAATTAATATCTAACCCCCACCTCCCCCCTTCTCCCGATTGCCCTCATAACTCGTAACTTCATAACACATCACAATCATTGCGTGCCATATCTCTGCTACCCTATCGACCTCTGAGCTTCTCTACATCCCTCCCAACCTCCTCCACCTCTTTCCTTAACTCGCTGTAAACCCTACTGATCTCTTTCATAACCTTCTCCTTCCCTCCTCCGTCCTCCCTCCCGACACCATAGCCCCATAAAGTCCTCTCGGCATCTTTCTTCCTGTCCCTCAACCTATGCCTCGCGTCCTTCAGATGCCTTAGATATTCTCCCAGCGCATTCTTCACCTCGTCCGTATATACTAATTTTTCTCCCCTCAAATACCTTTCTTCTGCTGCCAGCAACAGAGCTTTAGATTGCAAAGACAAGAACTCGGCATGCGATTTCAGATGGCGCGTCAGGGAGCCATGGGTAGTCTGCTCAAGCGTCTGGATTGTGAGGGTGGTCGTCAAATGGTATAGAGATAGCAGAGTCGTAGTTTTTGATACTAATGCTGTTCTTCGTGCTGTCAGCTCTAGCATTTGGGCTTCGAGTTCATTTTGTTGGGCAGAAATATTGGGAACCAGCTTGGGAATTGTGCGATGGAGGAAGGAAGCGTTGGTTGTGGGAGAGTAAATTCGTGCTAGGGCTAAAGCTTGAGACTGTAGATGGCTGGAGATGAGGACTCCGATCCGGGGGAGATAGTTTGGGAGGGAGGCCCAGGTTGTTGTTGATTGGAGGAATTTCTTGGATTGTGTTGAGAGAAGTGGTGAGGTTAGATGGGATGAGAGGAGGAGGAGGAGTTCGAGCAATTCCGGTGGTAGAGAGGGGGTGGATTCGGATTTTGAGGGCCGGGGGGATGGATCGAGGTTGCTAAGAGCTGTAGTAATAAGATGAAACTTTGCGGCATGGATGCGTGCAGCTTTTAGCTTCTAAATCCTATCATGTCAACTATAGAGCAAGAAAATGGATGACAGCCTTTGAGGGAGTTGAACTACCTCTGTCACCGCATCTCGTTCCTTTGGGGCGGGGAGGGTTTTTGTAGAACCACTTGGGTTCAGGAGATTATTCGTGAGAGTAAAATGGAGAGCGGCAAATTTGGGATTTGCTTCAAGTATCGGCTCCTCAATTGGGGGTAGCATTTCGGAGGTTGTTGTTGTTTGTTTGGCGAGGCTGAGGATGTTTGGGTTCTCGCCGAGGCTGGCGCTGGGGGCTCTGAACGATTTTGAATGCCTCCCTGTTGTTCCTTAATAGCCTCATCATGGCATTGAACACTAAGTTTTCAAAATCGACGATTAATTCTCAGAGTGTATCAGAATTCCAGACAAATAGCCTGACCTCTGTCTTACAGAACATTCAAAGCGCCAGACCAGTTCAAAGAGGGGCTAATAGAGAATCTACGGACTTTCCCAGGGAAATTCAAGCCACGAAAAGCCACCATATCCAGGTGCCACCTTTTGTATTCCTTTGGCCCACAGCAAGATGCCCTTTATTTCTCAGCCATAACAGAGGTTTATGTGCTACAAATGTTCCTTCGCTCAGCCTCTACCGCAGGATCTGAAAGGTGAGGAGAGCGAGACAAGGTAGATGTTGATATTGAGAACCTAGAGGATGCAGAGGATTTGGATGCCCTCCCAAGCAAGTTTCACTTCTGAAATTTATGGATACCAGAAGTATTTGAGGATCTGATTTTGGCAAGCAGCTTCTCATCACTCTTTTTTATCATATTTCATAGTTTGGGTTGGTGAAGTGGTTTGAGAAACTATTATATCGTTGACTGCTTTTATGATTCTGGCTTGAGTCTTCCGCGTATAAGGCAGCTTATCTTTACTTTCACATTTTAGATTTCACTTAAGATTAAGGTACAGTCTAGCGCTTTTGAAAGTGTTTCCCGCTTTCTCGGTATGAGATATTATGTCATCTGTCTTGTGCCAGATGATGGTGGCATTCTGGACAAATCTCCTAAAGACAGGGTCATCGATCGACACATATGAGGCGCTTATTCTCCTTGGAATGTATCACTATAGATACCATTCCTTATACGCTTTTGTGACTACAAAAGCCAGAGGATGGGTATTCATAATATTCTCCGAATTACCATCCCAAGACTCAAATCCCATACATATCTCCTACAATCATGCAATGCTTTCTTCAAGCTCCTTCCATCTTCTTTTTCATGCTTCTTCTTCAATCTGCTTTTTCTACGCCTCTGCATCCTCATAAACACCAGCACAGACATCAGCATGCAAAATTACCCATGGTCGAAATACCACTAGCAAACCTCCAAGGAGTTGAGATTCTAGGCAAGTCTATCTGTACCCTCTTCCCTAATAATATACATACCCCGAAAAGAGAGACACTTTCACTTAGCATTCCAGAAGACGAGCTGCTTGAGCTCTTTTCTTTGATCAAGGACCTTGAGGAGCAAACGATCGCTGCGATCAGTGCTATACTTAAAAAAAATAGCCTCGATAAGTCAACGGCAAGTCCAAGTGGAGCTGCTGCCGATACTAAACTACATTCTCTAGAAGTGGATACCACTTCCATAACGAACGACATTACGACATCTGTCCAAGCTGCGAGCGAGAGTGCTCTATTTAGCGCGGCCACTCCAACTACTACTGCTCCGGGTGGTGCTATCCTACTTGAGCAGTATTCTCCAAAAGGAGCTACGAGTTCAACAGCTAGCAGTATTACAAAAATAATACAATTGATAAGCACGAGTGCTCTACCCAACGCGGCTGCTCCAAGTGCACTTGCTTCCAGCACCGCAGCAAGCGTGGATGTTGTCAACACCACGACCGCAGGGGGGCCACTCGCCTCAATAAGTCCCACCAACTCGCCGGTTGCTTCCTCTAAAAACGTAGCTGTTTACTATGGACAAACTCCCGCAACAAGCACTACGGCACTAGAAGACTTATGCGCCTCCGATTCAACCTCGATCGTCATCCTCGCTTTTGTCACCACCTTCTCTCCTAGTTCCTTCTACCCAACCGTCAATTTCGGTGCCGCTTGCGGAGGTCAAACTTCGATGATGGCCGCTGAGGCACCGGGCTTGTTGAGTTGCCCTGCTCTGGCAGGCAACATCACTGCTTGCCAGACGAAGTATGGGAAGAAGGTTTTGCTCAGTCTAGGCGGAGCAACGGGACAGATTTCTTTTGATGATGCGGCACAAGCGACCGGCTTTGGGACTATGTTATGGAAGTTATTCGGCCCAGCTGGAGGAATTGATAACGATTTGAGACCCTTCGGGAATATAGAGATCGATGGGTTTGATTTTGGTATGTTCTATTTTATTTTCACTTTCCTTTCTAATAATATAATTCAAAAGAAATAGAGCTGATAAATGAAATAGACAACGAAGATCTACACCCAGCAAATTGGGATATATTCGGCCAAACCCTTCGCTCCTACTACTCCTCAGCCAGAAAGCAATACTACCTCTCCTCCGCGCCCCAGTGCCCCTACCCCGACGCCTCAAACCCGCTCTCCCTCCTCTTGATCTGCGACTTTGTCTTCGTACAATTCTTCAACAATGCTCCTTGCGAAATTGGTTCCTCGGGTTTCTTAGATTCGGTGAAACAATGGAGTAAGGTGTTGGATGATTCGACGTTGGCGAGTAAGACAAAGTTTTATGTGGGGGCTCCGGCGTTTAGCGCGGCTGGACCGAGTGCGTATGCTAGTATGGGGGGTCCTGAGGGTATTACGGATGTTGTGGAGAGTGTGAAGGGGTTGGGACTAGATAACTTTGGAGGGGTTATGTTTTGGGACGGGTCGGAGGGCGGTGAGTATTTAGAGGGAGGGAAGAGTATTATAGATTGGGCAAAACAGGCTTTAAATTAGGGGAGGGAAGATAAGTCTAGGTCAGATAGGGAAGGGCCGGCTATATGAGAAGCGAGTTGAAAAGGGGTCGACATGATGAAAGGATTCTTTGGTATGATTTAATGTGTTATGCTATGATTGATGATTTTTGGTCAAAGGCGACGAATGATAGAAAGACTATAATATAGTTAAAGGAGTGGCAGTCTGAAAATACAATAGAGCAAATATCTTTAGGGCAAGGATATTTTTTCAATCCACGACTATTTGGTTTTTCACCTCATGTTAACCGAACTTTATAAGGCGCATTTTTTTGGTTCAAAAAAGATTGCATTTATGCACCCAGTCGCTAGATACAAGTATTCTAATCACTATCAAAGAGATTCCAACCAAGTCCTCACAGTCATTTTGGGGCTCGAGAGTTGATATGTTGACTTTCTTGAGGTGACTTAGTACTGACTGTACAGAACATTTTAATACTCCAAGTGCCACAAAAAGACCAGCTGCTTCATGCAAGTTTTTCTCGCAGGAAATCAAGTATATTCTCCAGCATATCTGCAGAATACCAGTGTCCCAACCCTTGGTACTCCACCAATCTCACATCAGCCCCGATAAGTCTCATCCCGAGCTCAGCGTTCCTCCCTTGTGTAATAGGGACTACCAAATCCTCCGTCCCATGTCCAATGAATACTGGAATTGCTTTGAATATTGCCCCAGTCTTTTCCAGTCCAAGCTTGTCTCTAAAGAACGCGACAGCCTTAGTTGAAGGACTCTCGTCAGTGTTGTTTTTAGGATGGATGTCGTTACTGCCTTCTTCATCGCCAGAGTGAACAAACTGGCTCTCGCCGTTAAATGGCCCTTGAACTCGCGGGATTGTAGAGCCGATCTGACTATCTGATGCAATGTCTCTGATATGATTCCAAAATGGCAAATAACCACACATCGACACAACCGCTGCAAATGGCTTGCCATCCCACACAAGAAGAGATGACAAGGACATCGCAGCTCCTTGACTCATACCCCATAATACAACGTTTTTCTCCCCAACGATGCCGCTCTCTTTCCGCAAGATTCCTTGAATATACTCGCAACTCTTTTTCAGACCCTTTGCCATTAAGTCTTGTTGTTCGGTAAAGTTGTTACCGTGTATGCTGACCATCCATTGGTGAGTGTATTTGTCTGTCACCTTGACACGGCCTCGGCTGGCAGTTGGGAAGATAAATTTAGCATGAGGAAAAGCCGATTGAATTGTCTCATTCGAGGTGGCAGTTTCCAAGAGCTGAGGACCGAAGTTGCTGCCTATTCTTCCACGGCCGTGAAGGATGATGAAGGTTTGTCGATGTTCTAGCTTGGAGGAGACAACAAACGGTTCAGGAAATTGACCAGGTGGAAGTTTTGGTGCTTTGGAGGGCTTATCTCCTATTGTCTTTGAAGTGTCCATGGCAATACACGGTTGCAGCAACTGGTGGCCGAGAGATTAACACCACAAGTGAGAATAGGGTGCCTTGGGGATTTAGACCACCGAACTTAAAACTCAATATTGTGACAATGTGGAGGTTGGACACGCGTTTTCCGGATGTCTATTCTGTGATCAATGCGAGTATCTGTATTTAGAGGTTTCAACTTTCTTTTTGTCCGACAGCTGACGTTGAAGGTGAGATCAGGCACGAGATGTTGATTGTCTATTCAAACATTCCATGTGGAAGACTTATTTGAAATATCGCGAAAGCCGACAATTGTTGGGTTGATGGTGAACGGCGAAGAAGGAGGGAGGGAGGAGAAAGCTTGCATTTCGGGTAGTCTTAAAGTAGGCAGCGATCCATAGCGCGTGCCTCCCCGAAAAATCAATTTGACTAAGCTTAAAAAAGACTTATACGTTTGTCCCCGCTAGTAATATTTAAAGATAAAAAGAACATATAATTGCAAAAATATTCCAATAATAATTGAAGTTCGCATACTAATAAAATCACACTTCTCAACTGCTTCTTCCTCGCTAATTTGGCGGAGACTCTGTGAAATCCCTGTACTTTAAGCACTCGGTTTTCCTCCCTATGCAATTTATTCGCATCCACTAAGGCTTTGTCCCTATAATATTGGATATGACCTGGTTCTTTGGGCGTTTTGCCAGTACCACGTTACTTATGGGGAGCTTCAAGCGTTCGGTGGGGACAGTTTGAAGGGTTCGGTGGTAGAGTTATACAAAACAAAATGTTCCATTTCCTTCGTGGTATCAAGGCCCTTTTGATTCCAAAATTTCATTGAAATCACAAAGGTTGCCTCTCTGAATGGTGTAGAAACTAACAAATATTATTTGACTGTTCATTCATAGTCCTGTGCTGTGATTCCCAAAGTCATGTGTAAGATTTATTTCGGTATTCTCCCATATAAATACTACTTTCAAGCTTTTCTTTTCGAATTTGAAGCCACCTTTATGGACGCTTCCAACATACTATGACCAAACAGGCACACGCAAGATCAAAACAGCCATCTAAAACCCCATTTGACTCAGAATTCTCACTTTTGGCCCTGTTTCCGAGTAACGTCGAATAATCTAAAACCCCCAATCACTAATAAACATTCTTACGTCTCGCCGAAAAACTACCTTCTTTCTCTTCAGAAGAGCCTTTTCTCTAATTCCGAATGGCAAAACCACACAAACCCCACAAACGCGTTTATGATCGCACCCTCAAACTTGGTATCCAAAACCCCTTTTCACCCCGAAGGCACAATGCCCTTTGGCTTTCTCAAACACTCATCTCCTTCTCACAACGTCGCGGCAATGACAATCTCAGCCGCCTTCAAAAGCTCGCTCTGAACCACTTCCATACCAACCCCGTCTTCAACATCACAAACGAGGTCGCCAACATCAGGAAAGAAACGGTCATCGCAGCTTATTTCAACTTGTTCGACGAGCTGTTTTTCTTTGGAACGTTGGGGGTGCATTGTGATGTCTTTTTGGACGATGAGCTGTGCCATGCGGGCAGGGGAGGGACGGTTGAGTTTGTGGATTTAAATCCGAAAGGTTTCCTAGGAAAGATCTTTGGGGGAAAGTCTAAACCATCTCCAGTATTAGAGTCGAATGTAAAGTCTATACTCATTGTGTTGTACAAGCACGTTGCTTTGACCAGTCGATATGATAGTCTTCGTCTCTATCTCAGTACACTTTCACATCAGATGCTCCATGTGTTTTACAGCCTCTGGTCCTGCGATTCCGAACACTGTTCCCATGTTTTTGACGTACTTGGGAACGGACATGGGGTGGCGTGGCAGAATGCAGCGGCTGCCCTTGAGAAAGCAGTTAGGGGTGAGAGCTTTTTGAATTTGGATTTGAGGATGGGGAGGGAGAAAGGCTTGTTGGTTGAGTTGGATAAATCAGGCCTTATGATGAACAGTGTGAGCGATGAGATAGTAGAGTGGGGAATAGATAGGAAGGAGGTTGAGAGGCTGGCGGGCAAGGGGAGAAGGGATTGGTGTGTCTTCGATATAAAGTGAAGGCCAGAGATAAGATGGGGAGTATCTCGCCATATTGCGTTTCGGATAAGTCTGTAAAAGTCAGAGTAGATCTGAACATTTAAGAAAGGACGATATATATAATGTTAAGGCAAAATTAAGAGTTGATGATACCTAGGATAGTCAATTTACTTTTTCATTGGAATTTTTCTGCCATCACTTCTTAAATGTATACTTTTATGCTACTTATCTCAAGTTTGACATCTAAATGCGAGTATATCCTCCGGGCTCAAAAGATAGGACTGCAACTATTGCTCAAATCGAGATGATGGAGTTTACGAGAAACTATATTGAATAATATTGCAAACCTAAGCGATGGAAGGTTGACACCTTATTGCTTGCACATCCTTCAATAGTTTGGTTAAGCATAGAAAGGCAAAATAAAGCAATGCATTACAAGGCTATTAACCATCAAATATATATGTACCGATGAATACAAAAAGGTTTGAGGTACAACACTTGTTGCGATGGAAGAAAATTAGAAGAGGTATAAGCTTTCGGCATAACCGGGAATTCGTAAGCATATTTCTACTGGGTACTCGGTCAAGGTACTTTCAATATCTTAGAATAGTCCTTTCATTTAAAGCGAGCGGCAGGAGTGTCCGCCAATCCATCTTTATACATAATCAAACAATTGAGGTTGATCCCCTAGAGGTTCATATCAAAACCTTCCCCTTCTGCCCCGGCTCCTCTTGCATGAATTTCTTCTCTTCCAATTCCTCCTCAGCCTCAACCGCAACCCCAGGGACATCCTCAGCAAGGTCAACACTCCCACCATTCCACAAATCCTCGTCGAACTTCTGAACCTCTGCCTGCACCCCCTCCTTGTTGGTCTTATCCCCAGTACTGCTTATATATTCTTCTTGTGGGGGCAATCCAAACCTCTCCCTCTCCTTGTCGAAAATCTTCTTAACCATTGGTGTCTGCATAATCCGCCACCTCAACTTCCACCCGCCCATTCCCAATTCCTTTATCCTCGCAGCCTTGTCGCCCAACAAATACGCATCCAGACCTCCGACCTTATCCACCGTCCTCAACACTCTCGTTGTAACTCTTAGCTTTATGAACTTCTGCAGACTCTGGCTCCATAGTCGCTTGAATTGTACGTTTGGCCGCCAATATCTTCTCGTCTTTATTTCGTTTTTCTCGGAGACCATGTTTCCGAAGCGGATCTTTTGCTTGCCATACAGACCGAAGTTGGACTGTTTGTAGATTTGTGATGGTCCATATGGATACTCTGGGACCAAAGCGTGCTCATCCTTTAGACGCTGTTTAGTAGATTTGGCTAGAGTTCGTGCAGTGCAGGAAAAGCTTCGAATTTGAGTAAGAAAAGGATAGGATGGTTGGAGAGGAGGCATGTTGGAAGCTTATCGGAAGCGTCAATTGACCGCTCTGCCTAGGCGGATAGTGCCAATTGATTCGCGGGGTGATCCTCAATCAGTCTTGGGCAAATCGACGATTTTCTTAAGTCGTAAGAGCTGTTTTGAGCGGATTCTGTTGTTGCAGCTCTGGTGGAGATCCTTGTCCAGGTTGGATGAATTTCTTAGCGCGAGCCATTACGGCCTCAGGCACCACTGGCATCTACAGTATGGGATGGGTTCCTACAGTTAGTATTATTTTTATTTACAGACGACTATCTATATGAATGGTAGTATTATACCAATCTAAAATAGCCAGTTGCACAACAATGTAAGCAGTGTGTACATAAGCTAACAGGATTGCCGCCTTCACTTCGTCCCCAAGCGTCAATCAAATACAAAGTTCGGCAAATGCCTGTTTCTTGTTTAAAGTGTTTGCGACATTGCAAGTTATATTCCTCTTTAGAATAATGGCTGCCATTCTTGCTTTCGAAATTAACAGAAAATATTTTTGAGTGGTCTTTTCAGTTTTATTGACAAAATTATTGCGTGTTCTTCATTACGCCTCTTTCAAGAATCCATTTATTTCATCTGTTCCACCTTATCGGCTGGCGAGATACTGTGGTAGATTTCGTGAAAGTATCCGTAGCGCTGTGGAAGAAAATTTTCAATTTCAACTGTATCATATCGTACAGTATATAGTGATGGAGCATATTCTCCCCCGAAGATTCACATTTGATGTACTTTGCTGTTCTTCGTCCACCCCCTAAACTTCTTCCCATAGAACCAGAATATAATCCCGCTACAACACCATAACAAAATCAATGCCATATTGGTCATAATAGGCGGTATATACCCATCCTTTATAATCCAGGGAGTAATAAATTTAGAAAATCCGTACCCCCAAACATTTTTATTTACGGTAATGGAGACAAAAATCGAGCCTGCGACAGGCTTATAGGAGTCGATTGAATACGTTGAAGAAATCGATGGAAGTGCAGCGACTTGAATTCCCGTGCAAGTATAGCCAATGATAACAATTATCTTTCGGAAGTTAGTATTTTGTAGGATACAGAGAGAAGTGGGAGGAGAAGACCAAGGGGGAGCGATATACCTTCCAGTCCCAGGCTCTTTCATAGCCAATCGCGACTATAACGTTACCAATCACCATCAAGATCACATTTGGAATCATTGCAACCACTGAGAGACCGAAACATCAGCAATTATTTCAATATATTTACCAGGACGAGAGAATTAGGTGGAAAGAAACTTAGACTTACATCTCATCTCCGGCTCTCTGATACCACGGTTTCTTCTCGTTAACCAAGCAGCAATAGCATCACTCAACGGCCCAGCAGTTAAAAGCCCGATCACCGCCCCGATCAATATTGCAAAATTAAAGAATCCGATCTTAGAAGATGTAAAATTGTAGGGCGGTGCAGCAAAGGCTTGAGATTGGGTGAGATTCAAAGTTAGAAACGAGGATGCTGACCAGGATACCACGAAAGAGGAGAATTGCACGATAGGGAAAAGGAAGAGTTTCCACGGGAGTAAGAACTCCATAAAGAGAGATCCAGAGTAAGGCTGGTACAGACGCCATTGGGCTTTCGAAGGCTTTCCACGACCAAGCCAGGGATCTTGATGGGTGTGAGTATGTGTGAGATTGTCGTTGTTTTGTGATTGCATTTGTACTGCTTTTTCTAGATCAGCATGGTCTTGTACCAAAGTTTCATTGTCTGGCCGAATCTCAATCTTCTCAGCGGAACTGGCTTTTAATGGAGGTAATACAGAGACCAAGCTGTTTCCCAAAGTAAAGTTACGATTGTATTTGGTTTCTGGGAAGAAGCAGATACAACAAACTGCTACAAATCCGAGAAGTGCTGTGTTAAGCCACCAGAAAGAGCGCCAGCCGAGGTGCTGGGCCATTGGACCGGCGATTATTGGACCAGCCTAGGGGAATTAGCGGATGAGTTCTTGGAGAGGAGGTAGATGATTACTGTTAGGGACCCAAAGTAAAAAGCAAAATACAATGTTTGATACTTGCCACGGTCATGAAGGAAAATGATATCGGCAATGATCGTTGGCTGAGCAGTCTCGGCTGGGCCGGCGCCAATACCATTAAGGCTGGAAGGGAGATCAGCGATGGATGCAGTGCAGGCTTTACAGACTTACATGCAAGCTCCCATGAAGCTGTGGTATGAATTGGCTTTTGCTCTCCAGATACTACTGCCAAAACAGATCAGGGAGGACGCAATCAACACGGGACGCCGACCAAAGCATGTCTGAATCGGAACCCTAACGCAATTAGTCTTCTTTTGAGACTTGCAGAATGCAGCGAATTAGTTACCAGATGAAGTTGCTAAAACCAAGTACCAGTATTGCTACACCGGTGAACTGAACGACACTTGGAAGTGTTGAGTCAAACGCCTTGATGTAATCGCCGAACATAGGTGCTTGCACCTCCAATCAGTTTTTGCAGCCATAAGATGATAGAGGAAATTAACCAATGCCAACGGACCCATTCCCTGAGTAAAAGATACTAAAGTTGCGCACATCATGGCCAATCCCTTCCACATCGGACTCCAGTTCTGGGTTTATGTCAATATGGCTCTGATGTCTCACGCTTCGTGTGCTTACAAGAGGATCGTGCTCATTATCACTTGGCTGCGGGACAAGTACTGAATGACCTTCTCCTGCATCTTTGACAAAGTGATGAGTTCCGACATCTGTCATAATTTCCGTTCCAGGATAGATCGCTGTGTGGAGTTCCTCTTCAAGCTCTCGCAAAGTCTATATTTTCTGCTGTCAGTGAGTGTCTTATTTATAAGATAGGAGCGTAGATGGCTTTACTCTCTCGTCGAGATTTTGATCCATGATTTCTAGTTCTGGTGCGATAATGGTAAACCCAATACAAGTTAATATGCCTGGAAAACTGAATTTGGTGTTGAAGTTGAAGCCGTGGATGAGATTGAGAAACCATAAAGATAACAAAGGCTTGGGTTACACCGTTCAGGACCCCCAGTAATCACTTAATTTCATAGAAGGAAGTAAAGAACCGGATAAACCCTGTGTACGATCTGCCATGTGCTTTCCTGCATCAACATATTCTCCCTTCTATCAAAGTTTAGACGAGCATTCGGCATCAAGACACGGCAAATCGATTATCCCATCTATTGGTTTAGTCAGGGCAACAAACCGTAGATTGTTTCTTGGGCATGCTAGAAATTCTGGTTCAGGTAAGCTTTAGGGTCAGGTAGCCCTGGTCAATTCATGCATGGTGACACTTCCCAAATTTTGGATGGTTGTGAATGCGGGGTATCGCAGGGGCAATTTTCCAAGGTGGAGGAGGGGAAACTGCTTTTTAGGAATAAGGGTATTATTAAGTGGCATTATTAATAGCGTGCTTGAACCCTTTTTGAGGACTAAAGATTGATTTCAATGATTCAGATATTAAAACGAGATATTGTTGGCTTATAGACATAGAATTTTGTGGGTTGGAAGTAGTAGAACGCGATATTCTTCGCTGCTGGTTTTAGCCCTCATCAAATTTAATACAAGTAAGCAATAGGAAGGGTGTAGCAAGGAGGGCAAAGAAGAGCTGAGGTGGTTTACTGCTATAGGTCTTTTAAACGAGAACGAATCATAAAATACGATGTAGAAATCCTAGAAGTATTACACCTATATAAGATGAAAAAGACTCAAAATCATTTAACCAATCAGAAAAGCCCGCATAGCTCAATGGTAGAGCGCGTCACTAGTATCTGAAAAAGTCGCTATGACGAGGTTGCCAGGTAAATAAAGCCCACGCCATACTATATAGTTACATGAATTCTAACATTCAAATAGTTCGATTCTGTCTGTGGGCATTCATCATTTACTTTTTGGTTCTTAATTTTTGTATTTTTTTTTCATTAGGATCGTGCCATGTTGTCGCTCGCCCCATATAAAACTCTCTAGTAAAGTGCCGCTATTCGCGGTCGTCGGTTTAGCTTGAAGCCCCCTTTTCGTTGTGGCATTCGCTTGTGTTAGGCCAATAAAAACGGAGCATCTACCCGGCCCCCTTTTCCAGATGGAATATCTAAGTTGAAGACGCATAGGTGGCTTGTCGAGTAAGTAATATGTTGAAGCATTCTTTAAGATGCTATTTCTAAAAGTGCGTATCGAATCCTGGCGCATCTCTTGTCACAAAACCCTCCAAGAAATTTTTGAAAATACTTCTGTCTTTTTGAGCCTTGGGCTAGAAGTAGCCAACTCTAGGAAATGGCAGTTCATTCTACTGCCAATGTTCAAAATGCTTTTTTCTTATGTTCTACATGGGAATACTCACCAATTTTAATGAGCAACCACTTCAAGCATCACCTCGGTCTTGCGATGAATATACAATCGGATTTTAAAGAGATCGGTTTCGGAACCGGCTGCTGGCTGCTTCTCTGGCAGTTCAAATGCAGCTATCCACCTTACATCGCAGAGAGTTCTGCCATAGATATAACGTTGTAACACGGCATGGCGCCGCAACCCATTCCCTCCTTCGCAGGGCTATCTTATTCGATGATTAGGCAGCTGGCTTTTTCCTTCTGAGTGTCTTGACCAATTCTTGACAGCCGCCCAAACAATGTTCTCAATGGATCATCGTATATTGCTCCTTATAATATGACAGCTGAAGAATCTAGGTCTATAGGTATGTCGACGATTCCCCAGAAGTAGACGTCTATGGCAGGCTAACACTTTTCAGCGAGGGTCTTCAGGTCTCCGATTATCTTCTTCCTCTCAGTACTAAGTATAACTTGTACAATCGAGATGTTTATCTACTTGTCCTTCCAAGTGAAACCTCCCTTTCCCGTGTCACACAATTCATGTTTCCTGCTTCCTGTAACAGGTTCCACCAAGCATTACCTCGATATATAACATCGAGCCCAACATCAAAAATTACCATTGTTTACAACAACAGCAACCATGAGCACAGCTTCGGATCATCCTCCCGTCATAAACGGTGCTGCAGACGAGAAAGATGTTCCTCTCGCTCACGCTCAACATATTGCAATTCATGACGGGGTCCTAGAACACCCCAACTATTACGAAAAGAATGGCCTCAGAACCTACGGCGACGGCGAGGACCACGATCATGAACCGCCTGTAAGTCCTGCCCCCTCTACTTCTAGTCAAATCTTATTCGGTTAGATGTCCTTCAAGAGAATGATGTCTCTCGTTGCAATGGCTTTCATCTGGACTGGATCCCAAATCCCGGTGTACATATTTGGTAAGCTTTCCAGTGCTACGGCTACACATATCAGCTGCTTACTTCATGGTAGGAGGGATCTCACCTTACATCTATGCTGACATCGGTGGGAACGATCGGTACGTGCCTCTCATTAAAGTATTCAACCTTCGCTAAGCCCTCGTAGTTGGGTTTGGTCTACCCTCGCCAACCTCCTCGCCCTTGCGGCAGTCTGCCCTTTCGTCGGTTCAATTGAGGATCTGATAGGTCGTCGATACGCCGCTCTCTTCGGATGCTTGCTGTTGATCATAGGGGTGGTCGTTTCTTCCACGGCAAATGTCATGAATGTCTTTATTGGTCGGTGCAGATGATAATAAATGCATGGCTTGCATAAATAAGCTGACAAGATTTAGGGGGCATGGCGATTGCGGGAGTGGGTGCCGGCATTAGCGAGCTAACTGCACTGGCAGTCACCTCGGAGCTGGCTCCCACTGCAAAGCGTGGGAAATATGTAGCTGTTTTGATTTTTACGATCATCCCCTTCTGTCCAGCAGTGCTATGGAGCCAACTCATTGCATCCCATGCGGGCTGGCGATGGTGCGGCTTGCTCTGTGGCCTTTGGATCTCTGTTGGGTTTATCATCACGCTACTCTTTTATTTCCCACCTCCACGAATCAACTCACTTGGCTTGTCCAGGAGAGAAGTCATCAAGCAGATTGACTTTGTGGGAGGATTCTTGAGCATTTCTGGTATGATTTTGTTCATGGCTGGTATGCAATGGGGTGGTTATCAGGTTGGTCATATGAACAAGACAACTCTAGCATTATTAATACCAAATAGTACAAATGGGGAGAAGCACACGTTCTTGCTCCCCTCATCATTGGAGCAGCTTTCATTGTGGCCTTTGTGATCTGGGAAACCAAGTTCGCTAAATATCCGATGTTCCCAGGACGTCTTCTGCAAGCACCTCGAATTCTTGCCCTCACATTGGTTATTACGTTCATCTCAGGAGCCAACTTCTTCAGTATCGTTATGTTCTGGCCCACGCAAGCATTTAATGTCTATGGTAATGACCCAGTCGGTGTTGGTATTAGAGGCATTCCCATTGGCTTCTCGATTCTTGCCGGCGCCGTCATCGTTCTGTGGTGCCTCTCGGAATTCCGAGGTCGAAACAAGGAATTGATGACTGTTGCTTCGGTATGCATGACAGCTGGTAAGTACTTTTTCCTCTCCCTCTCTACTGATATATTTTGCTAAATCCGTATAAGGTTGTGGGGGCCTCGCATGCGCAACACGGTACAATCTCTACCAACTCTGGGGTATTCTCGTACTCGCTGGTCTCGGCGTTGGGGGAATCATCATCCCAGCTTCAGTCATCACAACAATCATCTGCCCCGACGACATCATTGCCACTGTTACCGCTCTCACACTCTCCGTCCGTGTCATTGGTGGCTCCGTGGGTTACTGCGTCTACTACAACGTTTTTATCAACAAATTTGTCCCCAATGCCCAGACAATGATCGAGACAACCATGTTTATGCACGGCATTACCAATACCACGTATATATCTGCAGCTATCGAGTACACAGCCGATGCTCTGTTGCCACTTTTGAATACCATTCCTGGTATCGCGGGCAATGAGACGGTGTATAATGCGGTGGTCCTGGCGGGGCAGTTAGCGTATGCGGAGAGTTACAAGTATGTTTACTACGCGAGCATTGCGTTTGGGAGTATAGCTATCCTTGCGGCGTGGTTGTTGGGGGATATTAACCCGTATATGGATGATCATGTTGCAGTGGTGATTTATTGAGGGAATGTAGATGAATATTTTCAGGGCTGCCAACGATGTCGAGGCTACTTCGGAGATTGGGCTACCCCCCCTGAGGGAATAGGTCCAAGACCCTAGGCGCAATGTCTAAGAGGCTCTATCGCACTTGGTTACCGCGCATCTATAGAAATAGTTATTAGGTTTAGGATAAACTTTACTATATCTTTCTAGATGGCACTGTAATATCCACGGTGTCTAAAGTATAGGCTTCCTCCACGAGAGGAAACTCGGTTCGAGACTGAAGTTATGATACTTGGTGTGAGTATCAATTGTCTTCCGCTTCTCCCCTCTCCTCCCCCTCCCAAAAAAAGGTAACACATATATTATATTGTTTCCTTCCGTCTCGAAGAGCAATTCTAGTGGATGTCAAAAAGAAAACCATAATGTTCTTGACGATAGAAGTCTGTCGTACATCACACATTTTATTTACTTGACTTGTAAGGTAGCACTTTCAACTAATTTTAATTCCATACTACCTTCATATTTCATACTCTCATGATCGTTTCCTTGCACTTATAGCATGTCCTCTTTTGTTGCTCTGCCAAACCAGTTTTCCCATCCCGATCTCAAACCTAGAAGGCTTTCTTCATTTCGTTCACACACTTCCCAATTTCCCCTCTCTAAGACTGCCAGCTATTACTAACCGTTGTGGCCGTAGCACAGCCCGACGACACTGTAATAGTATGGTTCGGATCCGCCTCCCAAGTGACCGTTCCATCACTCGCCACATTGATATATTTATACTGCACCACCGTGCCGGGTGCGAAGCTAACACTCACAAACCAAAGATGATTACTGCTCGTATAATCAGCTGCGCTCAAGGCTATCGCATTATTTGTATCCCAATTTCCGAGCTGAGAAACTGAACCGACGATCTTAATGGTTTGGCCGTAGTTGGTGGTGACGAGCTCATCAAAAGTGACTGCTATGGCTGTGGCTGTAGCGCAGCTAGAAGAAGTGGTTGTTACAGATGAAGTGCTTGTCAAAGAATTTGTGGTGGTCGTCACCGAAGATGTTGCCGTCGTGGTTCCTGAGACAGGGGTCTGGGAAGTGGGCCATGAGGCTGTTGTAGCTGTGGAATAAGTGCCAGTGGCCGAAGTAGAGGAGCACGTCGCTGGGACTGATGATGCACTTGGCTCGCCCCATGAATAGGGAATGATGGATGCGCGACGAGCTGCTGCTGTCAAAAATGCAGCATAGGACCAAGTGAGATCATAGGCTGAGAGGGGTGCACCACTTGTTTTGGAAAACTGTTCGGAGAGAGAGCCATTCGATTGCTCGTAGGTAGCAATGATGTTGACGTAACCATCAGCGTAAGTTTTGATAGCGTTGTATAGAGTTGCGTAGGTTGAAGTACTGGATGCATATGTTCCAGCTGTAATTGAAGAACTGAAGTCCTTGAAAAAAGCCAAGGAAGTGGAGGTGACGGTAATATACCCTTGTTTATTCCAAGTATAAAGTGCATCGTACAGCTGTTCGGCAGCCGCCAAAGTGTTCAGATACCAAGGGTTTCCGCCTTGATAGCTGTCTTCTGGGTATCGCCCAACAGAAACAGCAACACCCTCAGCAATGCCGGAGTTGATGCTGTAAATCGATCGGAAAGAATCTGTGACAACCTTGTGGTTGGCTAGGGCACGATCTGAGCATCTGCAGATATCTAATTAGAAGGGTAATTTTGGTGCAGGAAACATTAAAGACTTACGGTTGAAAAGTAGTGGCATCACATCCACCAGCTGGGTCAAATTCTGCAGTCAATTTTGTTAGTAAATCAGTAGCCTTGAATAACTTATTCCAAGAAACGTGGCAAAGGTGGCGAGGAGTAGGAAAAGATATCTCAAGAAGCAATGAGGATAGCCACTTACGGTGGATAGACCCTAGGATAGTGTTGGCATCTTTTCCTGTTCTCCCGTTGTTTTCATTGATATTGGCGATAATATAACCTTGCGAAGCGCCCCAGAAGCTCTGGAGAAAACAGAGAACCTGTGGAGCCTGTGAATCACAGTATGTGCAGGACTTTCCAAGAAGGGCAGCCAATGCGCTTCCTTCAACTAGAGCACGATGTTGTGCTGCGATTGTGAAGAAGCTAGATCCACTGACTTCTTCCCAAAGGTCGTAACCAGTGGCATTCCAGTATTGGGTGACATATGACAAGTCATTCTGAATGATAGGCCAAACCAGGGAACTCGCGGTTGAAGTGTAACCGTTATTAATGAGCCATTTTGAGTAAGTGATTAGAGCAGTTGCCCGAAGAGCAGGGCCATCTCTTTGTGGCCGTCCCCAAGATCCCGTGAAGGCAGTTTCGTCAGCGTTGAACTTTGGTTCTCCAAGGCCACCACTTGAGAGGCCTCCAGAGGGATTTGAAACAGTCTGAAGATACGCTTGAGAGTTGATGTAGTTCTCAATCTCGGTCTGAAGAGACGCAGAATAGCTGTTAATGAAAGTATCAACAATACACTTGAATGTCAACGCAGAATCACGTGTCCAAGTATAGAAATCTAGTTTCGGTCAGTTAGTGGTAATTTTTGTCTTAAGGACAGGGTTGTTAGGCTCACAGTCGGGGTTGGTCTTGTCAGGGCTTGCAACAACAATTCCAGAAGCCGCACCAGATGCACATGACCCAGCCGAGCCAATATTGCAAAGCATGTCTGCCAGTGCTATAGGAGACTCGGTAGCAATGAAGGAGTCGACCGAACGTTTGAGAATTTCTGCCTCACGTTCTCTGACTTGGCTAGGGTTGGGGAGAGCCAAGACTTGGATGGCCAGCGACCCAGCTAACAAGAGCGAGGGGAAAGAATGCATGATGGGCTGAACGGCTAGCCTGACAATTGAAGTAAGATTGAAGAAGTCGCGCTCGTATGGGAGTATGGAAGAAAAGAGAGAGCTTGCGAGGTGGTCCATGGCGACTATATATCAAGAGCCTGCTCTTGCTCTTGAAGGACCCCTCTATCCGCCCTCGTTATCCACACCTTGAATTGTCAGCGCAAGAACGTGATAGCCACAGCTAGGATGAGTAGATTGGTACAGTTGAACCACTTTGCGGCCTGAGAGTATGGCCGATGCCCCTGTCGCTATTCACAAGCAGCAAGGCTGCATGGAACTCCGACCAAAGGCCCCTTGATCTTGTGGGGTGACTGCTGTCGAGCCGTGACTGCATAGATGTGCTGGGTATATCGGTGGTTACTTGAAGGAAAGAAAAGGAGGGAGAGAAAAAAAGAAGAAGATCCGTGCATTTACAGTTTCTCAGGGTCCAAGTGGAAGAAAGGGCGATGAAGGCCCGTTAGAAGGCTCGGATGCAGTCACTTTCGGCAGTTGATGCGTTCAAAGGAGAAATAAGATGCAGAACATGTAGTCAGCCACAAGAGTATATCCATGGGGTGGGGGAGGTGTAAAGACGAATCATCTCCCCTTACCCCGCAGCATCTGGAGAGGTGGGGTCTCCGCACCAGCCTCCTATCGGGCCGTACCTCGTCTCATCTGCTGCTATACAATTCTCCGGACTTTTACACCTGGAATACGCCTCCAGGCAATCTATCTTGGTTTCCATCGAATAATGATGCATTAAGTCAGGCCGATAGCCGCAGAAAAACCGCGCCGAAGAGTGTCCGTTGCCTAAGGTATTAATTAACCAATTGCATATCTCGAGCTATACTGTAGTCTCCTAAGGCCTCGGACTTAGCACCACGTATGGTATGGGAATGCTCTGCAGTCAGTTATTAAGAAGGCATAGAAATAGAGGGAGAAATAAGTGCTATTCTATCCGGCTTTCAAATTACAAGTTTATGCTTGAACCAGTTATACAATAGTGGACTAGCCATTTGCTCTGAAGAGTAAGTGGCACTTTGGGGTTGACGTTGGGCTGGCTATACAGACAAAGTGATCGAAAGCTGGCAAGGCAAGAGTCACAAACAGCCTTAGACGTTGGCTTCAAGTTATCAACTGATACCGGATGATATATCACAAAGTAGGGCGGTCTACTTCTTACAAGCACTTGTATGTGATCACGTCACGGCAGAGAAAGTCAATCGCGCTTGTCGCCGAGCTGAATAGCGCTCGAGTCGAAGCGTTGCAGTGCTAAGAACGACCGAGAGACAATGCGGGAAGCCTTAATTGCTTCGGTATCGCTATAGATTAGGATATTACGTGCGAGCAAGATTACACGATATCGGGCCTTTGCGATCTCACTGACGGCTTTGAAGCTCCAAGGTCTAATAACGCCGCATGGCATCCTTCTCGAAGTAGTGCGAAGACAAGTCTGACCATAAAGCAACTCAAAATATACCCGTCACACCATTGAATGAATCGGATTCCCTAAACTGAGATGTAGGCTGGTCATGGTTAATCCCTAGCCTCACAGACCAACGGCCATCGGCAAAGAGAAGTGGAATATGACGCCTTTGGTGCACCCGTCCACCGAACTCAGCTTTTGACGGCGAATTCAGGCTTCGTAGGGACCAATTGCTCTGAGATCTGTCGATCGGATAATTGACACCATAGTTGCCAAAGGCTGATGGCTCCATAGAACGATCGAACTGCCTCAGCAGTCAACCTTACAACACGACTGCAAGCAGAGGGTTGAAGGGACCGCTGGGCACAGATCTGGTTTGTGGAAGGAAAAGAAGAAAAAGAAGCTCGTGAAATTGTTTTTATTCGGGAGGGTATTTGCTAGCGTGGCGCTAGTGATGCGCTAGTGTGACTTAGGCTAGCCCGACGCCGACTAATTTAGAGCCTCATCCCGTGACTGGCGTCGCGCTTGTTTCTGCCTCATCCCGTGACTGGCGTCGCGCTTGTTTCTGCCTCATCCCATCAGGAGTCAAGACGACGACGACCCAGCTAGAACACGACTTTCCAGACAACATCTTCAACATGACGGACGCAATATCCATCGAAGAGACGAACCGTATACGCGTGTCTCTGGGCATGAAGCCGCTGCCTGTCCCAGGCGCGGCAGGTCCCGTTTTCAAAGAAGGCCCTTCACAACCCGCTGAAGAGGTTGGCAGCACCCTCGAATCCCGAGAGGCCGCGGGTTATGACAACTATCGCCAGTTGCAGGAAGCAGAGGCGGCAAAGCGACATCGAGAAGCCAAAGCTGCGGCTATCAAGAAGGTACGAGATGCTGCAAAACGGTTTGCGAAGCTAGAAGGCAAAGGCCTCGGAGATGCTGATGATGGAGAGGACATGAGTGCAAAGAGTTGGCTTATGAAACAGAAGAAGAGGCAGAAGGAGATCGAGAAAGCCAGGAGGAGGGAGCAGGAGCTGGCCGATGCTGAGGCTGCCGTTGAGTACACGGCAAAAGATCTTGCTGGGGTGAAAGTTGGCCACGAGATTGACACGTTCGAAGAGGGCGAGGACCAGGTTTTGACACTGAAGGATACAACGATCGACGAGAATGAAGAGGAAGGCGACGAACTAGAGAATTTAGAATTGCGGGAGAGGGAGAGGCTGAACGAAAAGCTTGAACGGAAGAAGAAGAAGCCAGTCTACAACCCCCACGACATCGACGAGAACGAAGATGGAGAGAAAAATATCCTCGCGCACTACGACGAGGAAATTGTGGGCAAGAAAACAAAGCGCTTCACCCTCGACGGCAAAGGAAACACAACCGAGGCTGCTCTTGACGGACCTGCAGCTCGCAAGGTTAAACCAAAATCTTTCAGTCTTGATATTCTTAGTAAGTACCTTCCTCGTGTCATTTCCAGTCCTACCTTCTTGCTGACTCCTTTAGATGACGAACCTAAGTCAGACTATCTGGATATTTCAGAAATCAAAGTCAGGAAACATAAGAAGAAGAAGGCTAAATCCACCCGTCAAAAAGCTGCGGACGAAGATGACATATTCCCAAGTGTCGAGACGGCAAATACCGTAGCAGACAGCAATTCCATGGACATTGACCGACCCGCAGAAGCAACCAGAAAGCGCACATTTCAGGACATGTCATTTGTGGACGACGAGGACTTGCAAGCCTCTCTTGCTGCTCAGAGGAGAAATGCCCTCAAGAAGCGTCAAAGGCTGAGACCTGAAGCAATTGTTCAACAACTCCTAAAAGAAGATTCGGTTTCAGCAGCTGATGATGAGAAGGTGGATGAAGAAGGTGGTCTTGTGATTGACGAAACATCAGAGTTTGTCGCAAACCTTCAAAAACCATCAGCACCGGAGCCAAGACGAAGATCTACCTCTCGACAAGTAGAGGCTGTCACTTCGATGGAAAACGAGTCCGATGAAGAGGGCGACGTGAACATGGACCGATCCTACGCTAATGTCGAAGACGAGGAAGATCAGCTTGCTCGAATGAAGAGAGAGGAGTCGCTCAATGATGATATGACTAATACAGGCCTTGAGCAAGAGGCAACTCTTGATCGTGGCATAGGGTCTACATTGAAACTCTTGAAGGAGAGGCATATTATTAAGACTGCCGAATCTGGAGACCCCAGTGCCATCTTTAGGCAGAAGCAGCTCTTTTTGGCCGAGAAGCAACGCAGGGAAGCAGAAGCTGAACGAAAAGCGAGAAGCCAGAGAGAGCGAGACCGAGAGAATGGCCGACTGGATCGAATGTCTGCCCGTGAGAGGGAAGACTATGCTCGGTCACAGAACACATACCGTGATCAGTTGGAGTCCCGACAGCTCGCTGAGCATTTCAATAAAGATTACAAGCCTAATGTGGAGCTCAAATATATCGACGACTTTGGACGAAATATGAACCAGAAAGAAGCATTTAAGCATTTATCCCATCAGTTCCACGGCAAGGGTAGTGGAAAACAGAAGACCGAGAAGATGTTGAAGAAGATCGAGGACGAGAAGCGTAAAGAGGCTCAGAGTTCACTCGATGGTAGTCAAATGGGAGGCATGAGTAACGCCACTGCCCAGCAGCGAAAGAAGCAAAGACAGGCCGGTGTCCGCCTGGCTTGAGTAGGATGGGATTTCAGGGTTTCTAAAGGCATAAAAGGTGCAACCTCCTTACACTTGTATCTAGACTTAATCAATGCTGACAAGATACAAAAGCGTGAAGATTTCTGATATAGTGGCATTAGGTGAGCTATCACCTTCCCTGCAAATCTCTACTATAGAGGTAAGTCTTGATCTGCAGTGCTGTCCGATTGCTGTATCGTTGAAGGATTATCTATTCGATTGATATATCACGGCAATCCCAGCGTGCCCTGTTTCTTGAACACAGATATCTTTGACCTCCGCACTAGAAGTACCTTAAAACCTTCTCGCGCCTGCAACGGTTTATCGATTATGCTCGATCCTACCTATGATGTCTAAAGAGCAAGTGATTGTTAATATGAAACTCATTATTACCTTAGTTTTATCTAGCCAACTCCAAAAATCCTACAGATTTTTTAATGAATTATTGTCTGAAGTGGAAATTTATTTTAACGAGTTTTAATAAAGATACAGCTTTTTATCCTGAAGTACAATAATCTCCTTGGAATCGATTCAAAACTCCGTTCTCTAGGTTTATTTCTCTCGTTTATCGCCGTGATCTCTGCAGTTTAAGGTATCCTTGTACTGCGTGTAACTCCGGGTTGTTACACTGCTATCAGTCGGTCCAGATTTTTGGGCTTTTCGCCTCTACCTCAAGACAAAAGCTACCAATTCATTTCCTTCATGTCACAGAGCTAAGATGTCTTCCACTGAGACTCTTCCCTATTTACTTTTTGACACATAAGTCTCGGTACGAATTAGTACTCGTGTCTTTACAGTATAGTTTAGCGAATGTGCTTTCACTTCACTTTGGGAAAGTGCCCATAAGCATTAATACGTTCCTGACTGAAACCCCCCTCTTTTTCTTTGCATGCTAATATAGATAAATAGCTCGTGGTTCTCTATACTCTTAAGAATAAGACCAATAACCCTGTTATTCTAAACCCCTGTGGTTCTAGATCAGTTACTACAATATTCTTAATATGGATCTAAAGTTCTGGAGGAAGTTCGACAGGAGTTAAACCTAGCTTCTTCCCAAGTCTCCACTGTACCATTCATCACCTTGCTCTGTTTTAATATCTGGTTGGTTTTGCCTCTATAGATTAATTGGCTTTAGGGATAAATATCTATAATAGCAATGCTACCAAGTATCTTCTTGACTACTCCGTAAAAAGAATAATAATCACTGATTATTTCAAATTGCCTATAGTGCTCGCGATGCAAAAATAGACTCTGCCAATATTAATACCTACCATAAACAAGGTACTACTTCCGGACCAAAATCCTCTTTCCCGGCGGTATCACCACCCCAACTTTCCCTCCACACCTCAACCTGATTCGTGTGCTCGCATTTCATCACAATCCCGAGTCATAACCACAATCCCACCCAACCTCAACGTCAAGATCCCCTCATCTCACGTAAGTTATTTCCCAAAAAGAAAATCCACGGAACCGACGCTGACAGAGCCGAAAAAACCCCCCTCGGCTTTGTATCCGTATCCGATGTACGTAGTATTCCGTACTCCGTCAGATCACGAAACATATTAAGGTTTGGGTATTCACGTAAGGGATGCACCGGAGGGGAGGGAAGCAAACCGATTGACTGCCGAGGTATTGAATCCTCCATTTATTTGATCGTGACAATCGTTCGACTGTGACCGTCCCTGGCTTACTGCTTAACCTCGCTTATATAACGTGGAGGGTAGGTATGGTACGTCGGTAATGCGCATTTAAGTCTTTAACAATCCACCCATAAATCTGTTTCCATATGTATCAACAGGATTTAAACGAAAAGTATCTCTACTATAGAAAGATAAGAAACCTGCATATGGGTCTCTGTGTAGGAATAAAACGATCCTTTGGAATTAGACATCTTACTAAAACCAGAGATTTAAAATGCTGATATAAAATTGCCACGCGCTGTTCTTGGCGAATATATACATTGTTAGGGAGTGCACATTGCTGACTGAGCCCCTCCCTCTGATTATCTAGTGGGCCCGTTGGAAAGTCAAAGATAAGTTTAAGCAGTTTCGATCCAGTCTTTAATCCTACCGGAGAAAAGCTAAAACAAGCACTTTACTCCCAAACAGAGAAATGCAACGTACCACTAGTTGTTCGCTAGTAGTTGAGGAAAGAGGGTAAAGAAACTCACCCGTCTGTGCACAGACGAACGATGTCTTTACAATTCTAGATCAGATAGCCTCACCCACTGATACACTCATTCATGAAACCATTTACCCATCCCCCAGCTTTCAACATCTCCTCTCTCCTCTCATACTCACACTAAACCCCTCTCCCTGTGCAGAAACTATAACCTCCGTCCTAGACACATACTAACTTCGACCACTCATACTCACCCGACAAACTCCCATATCCCTATATCTCACCCTTCCCCTCCCCCTCCCCACCCCACCCTCCATTCCGAAAACTCCACCCAACCCACCCACCAACCTACAAAGTAACCCCTCGCCAAACAAGCCAACCATCCCCAATTCCGCAAGAGTAATCAACCAACCAACCCTCCTCCCTCCCTCACATAATTTTAGCCCCCAATCTTCCTCTCGACTTCCCTCTCGACTTCCCTCTCCACTCCCCTCTCCACTCCCCTCCACTTCTATCCACTTCTATCCACCACAACATCCACCCATCCAAGATTCCAAATATAACTCCCGCTCAACCCTTACCCACCTACCCACCTCCTTCCTCATCCACCCTAACAAATCAGTTCCCTAGCCTAGCCCACGAGACCTCCCCCCTTTTCTCCCTACGTACCGGTACTCTCCTCCCTACCTACCTACATATCTCCTCCCAAACCCCTCTTATCCCAAAGCTCCATCCAGTATCGACTAGTATATAATAGTATATAGCTACCTATACCCACCGATGAAGCCAGATCATATCATATCATATCATATCAAGCCAAACCCAGACCTGTCGTTCACTCGATTAATTAACCTCCAACCTCCATCCAACACCGCACACGACAAAACCACCCCCTCTATCTCTACCCAGATAACCTCTCCTACCCAGCTAATCTTCTCCGTTTATCCACTTGCTTGTTCGCTCGTCTGTATATTCATCTATTCATTCATTCATTTATTTATTGATTTATCTAGTATTTCAAATTTATTTACATCATAATGAAAAGCCAGGCCTGACCCTCCTTCTCCTTCTCCTTCCCTCTCCTTCCTTCCCCTCTCCTTCTCTCTCCTTCTCTCCCCCTTCTCCTTCTCCTTCCTTCTTTTCCTCCCCTCCCCCCCCTAAGATGGTATTCAAACAATCCAATCCAATCCAGCTCAATCCACGCAGCACCAAGTCCACCCCACCTACTCCCCCTCCCGATCCAGCGAGCGTCTCACTCGCTAACTCGCTAACTCGCTAACTCCCACGCCCACTTCCACTCCCTAACCTCCCTCCTAACCTCCACCCTAACGCACTCACCCACCCACCCACTCACTAACCAAACACCAAAAACCACATTACCCCCCCAGCCAACCAACCCCCCAACCAACCCAAAAAAAGAAACCAAACAATCAAACCCCCATCAAACCAAGACCCCCAACCATTCCACAAGCAGACCAACCAAGGAATCTTCGCACCAAAACATCCCCGACACTGGTGTTATATATCCCCCCCCCAACACCCCAGAGGGAATTATAAGATAATGGGAATGGAGAGATGACATGCATGCATGCATGTATAAACAAGACGACGCGAGGACGCTGAGCACTTTCGCGCGCCCGTCACATACCGACCTACCAACCCACCACACACGATTGAGAATCCTAATCCTGATCCCATCAAAGCGACACTCACAAAAACACCTCGAACCCCAACGTCAGATGGACCCAAGCTTTGATATTTATGATATTCCCTTCTTTCGGAAGGACCTAAGCTGAACTAATGCGGTGCTCGGTTCGGCGCCGTCGTACACCAGGTACCAACTAAGCATCCCACCTCACACAGCAGAAATCTAATTTACTTTAATATTTTGTCATTTTTTTCACCGCCCAAGGGGGGGACGCTATGCTTTCTAATCTACTAGCCGTCCGGCAGAGAAGATCCGCCAATCTGACCTTCCGGATCGTAGCCTTTGCATCCCTCCATCTCGGCCCCCGCTAGGTCCGCTCCTGCATACCAGATGCAAGTTTGCCTAACCCTGCCTATCCTCGCCCTCGACAATGTAACGGCCATCTGCGTCACATGCCTCAAGGCTATCCAACGACGCACCCGATTTGTTCTTGTTGCAATGCTAAAAGGAAACGCTCGGTCACAGCGCAGCTGTTGAATGACTCAAAGATAAAATCCGTACAATCCCTAGGATCCTGCCTGTAAAAACACAATAATAATAACATGACTTCCGTATGCTGCCGGAGCTGGTATCTAGCAACACCCTCCCCCCCCAAAAAAGTACATGACGTTGCCTTGACTGGAGACTAGCTCCTCAACCAATATCGCTTGCGCCAGGCAAGCAATATCAAAGGAGAGACAGATGCCAGATGTGTCCCCCAGCTCGAGAAAAGAAAATAGATCAAAGAGCGCCGGCAATCCCACCAAAAAACAAACGCAATCCGGGTATCATACCCATCCATGCCATGCAAATAACGAATACAAGAGGCATACCAGACCAAGAAAAAAGCAACAAAGGAGATTTAAAGGTGGAGAAGCCAAAAAAGAAAACACCATGCCCAATGACCCAATGCCTACGCTATGCTATGCTGAATCAAACCCGCTATGCAAACAAACTTCAATGCCCATTATGGTCTATCGTGTATCGTCCAATTCGTGCTTTTGAGGAGGCGTGAGCCAATTGTTTATGCATTGTCTTGTATCCTTGCTTTGCGTCTTCGATAACATTCGTGAATCATGGTTCTTTGCTGCATCGGATCGCCCGTGTACTTCGTTGCGTGTGTCGTGAGAGGGTATGTAGTCATTTTTGAAGAGGGGAGGAGGGTCGCGGGGAGTCCATCTAGAGAGAGGGCTTCATGGCGCAGAGGACGGAATGGGCCGGTCATGGCCCACGAGGAGGAGTGTGAGTTGAGATGGGGGCGCGGAGGAAGTCCTTCTCCGAAAAGAAAAGAGGAAGTCCCTCCAATGCTCGAACTCGAAGCGCACCAGAGGCGAAATTTGCCATGAACACCCAGTTATCGAAGACAATACGTTTCACCGGCGGTGGTGACGAGACGAGTGTCTATGCGAGCCGTGGCTTGCCGTGCCATATCCAGAATCCGAGTACCCGTCCCGACTCGAGGATGGTTCTTGCTGCTGATAATGACTTGCGTGTCTCTCGCATACGTATCCCACCAGCACCGTCCTCTCTACCACCGAATGCCCTCTTTGGCCGTATGCCGCACACATATCAATGCTGTGCTTATAGTAGACGCACCGGCACACCGAGTATCGTTCGACCACGAGGTAACACATGGTCAAGCTTGCTGGGATGAAGCGTCCGAAATCAAGGGCGAAGTAGCGGTTGCTGTTGCGGCTGCTTGGAGAAGGGGAAGAACGGGTCAACTGGTCCACGATCGAGGGGTAGCTGGGACGATGTAGAAATATTATGAAAAGCCCACGTATGACGGCGGCGGTCCGGATTATATTAGAGACAGAGAGCTCAAGCAGCCCGGGCAAGGAAATTCTAACAAAGGAAGACGACAGCGAGAGGAATGATGCAGACGAGTCATCTGTCTCGTGGGATGTGACTGCCTTATACACATGCGGCCCCAGCCAGAGAGCCAGTCCTGCCACACCGGTATAAGGCAGCCGCGGCGGAAGGCCGGTGAGAAGAAGGGATCCCAGATGCCATCTGCAGGTCAACATGCAGGACGAGCTTCGGACGTGTGGGTAAGGACAGATGAGTCGAGATGGGGTGCCGTGAGGAATTCCGGACCAAAATAAGGACCGGACGCTAGTCCCGCAACGAAGGGACGGACCCAAAGAGGTGGTATGTCCCACGAGGAGGCTTGACCGGGAGGGGGAAGGGGAGGGAACCACTCGAAGGCTGAGGACGCTGGTCCCCGGTGCTGAGTGAGGCCTCAGCCGGGAGGGGTCCCTGGGACCAGGCCACCCGGCGACTTGGACCAGATACGATCTTGGGGAACCGACGAGGTTAGCGAGAGGGCAAGGGGGGAGAGGGAAGGGCAAGGGAAGTGTAAAGGAAGTGTAAAGGAAGCGGTCGAGGACATGCGACCTCCCGCCGGCCACCATGGAGGTCTATCTGCCACATCGGAGCCGGTTGGCCTCGAACCCACGCGGTATCTCTCCCGGCCACCATCGGGCGAGACGGGCAGCTGGGTGCCTCGAGGGACGAGAGAGGAGCAAGAGGACTCATCGAGCGTGGAGAGGAGGGCCTCGAGGATAGAATGAGGACCGAAGGACGCCATACACCAGACCGTGCCCGGGGGATGGTCCGGGGATAGCCGGCCTGGCGCGGATGATGATGATGATGATGATGATAGTGATGATGCTGATAACGACGGGACTCGAGCGCAGGCACCCATGGCAGTATGGATGCGATTGTGGTCGAGAGGTGAGCCTTCTCGGCTTTCTTTTGTTAGGTGAGGTTAGGTTAGGTCGGGTCGGGTTAGAACTGGACGAAACGGACGATTCGAGGTCAGCATATCAGGGCTGGAAATAGAAGCACCACCGTGCCCGCTCATCATCCCGGCCGTCGGCGATCCGATTGCAGCCAGCGGCAGCCGGGGCTGTGCTCGACGACGACAGAGGATGAGGACGAGGATGGGGTCCCAAGTAGGTACCTTTACACGTTCGTCGAGGTGCGTGTAACCTCGTGCGTAATTGTCAGATACTCGAGACGTCGGACCCGATCTGACTGCTGTACCCGGACGGACAAATGAACGCCGTGCCCCCGATCGCTCCCTCGGGTCCCCCAACGAGGGTTCGGTTCTTGTGCATCGCATCGTATCGTATCGTATCGTATCGTATCGTATCATCTCATATCATCTCATCTCATATCGTTGTGTTTGGTTTTGTGGGTGTAACCGGCCAGAAACAAGCAAGTCGATCGCAAGAGTCGTGCTCTCGTTGTCTAAATGCCATGACTCTCCGGCGGTACCCCCGGAACTGCCTCGATCGAGAAGCCAATCGTGCATATCCATCCGTAAGGACCGCCCTTCGTGCGTCAAACCTCAGGCCCGACTTTCCCAAACCCCGTGCCTGAGATCTCAGCGAAGGCCGTCGGTGCTGTGACTCCAGCTTGGTGCTTCTCAGCTTGACCAGGTAGACGGAGACGATGAAACACTTATGTCTCTGTGTCGATCGTGGGCATATTACTGATGGTGGTTATTATTATCCTTCTGGTGAGCTACTTCGGCACCGACCCACAAGAGTAGACGGGAGTAGCGGTGGGAGCCGACGTCTTGCACGGTACGGTACTGGACTATACGGCACCTATACTGCACCTATTCAAGAACCGTACGTATCGGACATGGAATACTGCACCTATTCAAGAACCGTACGTATCGGGCATGGAAAGTCGATCCCTATTCTATTCTCTATACACAAACAAACCACCGATGTTTCCGAAGCTTTCGCACCGCACCCACATGCACGTCCGAGTCTGAAAGGCTCGACGGGATAGGCTCGAATACGGCTGCCAGAACTAACAACTCGAGTTAGATCCGTTCTACCTATTCCATGTTCCCTTCCGTCTCCATCTGAAGATTTGCGTTTCAGGTCCTCGACGGAAATCTGCCTCGCACCAAATCCTCCAAGACCGAGGCTGCCTCGCACCACGCCGGCCCGTGATGACGCCCGAATCTGCACCTGCTCGTCACAGGGTCCGTAAGGCGTCCAATGGCTTCCTTGTGCCACAACGTGATCGCGAGCTCAGCCTCCATGTGGCTCCTCATTTGCTGACTGAGAGAGTCCGAGTCCTGCTCCTCCACGATTCGGGCTCGCCGTTGATGGAAGGCAGCAGTATCGTGAACGTCGGCACCATAACACAGAGCAGACATGCAAGCAGGAGGGACCGTCTGTCATCGCCGAGGGCGCGGTCGATGTCGATGTCGAAAATCGGCATGATGATCTGCCACCCCCGCGCCTCGGTGGGGAAAACTACCCGTGAGTGCGGACGAAGGACGTGGGAGTGATGCTTCGAGATTCCTTCTTCACCTTCACCTCTACTAGACCGTTGATTCCCCCCTCGAACACTTGATCGAACGCTCCAGATCCCACCCTGGCGATGATGTGCCGCTCTCCTGCTGGGACCGGGACGCGCTCAGCTCAACGGCCACGTTTCAGGAAACGAGCTGAGTTGGTTCCAACTTCCAGGACTTGGGACTCGACTTGGCCTATGGCCGTGGTCCTTCACATCACCACGACGAGACGAGAATACATACGACCGGCCTCATTATCTACGAGCTGCTCGCAAGCAGGGCAAAAGCTTGTCCGATTTCTTACCCGGGAGCCGCCGCCATGCCGACGATTTGGCCGGGCATGCTGCTATTGATTCATATCTTTTAGGCATCTTGAAGCCTCGAAAGCCATCGATCTCCTCATCCCGCATGTCCCACTCACCATGCATCCATACTATTGACTGAGCCTGAGGAACGCTTCACTTAGAGGGCCGTCGTTTCTCCCCAAACCGAGCCTTGATCTTTGGTTTTTTGAGTCATTCGGACTAAGCTTCTCAGCTCTGATCTTTGAACAGCCAGTCCGAGTTCGCATCGAACATGAAATTGGTGATGTTGAACTCGTTGGAGCCGTTGCCTGGATCAGGCATATGCCCATCGCCCAGGCCATTGCTAGCTGCATGTCCGTTTTCCCCATGTGTCACCGGTAACCGGGGAACGTTGAAGAAATCGAAAACGTCCAGGTACTCGAGTTCATTCGGCGCCGGCGTCCTTGCGGGTGTCACGCTTGGCATCCGAGATGCCATTGTAACGTGTCTTGGCTGTCTTGATATCAAAAAGTCGAGATCATACGCACACCGTCTCATATCAGCCAAAATCTTCACAGAAGACGGGGTGACCCGTTCGCCATGGACTGCAGAGCGCTCGGAATCCCGGTGCTCGTCCAGGACTCGCTGCAGAACTGCTGTATATCGTTCGGCGACTGCCCAGTAACGGCCCATCTCCCGCAGTGTGTCAACAAAGAATTGGATCTGCGGGCTCAATTTGTGCTCTATTGTCGAACCGTGTACTAATAATAGCCTGGCTGCCACCCACAAGGTAAAGGCGAAAGGGGGTCCCAGCTTAGGTAACATTCCATTCTGAACGACGAATTCTCCAAGAGCTGCGATATTCTCAACGGCGCCATGACAACGCTGGCTTGCACTGTAAGAAGGTGTGAAGATCGGCGACCGAGTTGTCGGATAAGCAGCTGAAGAGTGAAGACGGATGACAGTCGTGTGGTATGTGGCTGTGCAAAGGTTAGAAGATGCAACGACGCGGGACTAATTCTAGTTACCATGTAGCATCACCCAACCGCAATTGATCGACTTATTCCCCCCTGGTTGGAAGAGCTTTGCCATGTTGCCGTAATCGCCTGGGAGATCGAATTTCCAGGATGTGAGCATGTTGTCGAGCTTTCTGTATTCTCCTTGCCATTGTTCCACATCAGAAAGAGCCCCGATGTCGACTGGCTTTTTGAGAAACTGATGGATGCGAGAGAGAACGCCAAGTATCTCGATATAATAAGAGAAAGCCCCTAGATTTTCGGGTTTATCGATATCGTATTCTGTCCTTTCGCTGGTTCGGAACCACCTAGTCTCCACTGCTTGGTTTTTGTTCCAGAGATCGTCTCTGCATGGTAAGACGCGGTCGATTTCTTTTTCGTCCAACGCAAACTCAAAAGCTGTAGCGATTGTTGCGTAACGATCGAGAAGATAAACCATCCAAAAGAGACGTCTTCTTGATTCGTCTTCAATAAAGTTATCTGGTTCGGGGAGGACCATTGCTCGGAGAGTGTATATTGAGGGATATGCTGGAGAGATCACAGATGAGGTTGCCTCGACCGCCAGGCCTAGCTGGACAACCGAACGAGTGATCAGCGCTAGTAGGTTCCATCCAGGAGGGCCGTTACTACTTCCTACCAGATCCAGTGCTAAAATGACGAGTGCTTGTAACGCTTTGACTGAAGAATTCTCAAGTCCATACAATAAAACTTTTTGCTTGGAAACGTCATGATAATGTTGTCGCTTGTCCTCCGTCAACCTTTGGTCTGTAGAAAACCTCAAGGTGGTGGCCACAATTGCATGGAGAAGAATCTTATCAGCTTCGTCCAAGGGAGATGGCCCGAAGAGAGAATTCAAGGTGGACCGACGGTGAAGAATCGGGCACCAGGTGTTGACATGTTTGAAGTAGAGATCCGCCAGAGCATATAATAAGTCGTAAGGTGGAAGTGCATGATCGGTGAAATTGTCAAGCTTGCTAGAAGAGATGCTAAGATGGGGGGATTGGAGCGATGGATGCGATGGATGCGATGTGCTGTAGAATTCAGCCGGGGATGTGGCTGCCTTTGATGAAGTTTGATTCTCAGAATTGTTAGATTGTTTCATGCTATGCTGGTAGATATCACTATGTATAGACGATATAGGCGATGGTTGAGATATGCGACTACCAAAATCCATTGATTGCGTCCCAGATAGGGCAGGGGACTTTGAATGGAACAATCTTGCTTCTGGCTGCTGTAAATGGCTGCGTTGAGCATCGTTTGACCCAAAGCTGGGGACGCTCTGAGGGGTTTCGTGGTCGCTAAGCGCACTATTGCCATGATTGGTAAATGACGCTTCTAATATCTTGGAGTGCGAGCGTAGAATATTCTCCAGCTTGTCGAGCCTCTGCTCCAGTTCTCGACCGTAACCTGCCCTCAGGCCAGGCTTCTTTCGCTCTTTGTATTCACACACAGCGCCATTGCGAGTACACCAGTCGCAAGATGGTTGGCCACGCGAACATTTGACCTGGAAAAGTCAGCTTTTTACAAGAAGAAGAACTCAACGGAGACGGGTCGTAATGGCGGCAGCATGAAATTGCCGAGTGACCTCTCACTTCGAGTATATGTGAAAAACGCTTCAACTCCTCGTAAGTAGAGCATCACCTTGAATCACATGAGAAGAGGGAATTGTCCGCTCGAGCCTTGAACACTTCAGAGTGTGATCCCCTGGTGGCGAGGCACCGTGTGCATATGCAAGATGAAGCGAGAAGGAATATCTTGGTTGTCTGCTCACCTTTCTTTGCTTGCAGAGCTCGCACCTTCGCCGAACCGTCAGCTCATTCTGATCTTGGTCATGGTACCGAGAGACGTCTTCAGACCTCGGCACAGAGGATTCATCGCCAAACTCAACAGAAGACATGATAATACTCACGAAACAGACATCGGCCTCCTCTGTCTCTTGCGAGGCTTCTCGCCATTCTCGGCGGCGCTCTCATCCTCGCTGTAGCCATTCTCTTCGTCACTCTCGGCCTGGATCCCGGATCCGTTCCGAGAGGCACGCTCGAGATCCATTGTAACCGGACCACGGCGTGGGATGGAACTGTTTCGACTTTCTTTTTCGGTGGAATTGAGCACGAGAGGGCTCGGTGTTCTTTAATAGCGAGATTCTGGGTTAGCAGGGTGCAGAATATTTGTCTGGGTGCGTTGCCCCTTTGGGTCTAGCGGTGGCGATTACGCCGGGCCGTTCATTGTGTCATGAACCCGGCGTCCATGATATCGTCTCTATCCTCTCTTTCTGGCCCTTCTAATCTGCCCCGAATCTTCACCATGGCCCCAAGAGATCGCTCACGAGGACGAGATGTCCATATCTACGATTTCAAAGACCCTAGCACAGTACTCGGTGGTTTGATCCTCGAAAATGGCATTACAAATACCAACTTTTATTCGATGGTGGAAATTATTATACTGTTTTCCAGTGACTTCGAATTACAAGATAAGGGCGGTAGCAAAATCGAGAAGAATGATGACCCACTCCGACCAGGAGACTACTATATTACTGCTACCGGTAAATCTCTATCTAATTACGTTATCGTTCATAGCTAATTATAAGCAGGTCCTTTCTCAGCTAATAATGGGCCATGGCTAGTCCGTACAATATCTCATTCTACCGGAACTCGTGTCAAATCCTTCTGTAATGCTATCCGTTCGCGAGATTCTCGATGCGTTATATCCGGGAAAAAGGTTATCCGTGCGCACCTTGACGACTGGACGGGATTTGAGGCTGCTCGTATCTTTCCACTAGCCTATGAAGGCCATTGGACTCAGTACGGCTATAGTCGGTGGATCACAATTCAACCAGAATCAGGAGGGCCTATTAATTCAGTACAGAACGGCATGCTACTTAACTCTATTGTTCACCAGCTATTTGATAGCTATAGCCTCTCAATCAATCCTGACGTATGAAAGCATTATATTTTAATTCAAGATATAGTAGCTAATAAGTATCTTAGGATAATTACAAGATCGTGTTCTTTACTCTTGATGGAGAAGGTCTTGCTGGCAAATATCTCGACCAAGAGTTTCTTAATAACCCTCAACGACCTATTGATCAGCTTCTGCGATGGCACTTTAGACAAGCTGTTTTAGCAAATATGAGGGGTGCTGGCGAGCCTAGGTTCGAGCATGACTTCCCGCCTGGCTCTGATATAGTTGGTGACATTCTCTGTGGTCCAAAGCCTAGAGAAAGGATGGAGTTTGAACTGTTTAGTCGTTTAGCAGCTCAGGTTGAATTATATAATGGTTCTTCTGCTTAGGCAAGAAAAATTATACATTATTTGTCGAAGCATTTACAATTGAACTAGGTGCACATACAAGGGGACCTCGGTTAGCAGACCCGTAAAAACAGCGGCCAAACCCCCCGAAAACAGCAGCTCGCTAACTGTCACACCGTATAATAGAGGGGAAAAAAACGTGGTTACTCGGCACGCGGGGTCAGGGATATTCAGGCGAATCTCCAGATGCAAAGAGATTTTTGACTTTTTTTATATCCAGGGGTTTCCACGACTCATCGACGTGGAAAGGGGCGAGGGGTAAATGGAGAGGCACAAGCGTGCAAGTGAGATGGGTGGAAGAGGGCTTCCAACACTCTCTGATCTGTCTACGAGGAAAAGAGTCCCGAGCGGGGAGTTGTGCGATGCCACGGCTGGCCATGTGATCGATTAGTTCTATCGACCTGCGTATTTTGTGGGGAAGCCCGACCTCGGTTGTATGGTGAAGGAAATCAGTGCACTATTCGATCTCCAAGTTGGCGTTTTGTCCGAGTTCTTCACGGTGGATCTCTAATCATAAAGTACTTTAGCGAGAGGCTCTCTTGCTATTAGTTATAATCGGAGTTTCCAGAGTGTAGTCGTGTATTTAAGTCTAGCATCTTTGCTACTTAGTTTTGTTGTTGCCACTAGGGATTTATTTCAATCCTTATCAGATTATTAATTAATAGATTATTTGATGTATTTCCCCGGAGTCCGAGACATACTCTCACCATTACTAAACTATAGTACACCTAGCCGTCTTCCTTGTGACGCTCCTCTATCCCTCTTATAATGGTATCTTCGTTAATATACTTCCTCGAGTCGCTATCATGGAGGTTGCCTCTTATCTATAGAGATGCTTTACTAGCATGTCCTCCGGTAAAATGTTTTACTGGGTAAGACTAAGTGATACAAGTAGAGGGCCACAGCACGACTTGTCTCGCTCTCAACCTCCAGGTTAGGCCTACTCCGGGCTTGATGTTTACTTGGAGTCTTGCCCCGTTCCTCCGTTACGGTAATTTAAAGTTCTATATAATCTAATCTCAAAGAAAGAGAGCTACCCAGAGTCCCTCGGTGCGGTCTATCTTTCCCCGAGCGACCCACCATAGGGTCTTCCTATCCTCGGCGCGTTCATGGCTCCGTTGCTCCCTAGGTGCAGTACTTCAAGGGAAGCCGGAGAAGCAAAAGCTTCTTTTAGCTTCATCCTCTTCCTTTAGGCCGTAGCACGATTTCATAATTACTCAATTGTAGCCAGAGGAACATTTTGCATCTCAACATGACTTCAACCACAGCTCGCACGTTCCCCACCATCAAGGCTATTCGAACATATGTCGTCGATGGCGTGGGGTCAGGAGGGGATTATCACAATGTAAAGGGGGGTCACTGGTAAGTTCCAATACCCCTCGGCCTGCGATTTATGCTAATACCAAAAGGCTAATTGATACTCCAATATCCACTCCGATGTCAAGATGGGAGAACTATCGTGCGTCTAGAACCAGCTGGGGAATCAATGTTCTGGGGTCCTTTTGCGTGGAAATTGAAGGCTCCGATGGCACAATTGGGTTTGCAACGGGATTTGGGGGTGAGGTTCTATGCCGAAGATATACAATCGCCTGCTAACTTTCGTTCTTGAGGTCCACCTGCGTGCTGGCTCGTCCACCAACACTTCGAGAGATTCCTGATCGGCGCAGACCCCCGAGATACAAATCACCTGTTCGAGCAGATGTATAGAAGCTCGATGTTCTACGGACGAAAGGGGCTCCCCGTAGCGGTCATCTCGGTCATTGATTTGGCCATGTGGGATTTGGTGGGCAAGATCAGGAATGAGCCAGTATATAAACTCATTGGCGGAGCAACTCGGGATAGGCTCAAGTTCTATTGTACGGGCCCCGAGCCCGTGGCTGCCAAAGAAATGGGTTTCTGGGGGGCAAAGGTGCCGCTGCCATATTGTCCCGAGGAGGGACACAAGGGCTTGAAGAAGAATGTTGAATTCCTCCGCAAACATAGGGAGAGCGTTGGCCCGGATTTCCCCCTTATGGTTGACTGCTACATGAGCCTTAACGTCCCTTATACGATAGAGATCGCCACGGCATGTCTCGATCTCAATATCAATTGGTGGGAGGAATGTTTGTCCCCTGATGATACGGACGGGTTCGCTCAGATCAAACAAGCTCACCCTCAGCTCAAATTCACAACTGGAGAGCACGAATACTCAAGGTACGGTTTCAGGAAGCTTATCGAGGGACGAAATCTGGATATTATCCAACCCGACGTAATGTGGCTCGGTGGTCTAACTGAACTCCTCAAGGTGGCAGCGATGGCAGCCGCATACGACATTCCAGTCGTTCCCCATGCAAGTGGACCTTATAGCTACCATTTTGTTGTCTCCCAAACGAACTGCCCGTTCCAAGAGTACCTCGCCAATTCTCCTGACGGAAAGAGTGTGTTGCCAGTGTTTGGGGATTTGTTCCTCGATGAGCCCATTCCAGTAAAGGGCTATCTGGATGTTTCCCAACTCGACAAGCCAGGCTTTGGCCTGACGCTCAATCCAGCAGCTAGACTGATTCCAGCACAGTATCTATTGACACCGAATCCAGAAAGGCCACTTGGTCAGCCGGCATCTCTGCATCAAAACGCTGAAGAGAAGAATGGATTGCAGAATGGAGATACGAAGTGCATCAAAGAATGATGGTTTTAAACGTCAAAACTTGATAGGAATGGTTTCAGTATATGGAAGAAGAAGTATTGGATAAATTGAGTCTTTTACATATTATGATCTACTCTCCTAGATATAGCTATAGATATATGTCGACAGCTCTCTCTAGGACTCAATAGAAATTCTCGCAAAACCCCTCTTCTTAAACCAACTGGCCAATTTTCATGGCTGATCGAAAAGTTATATTACTACTGCAAGCTCCTCCTCAAGCTCTCAATAATGAATTCGCGCACATGTCAGAAGAGTTCATGTCTCCGCCCGGTCAAATATTATCCGGACCCCGCACTTCACCCCACCCCACCTCAGGCATAGTAGTACCACATTGAGCTACGTGGGACATGTCCAATTCTGTGCCGTGAAAAATACTCGTATATAATCAAACATTGAAATCTTAAGTATCATCGATCAGAAGAGCAATAATAATAAAGCTTTAAGGACCAAGAATTTTCAATGAAGCTGTGTTGTGCTCGGGAAGAGATGCGCCGAAACGCGGGGTCGTCTCGAGCTGCCCCTCCTCGTAAGGAGCTTCCCCAGGTGCATTTCGGAGAGCTCGATGCAACACATCAAAATATATTGAATGGGAGCTCTAGTCGCAATGCAGATCACCAGATCATCTAGATGTATATACTCTTCTCGCGTTCCATTTCTTCTTCAACCCTCACATCTCCTCCTTCTCTACTTTTAAAAACCAGCCATCATCCACTTGAGCTTACACCCTCACGTCAAAACTGACTCGGAAACCAAGCTCGACACTTCCAACGCACCCACAACTCTGATACAATGCCCCCCTATCTCCTCCCCGGCAAGATCGCCGCAATAACAGGAGGGACCACGGGCATAGGAAGGGCCATCGCCATCGCCTTCCTCAAGCACGGCTGCAGCGTCGCCATCAACCACCTCAACCTCCCCACCGACGCCCACCACAAAGACTCCCTCGTCTCCCTCGCCTCCGAGCTGCGGTCCTCCGATCCCAAAGCAGGGAGGCTGATCACGATAGAGGGGGATGTGGCCCTGCCTGAGACGGGGAAGGGGCTGGTGGATGAATGTGTGAGAGAATTCGGGGGCTTGGATATCTTTGTTAGTAACGCGGGGATCTGCCAGTTTGCAGAGTTTTTAGAGTATGGCTTTCTTCCCTTTTTTATTGTCCTCCATCTGTTCTCTTGTTTGTTAAGGGTGGTTGTAAGATAGACAAGATAATGAAAGTAGGGAAAGGAAAAAGATGGGAGGAAAGTTATTTCTTTTCTGGAGACAAAAACTAATACAAATATCAGACTCGATCACACTCTGTTCTCCCGCACCGTCCGCACCAACCTCGATGGCGCCTTCTACTCCTGCCAGGCCGCTGCCCGCCAAATGGCATCCCAGGGTCGCGGAGGATCTATAATCGGCATCTCATCCATATCCGCCCTAGTCGGCGGAGGCCTCCAAACCCACTACACCCCTACGAAGGCTGGAGTTTTATCCTTGATGCAAAGTATGGCTGTAGCATTGGGAAAGCACAAGATCAGGTGTAATGCGTTGTTGCCGGGGACCATCAGAACGCAGCTGAACGATGAAGATTTGAAGGATGAAAAGAAAAGGGAGTATATGGAAGGGAGGATTCCATTGGGGAGAGTGGGGGAAACGAGTGATATGGGGGGACCGGCGGTGTTTTTGGCATGTGAGGAGCTGAGCGGGTATGTAAATGGGGCTAGTTTGTTGGTTGACGGGGGGTTATTTGTGAATCTACAGTGATAGATTTGAATGTAAATAAATAATTGAGAGTGGATGAGTCGTGGGGGATAATTAAAGTAGTAAATAAATAGAATTTTAGATACTAGTGTAAACATAGTTATCAGCTATGCAAAATAGCTCTATCCTTCAGAATTCTATAATGTACAAGTTATGTTATCTATACTTACATAATTTGAGTCCTTGAGCTATCCCTAGTACCCTGGATCTTAAAAATCCAATAGCCTCAAGCATGACCGGCCCTGAGTTGTCACGAATGCATGTAAGTCATACACAAGAAACTTGTGCCCACTCTTCATTGGCCATGAACCATAACTATTCTGCCAACATATGCACTTAGTCTCGCTTCCATCTCCCATACGCTCCTCAAAATGCACCACGCGCAGCATCCCTAAATGTAGCTACCCTAACATTGCGACTGGGGAAATTGAAACGGACCTCAACCCCCTTAGACCTCGCCCACACAACCGCATCAGACCCAACCTCATTACACTCATCGAGATTCAGATACTGGATGCCCGAATCCACAACATGCCTCACAGCAACACCCGTCACCTTTGTTGCACTGACGTCGAGCCTCTTCAACTTCGGATAGAGCTCCACAATCTGGACAATCCGATCATCGTTAATGAGCAGGTTGGAAGCGAGGGAGAGTTCTTCGAGGGTTTCCGATGCGGGATACTGTTCGCCCACAGGCAGGATTCGTGACGCATTGAATGCAGCGACAGAGGAGAAGTAGGATAGGTTTCCGATGTCGAGTTTTTTTAGACTCTTGGCTTGGATGGATGCTGCAGTCAGGGTTTCCAATGCGTGAGAGTCCATCTCGGTTCCGGCGCAACCTAAAGTCTCTAGCAGTGGCAGGGAAGGAATCTCTGAATCCTGCCTAATACCTAATGATCCATTGTCATTTAGTATAAGGTGCTTCAAAGATGAGGGAAGTCTGGGAAGCCTTGATACGCTTCCATTTGTGATGTCGAGGTGCTCGATGTTAGTCCATGGAGTATAATCGACCAGGATGGGCATTATTGTCCAATCGTGCAAAATCGCAGAGGTGGCGTTTGGACAAGATTTTATAAGACTTTGGATGTCCAAAGCAGCTTTGTTTCCAGAGCGGAGGTTGAGATACGTTATTGACTCCGCCTTGGGCCATCTGTCGGCCACGTATCCACCCGGATTGCCCATGATTTTGAGCATTGTCACCGAGACTAAAGACCTAGCGCAGCCAGTGATAATTTTCTGAGCAGACCTAAGAGGGATTTCTATAGCCCGAGAGATATAAAGAGTTTGTAGGCTGCGAGATAAAGGTAAAGATTCTTCCAATGTATGCCCAATGAGGCCTGCGCCGTGGACTTGAAGCTCCTTAAGCTGTAGGCATTTCTCCATAATGTAGGACATCCTTTTTGTATCGAATCCTGCTTTGAGTGTGATGATAGCTCGATCGATGGTCCATTGTGATCGTTTAAGATACTTGCGCAGCCACTTGTGTTTTATTTCCTTTCGAGTGGAAGTTGTATCCAGCGTGGTCCAGAGACCTTGCAATGGCCTCGACAAGAGATAGGCGTTCCAATGTTTATTAACACCCAAGCAGTAGCTGAATGAGAGTCAGCGAATGAGCAACAAGAAGACCGGGAGGCAGTGGGATAAAATATTACTTTCGGCTATTAATATTCAAATAGTTGAAAATCTGCAGTACTAGTTCAGGAGGTAGAAGATCTAAAAGGTCATGGGACACCCCTTGACCTTGTGCAAGTCGTAATTTATTGGCCATCTTTTCAAGGAACTGGTTAGGTCAGCATAGAACTTTCTTAGATCTTCAATAGCTTTTCCCTTACCACGCGCTCCTTGTCGCCTGTAGTCTTAACTTTTGTCAAACCTCTTTCGTAAATGTCCAAGGCAATTTTAGGTCGTCCTTGGAGCTGCAATATCTTTCCCATTCGGAGGTAACCCTACCGCCTAAATTAGAATTGCAAAGGTAGCTCGAAGTCTCTTTCTCACCTTCGAGAGCTTCGGTAAGGTCTTGATCATCGTCTTGGCATCTTCGTATGCCAGCTGAAGTTTCCCGAGCTTCTCGAACGTCGCAGCTCGGCTATCTAAAGCGTTGAGGAGTAAGTGGTCGTCACTACTCTCGACCGCCTAGAAACTGTCGTAAGCCATAGATTTAATGCAATCAATCAGGGGTACCATTAATGACTTGGTTCCACTTAGATGAAGCTATGAGCAGTTCAAGACTGCAAATAAATCACGTGTAAAAGAGGGATTCTAAAGGGGTAAAGGGAAATAAGTCAAGAATGGATGCACTTACTTCGTTAAAGGCCTCTATAGCGCCAGCATAATCGGCTTGCTTATAACGGCGTCGGCCTCGCTCATAGGGACTCATCCCCTCCTCCCCAGCCTGAATCCTAACCATCGTAGTTGTTTTAGTGTTTCGAGATGCAAGCTTGTAGAATGGCTTCAAGATGTTTTGAATATATCTCTCACATCTAGAGTGACAATATTATGAAATTTTAAAGTAGAGGCTCGAATTAACCACATAGAGGCGTGCTAGAGGACGGGGTCGAAAACGGTTGAAGTCAAGTCTGTGGCAGACGCGCGGGAAGACGCGCTCGAATATTCATCCTCCGATTGGTCACTTTGACTACATTTGATCAGCGCCGCTTAGTCATGATAGACAAAGTGCTAACCACCAGCGACTCACCTCTGATTCACTTTTCCCTTTCATACAAACCACAGGAGAGGATAACCCGCGAAATCGAGCTTGAAATATAGCATTTCTCGTCTCGGTTTTGAACTCCATGCACCTGTTCGAAGCTTGCTGTGTAAGGACTAAAGGCGAGCCAGGCGGACTCATTCACATCCTATTCTCATTCCCTGATTCTCCTGTCGAAATGGATCTACCACTTGCTCACTATTTTAATTCTTACAAGCCCGTCGAGGAGGGTCTTGGACTCAAGTTCCCGGTTCATTGTATCCGATTTAAAATGCCAACTCTTCACCCGGATACGGAAGAAGACACTATCGTCCGGGCCGGCCTCAAATCCCAAATTGCCCAGAGTACAAATTCCGAGTGGCTCCTGAACTCAATGGCTGCTTAACTCAATTGTGTATTCTGCGGATTCTTCGATACCCGCCAAGTCGCGGATACGAAGCCACTGAAGTCGAAATTGTGATTGAGACTTCGGAGGGTTCTCCCCGAACAGAAAGGTTGTTCTACAACGATAAGTTAGCCGAGGCCTAGAACGCTAGTAAGAGGAGCGTACGCTTTGGGCTCGTTATCCACTCCTTTGTGGTTTTGCAAGTAGACTTTCCATTGCTAGGAGGTCTCGCTCCCCCTCTTTCGGATTCTTCACTATCCAAAGGCAGATGTCCTCATAACAGAGGGCTTTACACGTCTGTATTCTCCAAACTCGCCGAGCTCGACAGCGTCGTAGCTCTGCTGTTCAGGCTCTTTGCTGGACCCGTTCAACCTTATTTACTTCTTCTACGTCGCCAAGCGGGTCTTGATAGCTTTGCCTTTCAATGAGTATACAAACTCTACTAGTCGACCACTAGTGTAGGCTTGAAAAAGCACGATGGTAGCCACGTCAAGTCGATCGGTCTCGGTGCCATAGATGGGCTTATCACGAGCCCAGTGCTGGATTAGCAATAGAAGCAAGTCATCCGGTCCGGCCACTGGCTCGGATTTGGCGGTAGTATCCAGGCTATAGCCCGTCTTTAGTTTAGTGTTAACGAACCTCAGTCATAAATTAGTGTGCAATACAAGAATAGCATTCTAGAATAGTCATACCTTAACCACCACCTCGTTTGAGCCGTTCGCGTTCACCTAGAAGCCATTAGCTCGGAAATATATAGAGCATCTTGAAATCCCTTGACAGACTTCCTCTTTCCCCTCTTCCGCTTCTCCGCCAAGGAGGTCTCACTCACAGAACCAACGAACGAAGAAACAACATTCTCCCCCCCTTACCGCAATGCGGCTTGAGGATAGCTGTTGATGTACGCCAATCCACCCCCCCCCTCCCCACCGGCCTGGCGGTGATCATCACAGTATTGACTCCTCGTCAACCCAACCCGTTCTACCATTCTACCACCGCGGATCCAAATCCTACTATCGTACCTGATGGACTCCTGTCTGTCTGTCTGTCTGTCTGTCTGTCTGTCTGTCTAGTATAGTAGATACCAACCGGCCGACCGGCCCTGGTGTTGGAGGAGTGTTAGCGTTGCAATAACAGTTTAGTTTGTGAGTGTAGTGAGTGTAGTTAACTTTTATCCGGTGATAATCTTGCTTACTAGTTAGTTGGGAAACGTCTTCTTCTCCTTGTCCTTCGGTGCTCGATTGATTGATAATTAATTAATTAATCAGCTTAGCGTCCGCATGTTTTTCAACAATATGTTTGAGAGTTTCAAGAGAATGATTAAGCGGTTTGTTTGTTATATTTTACTTTATCTAGGTGTTTTGAATTATTTTATCTTTTGATTTGAATTTCTCTTTTGGGATTATATTTATTTATTATAAGAAGATAATAATATGAAAGTACTCGGTATATATATAATATAGTATATTAAACCTGTAATTATAAATAAAGTTAAAGGTTGAGTTTATATATATCTACGGTTTGGGTCCCCTCGCTAAAAATATATTATATTTATAGAGATTAGGATATATATATATATGTGATTACTGTTCTATTTATTAACACGATTCACCCAACACTACGGTGAATATTACTATTCTAGTAGATATTAAGTCTTACCCAAATTCAAAACGACGATTTCTAAATACACCCACCCACACATTATTCATTCATTCCTTCATCTTCTCACATACTCATAACCTCAACTCTTCTCTCATCTAAACATAAATAAATATCCTTCTCATTAACAAGGATACTTTTATTTTTTTTCTTCATCAAAGGGGTGGAATGATTCATATCGCTACTATATTGGTACGAGGTTCGAGGGATCTTTGAATGTCCTTTTGGTAACAGGCGTCTGCCCCTTTCTGGGAGTTTTATTACTGGAGTAGGATGCGAGAGAGCCCTGGTATCGAGGGTTGCTTTTCTAACCGATCTGAGCAAGGCAGCTCTCGCATTCTTGAAATCGCTCCTCAAGAATTGTGCAAGCTTTCGAGTTTTAATCGATCTCGAGACCGTCATCACTGTTTGTCTTTTGGTAGATAATCTCTCTTCTATTGACATGTCTCTGGTCAGAATTTCTCTCACCAACGCCTCAACTCCACCATACAAAACCTCCCTCCCAACCTTCCCAACCAAATCAAATCAAACCAAGATGATCAAAATCTATCCAACCCATATCTCACCCCCCTACCGAATCCGATAGAAATCCGGCGCATACTCCGTCAACCACCCCTTCTCAATCTTTGTCACATCCCGAATAAACGTCTTCTCCCCCGTCTCCATGACCTCGTGAAAGATAACCCAATCCGCCTTCCGATTGAACATCAAACTGCTCGGATGAGCATGCAACACCGTCCCCCCCGCCACATTCCGAAACGTGCCATCTGGCTGCATCTTCGCCGCGTGAGCGAAGAAGCCCGTAGTCAAGCACCGTCGGATCTGCTCTCCTTTATCTGGGCCCCCAACCGACAACGGTGGCTGCTTATTAGGATTCAAAGACAGAGTTTCGTCAACGCTGAGACCGAATCGTTCGAGATAGCGCTTGAGTTGGGCGCGGATGCTGACAGCGCGTGTCAACGCTTTGAAATTGAGGTAATTATCATGGCAGAATTTAGTCCCCTTACGCCCCTTGGTGATGAATGCTTGGTATACATTCAAGAGCGTGATATGGTCTCCTTCCTCGACGGCAAACTTCCTCCGCGCCGTCTCCATCTTCTTCTTCTCGCCATCGTGGTGGAACCACACGTTCCCTCCTACACTGGTCATGGCGGCAATGGTGAGGATCTCGCTGAGACATCCAAACGAGGATGCCGAGAGCAGCGTTTTGGCCATCATGGGCTCGACTGCTAGCTCGGCCATTCGCGTCCCAAGCGGTTTGGTTAGCTTGGCGTAGTCGTCTAGGGCGCCGAGAGAATAGAGGAGTTCCAAGGCTCGGATGACGAGCTCGGCTGGAGGAGAAGTGAGAAAGTCGAAGCGAACGATGTTGTCGATACCAAGAGCCTTGAGCTGTAAGATCACGGGGGCGAGATTCGATCTCTGAATCTCCGGTACGGTTGCGGCTTCGAGAGACTGATAATTCGACTCCGTGTAGAGTCGGTAACACTTCCCGGCTTTGGTCCGGCCGGCACGACCTGCCCTTTGTGTAGCCGAAGCTTTGGAGACGGGAGTTGCTGTTAAGGTCTCGATGCCCGTCAATGGGTTGTATGCTCGCAGCTTAACGAATCCAGTGTCGACCACATAGACGATACCGTCGATCGTAACTGAGGCCTCGGCGATGTTTGTGGAGAAAATCACCTTCCTGGTGTTTTCCGGGGCTTCTTCAAATACATACATCTGTTGTTCTGTTGACAGGCCAGCATAAAGCGGGAGGGGCATTATAGTTTGTGCCCGAGGATGAAGGCTTGCAGCGCGCTCCGATATTGCTTGGATAGCTGTGTCGATCTCTTCCCTCCCAGTGAGAAATACAAGAATATCTCCGTCAGGTTCTTGCGTATGGATATCAAAAACTGTTTGCACAGCTTTCTCTACATAATCTTCCGCCGGGCTTTCCAGATACAACACGTCCACAGGATACATCCTGCCCTCTAGATTGATGATGCGGCCAACTGTGCCACCGAATTCTTCATCTTGGGAACTCGAGCTTCCTTGAGCAATCAACTCATCTAGGGTTATTGCCTCGTTACTAGCTGGTTTTGGTTGAGTAGCTTCATCCCCCATGAAAAACTTGAGGAAGTCCTCGGCTTGTAGAGTGGCACTACTAATGACAATTCTGAGATCATTGGGTCGGCGCTTCAGAATCTTCTTGAGAACCCCCAGAAGGATATCAGTGCTCAAGGATCTTTCATGGGCTTCATCGACCATGATGACCGAGTATCTCGAGAGCAAGGGATCTACAAGAGCTTCTCGGAGAAGTAGTCCATCTGTTAGAAATTTGATGCGTGTGGCCGCAGAAGTCACATCTTCAAACCGAATTGAATAGCCGACTTCTTTGCCCACTTCACAACCAAACTCTTCAGCAACGCGAATCGCAACAGTCGTAGCCGCGACTCGACGAGGCTATAGGATATTAGCTTGCTATATATCATGAGATGAAAATGCGGCATACCTGAGTGACGGCAATGACCTTGCCATCCGAGCACCATCCCGCCTGTTCCAGATACTGAGGTATCTGGGTAGTCTTACCGGACCCCGTCTGGCCAACCACGATGGTCACTGGAAAGGTCTCGATGAGATAGAGTAGATTTTGTCTGTGGCGGGCAATGGGCAGTAATGTGGACGGCTTGTGGAGAGAAGGAATAAAGGTCGCGGCGAGGTCGAAGTCTGCCATTATGGATGGTGCTGTGATGTCATCCTGTATCTCTATGTACGGACGAGGGCGCGACTAAGGTTCATTATAGGAACAGCACTTTTCCCAACTCTGGCATATCACGGGTTTCGTGAGGTGTAAGATCTCGAGGTGGAGGTGGAGGTGGAGGTTTCAGAAGAGATCTGAATTGCAGAGGGTCAAGGGCATATGCTTTTGGGTGGGTTTACGAAGGATAGAGGTTGTCCTCCGAGGGACACAAAATTCCCATACTGTCACGTGCATGAGTCGACGCACCCTGTCTTTTCGAACAAGTCTTGGCATATGTCATGTGATATGGCTTTAGCTGACAAGTGAAGTCTGTCCGCCCCGATTCTTGCCACTGCTGCACGAGTTTGGCCGATTAAAGAATGCGTTGATCAGCAGATAAAAGGCTGAAGGGGAGGTCTCTGTCATACTCTTATACTATTTGCCTCGTCCGACTGAATGTTGGTCTTAATTAACGGTTCAAGTGTAGCTGGAGGTGGGTTAATATCAAAGTCTAACTGAATCTAAACGAAGCGATCTAATCGACTTAGCCAAGTCTGTCGCTGGTTCCCCTGACTAAATTAGAGTGCTCTTCTCTATGCCCATGTAGGCGGCACATGACAACTTGTTAGCAATTTCAAGGGCACCTTTCTTTGTTCGTAGTAGGACCTCACTTCTATATCGATTCAGCGACGACCTCGACATCTGTAAAGAGAACTGAACTGTCTAGCTTAATACTTTGAGCGAAAACCTTGCTACTCACGGGAATAGGTGCACAACCGTTGTCGTATGGGCGATCCCCATCGGACCGTTATTAGTTGGCATGCATGTAGATTCCACCACTTTAGCGTGACAGATACGATCATTCGACCCTGGTGTACGACTCTCCGAGCTCAATCATAGCTTCTCGAGCTGTGACGGTGCCGTACAATACCAAGCCATCTCGCCCCTATAGTGATATGAGGGCATTTGGAACAAGTCGCTCTCGACAGGTGTTTAAAGTAGCAATCAGTAAGTGCGTCGCCAATGAGACATCAGGTTTCGGAACGGCGACGGGTTTCTTCCGAGAGGGAACCCCGAGGCAGAAATATAACAAGCCCTAGAGAAGGCACTAAAGAATCTTCAGGTTCGCATCTAAATATAGACGAAAACATGGTCCCGCAATCGCCAATCGCCATTTCACACCAACTCTCCTCCACAAGTACGGCTCTCACCACGCATCGTGGAAGCTCGAACGAAGCCGTGACACGCGGATCCGAGCCGGACAGGAATGCTGCCAACTCCCCCCTTCGCGGCGCGCCGGGGTTCACGATGAAGCCCCAAGCATGTAATTCATTCCTCATGTTCCTTAATAGAGTAGATGTTTAATCAGCGATTCATGCTGCGGCGGCGGATGAATTGCCAGTTCGGGGCATCTCCCAAACCCGCGTGAAGCTCAATCTCGGGCCCCCACCAATCAAGCGGCGCGGAGGTGGGGGGCGACATGGACTCAGATGGGACCGAAGATGTGTACCTGCATTACTGTGGAGGAGAGGAAGCTTTTGTGCAAAGAAGAATAATCTGTATTGAAGCCCGACCGACAGATCTCGACATGCCACGACGGCCACGACTCGTCTCGCTCTCATGATCTACTCGTACCCGTCCCAGAGCGCAGACAACCTCCTCCGGGGCCGGGAGAAGAGAGACTCGTGGCCGCAGCGGAAGATAGTTATCGACGAGAGATGAAGGTTCGCCAGGACCCCTGACCTCGACCCGACCCCGACCCCGACCCTGGATATATACTTAGATGGATTGTCTCTTCGCAGGCGGTGGTCGTCGTACCTCGCGCGCTCGCTCTGGCACCGAGTAACCTGTTTAAGATGACCCATCCATCAATCAAGTACTAGACCTTCTCCTACGACAGTAGAATGAAGCATTTCGGATGAACCCACCGTTCCAAACGGGATCTCTGTGACACTTGTCTGCCGGAAGACGAGAACGGTGCCTGCATAACGCCCACAACGCCGCTGCATATACTCAAGCGTCGTGCTGCTCCGTCCTCCCTTGAACTCTGTGCTCTCCTCTCTCCTCTCTTCTCCCCTCTCCCCCCTCTCTCATCTCATCTCGACCGTGGACCGTGAAAGTGAAGCCAACTTGTCTCGACATTGTGGATGCGCATCCCTGGTGCTCCGGTCCACTTGTTTCGGTGCTGGTCGACAGTTAAAGCCTTCGCCTTTAAGGGGTCACGGTGCGTTGAACTGGGGTCGGTGGGCGTGGCGCTTCTGCCCTCTAATTAGCCAGCCTGGACCGCCCACTGGACAGGCTGCCCCTGACGGCTGGAAAAGATCGCCGGAGTCGTACCTCTCGGCCCTCGAGTTCGCTCGTCTCTCCTCGCTGCTGCTTCTTCTCGCCTTCAACCTCACCACCTCCACCTCCATCTCCATCTTATCGATCTTTCTCCTCTCCTCTCCTCGACGTCCCCCGACAATTGTCTGCCAGCGGACTTGCCATTCCTTTGGGTTTCGACCATCTCGCTCTTTATCAATGATCTGACCTCAGTCACTCTTTCTATTGTCCGGATTTCGTCGTTGTTAGGGAATCGATTGATTGATCTGCTGCCATTTTGAGCCGTTTCAATAGCATCTACCTAGTTTATATCGCCCACGGGATCCCTTCGAAACAAAACTTATAATCACGTCGCTCCCCGTCTCGGCACCCACATATTCCATCGCTCGACGACTTCTTTCCTCCAGCCATCTGTCGCGCTTGCCCATCCACCGCGGGGACTGCGAAGCCGTTTTGGATCACCGGTAGCCTCTTCGACTTCGACGGCGAAACGGGGGGAGGTCCCTAGCGTGGTCACGATGGAGCATCGCAATATGGACCGTATTCCTAGATTGGGCCCGCGGATTCCCGTGCATGCTGTTGCTGCTCGGCCAGCGGTGTTGGGGAGGATGGAAGCGATTATGAATACACGAGTCACCCTCGACATGCCCGATCATGTTGTGCTAGAAGCACGGAGTGCGACGACGACAACTTCGGCCTCGACTGCCACGGGAAGCTGTGGTGCCAAGGCTTGCCAGATGCCGGTGACCTCGTCAACCTTTACATTGCCTGTTGTGCTTGGCGTGGTGTAAGTTCCTTCGCTTCGGTCATAATGCTCAACTCCCAAACTAACCTCTGACTTGAAGGATCCCGGTTGTTGGCGCGGCCATCACCTTTTTTATCCTTCAACGTCGACACACCAGGAAAATCAGGGAGGAAGATGCTACCGATCGCCATGCGTCGATGGATTTTGGGTTGGGGGATATCCCACCCCCCGGACAGGCGAAGGACTGGAAAAAGCCCGAAATGACCTTGGATGAAAAGCCAGGGATCCATATGAGCCGTCGCCAGATCTCGATGGATATGAATCTGAACAGCCCTTATCTTCTACCGCCCGAGCTTCAAGACTCTCGATCGTCTCTCCATTCCCTGTCGAGAACCATTCCTGATGAGGATGACCCGTACCGACCCGTCATGGACTATGTGGACAGCCAGTCTATTCGATCAGCTACTAAACAAGGATCTTCTATCTACACTTCAAGCACCGTACCCTCCAAAATGCACGATATGGGCACCTCGGACCTTCTTTCTCATGCAGGGAGCATGCCACATAGTACTCCTCCCCCCGCTGCGTTTATCCCTCCTCCACGCCAAAACTCTCTACCACAGAATGCTTTATCACTCAGCCCTACCGGATCGGTTTCGCAAGTCCAATTTCCACCCTCAGCGTACCCATTGGAGCCTGCTCAAGCTCATCTTCCAAACCTTGGTTCCCCAGTCGACTTGCAAAAAAGCGGCCCAGCTGGGCCACTTCCCGGACGTGGGAGCCTCACTCCGGCCGGATTATCACTAAGCGGTGGAGAAGAGCACTCTGGCAGTTCATCTGGAAGCATGCATGCACGAGACTCCTCAACACTACCTTTATCGCCACCAAGCAGAGCTCCCGAGAGGGCCCTTCCAAATCCCACACGAAAGCCTGCTCCTCCAACGATCAACGCTTTACCTGCGTCTCCTCTCCCTCCCCGTAACGAGTCTATTGCCACCGCCCAACCTCAGACTTTCATGGATGATGGCAGCGATTATGGTGAAGGATTCAAAGTGACACCTCCGTCACCTGGTCGTGACAAGGAAGAGATGAGAGGGCAGCGCTATTCCATGGATGTCCCACCCGAAGAGTTTGCAAATGCTGGCCTGGGTGCTCCCGGCTTTGATCCCAAGCGTATTTCTATTGGATTTCGACCATTGCCCCCGAATGCTGTCAATGAATCTGATGATCCTGAAGTCAGAGCGAACCGAATTCGATCTTTCTACAAAGAGTACTTTGACGAATCTAAACCCGCTCCAGCCGGCCAATATTCAGAGGACTACGATGAGAACTACTTGGGCGATGCTACGTATTTCGATCCCGAGACTAATGCATTCGTGATGCCCTATGCCGAGCCCATCACGCGTCGTGCTATGACACCTCCTCCAAGGGGACCACGATTCCAAGGGCCACCCCGTGGTAGAAAAGGCTCTATGGGAGCAATGAGCGTCGGCGGTGGACGTGGACCCCAGATGTATCCACCTGGTCCTTATCCCCAGGGCCCCAAGGCTTATTCGACCGCGTCTGGCAGTGGTGGTCGAAGAGGCCCCCCTGGGCCCAAACGGCCAATGGTCCCTCCCAGCGATCTCACTACTATTCCAACACCGTCAAAGCTTCGGGATGACTCTTTCATTCTGAACCCCATGGACTTCGCACCAGCTCCAACTGCACGTGAGCGGGTGGCTGGCCGATCGGAAAGCCCCTTTGGTGAGAGACGACCATACTCGCCAGCGGTTCCTGCATTCGCTCCCATCGCTAGCGCATTCGAGGAATTGGCACCCATTCCCAGCCCGTAAGTCCCCCGCCGCAACCATCAAGCGCGATTGCTAATTGAGAAACAGACATTTGCTAAGAAAATCGGGCACATTCACTTCACTCGACTTTGCACCTCCAAAGAAGTTCCGGGATGCAGACACCATGAGTGACGCTGGCAGTATTCGAAGTAACCGCAGTGGCATTTCTACCACTCAACTGAGCGCTATTCGCAACGGAGCTTATCGTGTTAGTCGCATTCAGAAAGACGTCGTCTTCACCAGGGATGACATGGCCGACACACTCAAGCCCCAATGGGGTATGCGTACGCCAGATAACTGAAAATAATGCTTTTTTTTATATCATTTGTGGCGTTACCCATTTGGGATACCGCTGTCGAGGCATTTGAGCGCGCATTCTTTTTTATTGGATTCCACTAACCACAAAGAACACTGTCCATCAGGCTCCTCGTGACGAACCTAGCCAAAACTCTCATGCGTCGATGAGCTGGCTGCGTTGTACGCATCATCAGCCGGTTCTGGTCCCGGAGCTGTTACACTCTGGTTAATGTCTTTTCTTGTAATAGATGGGGGGGACACGGGTTGCTTTTCGAGGACTTGCATATAGAGCATCACAAACAAACCAAAGCAGAGAACAGGATATCACCGATCGTCCGGGTCTTGTATAGTACGAAAATGCCAATGGAATGATAATTCACGAACCACTCTTGAGGTTTATTTCCCTTTGGTTTCCTCTCTTTGTCCTCGTCTCCCATGTCTTCCATTGAACCTTGTGATGGATCAGACCGATTCTAGAAATATGTTTTGGGGGCTTGATAGGCTATATTAATCAAGTTATCCTTCACCATTTATGATGCCCACTGCTGAGAATAGATATGGCCTCGAGGCAACTCGAGTCTTGGCGAACCTCCCATGAACCAACAGTCTTAGAGGACTCCCCTTCGATGGCTCTAGTAGGATCGCGCTCCAGCTGTTGCCAGCGTCCTTGCTTTGCGGCTGGCTCGTTCTAGGAAATGCATGGCCCCCGACGTCAAGGAAGCTTGATGATATCACGTTTTCCTCGAGCAAGCCCTGTTGTCCCGGTCGCCCAATGCCGGGCCGGCAAACTCGAAGGGGCTTCGGTTATTGCAAAGAGGGGCACAATCGGACGGTAATCTCCTCACCGACAGAATGCGGGGGTGCAAATCTTGATTCTTTGGGGAAGGTGGGAGGGGTTTTGTCATTGAATTGATAATTGCTCAATAGCTCGATCGAGGTGAAGTGAATAGGAGAGGGGAGAAATGGGGGGAGGGGAGAGCAGGTCGGGTTGGTCACATGTTTACTCGTTACTCGTTAGATAGATGGTGAAGGTTGCGGGGGAGAGAGTTAGTCGCCTAAGGTGCGGATTTCGCCATCTTGCATTCGGACCCTCGACAGTTAGCTGCAGGCGTGCAAACACCTGAGAATTGCACAACAGTAGCTCAGCTAGCCAGCTGCAATGGATTTATGAAAATCTAATGATTCCCAACCCGTATTCGAAGTCTTCGTGGCGGCGCACCGCAACGTTGCGGGTCAGATCTCTTGCACAGCCTCAGTCAAGAAAAGCCTGAGGCGTCATTTTTGGCGCAGATGGGGGTCGACGGCCAATAACAGACCAGCTGGTCGGAGGCTCTTCAGGTACCCGACCAGCGCGAGAGAGAGTTTTGAAAAGCGTGGCGAAGCTACGAGAGGAGATCTCTCGTAAAGAGCGGTCCGAAAATAGATCTCTGTGCTATAGCGAGGAGAGATGGCGCCTTTTCTCTTCAAGTGGCAATATCAAGGTTCGAGCCTTGCATACATTAGCAGTCGGACATCACGATGACGGGAATATCAACCACAGGCGGGAACGTCTCTCTCCAGTCAAAAGGAAAAAAGAGGATGGTGGTGTAGAGGACGAGAACCCCGTGCTCGTATTCCCTCTCCAGGTCATCCATCCAAGTCTGTTCGATGGAGCAGGCCGAACCACGCACGCTTTTTTCCTCGGGCAAATTTTCACATTATTTCTAGGACTTCGAAAACCGACAATCCCACGAGAATCGATCCGACATCAACCTCTATCCGCATCGCGACATCCATCTCGTCTCATCTCGTCTCATCCCATCCCATTTCATCCCATCCCATCCCATCCCCATCGCACCCACGGCCACAGCAAGGGCCCTCGTTTCTCCGGCGTGACGCGTGAGGGATCTGCTCGTGCAACGGCGAACGGACGGGCCTGAACCAACCCAAGCCAACCCAAACCAAGGAGCTTAATTTCTATCTCGTCTCACCTCATTTCGATTCACCCGGATAATCCACCTCCCCCCCAATCCAATCGATCTTTCCGCCCTTCCTCGCCTGGCATTCAAAGCGTCCATTCCCTACGAACACATTTCCATCTGCGACCTCTCTTTCAAACAATTCCATCGACGCTGGCCCACCGGTGCAAGTCGCATTCTTCATCCGTGCAAATCCTGGAGGACGCATTCGCTTGTCGTCATCTCTGCCAGCTTTTCGCTTTTCGCCCGAACCGATTCTCGAACGCTTCGTCCGTTCCTCTCGGCCAATAATCTGCCAAGCTCACCCATTTCTTTGCCAGGAGGTGAGTCCGCTGGGCACGATCGACGCTCTTTCCTCGACCCAACACGATCCGTCGTTCTCCTCCAGCCAGCAAGACCGTTGCTGCGTAGCTCGCTGGGTCGATTCCGAGGTATGATGCTCGCATTCACATATCCTGTGTCCTATCCCCCCATCGCTGAACGGTTGGGCTCATCGCTGACATGCCAGTCTACAGACAGCCCTCGAACCTCGTGTTCAGGCAATTCGCGATGTCTAATTCTACCAGTATGAACTCCAGCACGCCAACATCATCTGCGGCCGCTCCCTCGTCTACTGCGGCTACGACCTCCTCTGCTGCTGCTCCGTCTACTACATCCAGTGCTAATACCAGTCCTACTTCAGTCCCCTCGAGCACCTCGGAGACCTCGACGACTCCCATAAGTACCTCGACAATCATAAGCTCGACGACAGATACCACTACTTCCATACCAACCTCGACCTCCTCAACCTCTACAACCCCTACAAGTACGAGTACAACCACCACGCAGGTGGAATCTACGAGCAGTACTACCACAGCACCGCCAAGTACAACTTCGTCCACAACCATAACCTCGACTTCTGCATCTACACTTCCAGGTGGCTCTACCACCACCATCATAGAAACAATCACATCCAACGTTCCGTCAAAGACGTCATCGTCAACATCTTCATCCTCCACATCGGGCTCTTCGGCCTTGCAATCAAATGGAACGAAAAGTTCAAGCAGCGGTGGAGGCTTGAGCCAGGGTGGGACTATCGCAGTGGCCGTTATTGTTCCTATAGTTGCTGTAATTCTCATTGTGCTCGCCGGGATATGGTTCTGGCGAAGAAGGAAACAACGCAAGACGGCGGAGGAACTACGGAGGAAGGAAGTGGAGGAGTATGGATATAACCCTAATAACGACCCGACACTACCTGCCGTAGCAGCCGGGGCCAATGGAAATGAGGGCTCATACGAGATGCGTGAGGATGGGTCATCGGGATACCGTGGATGGGGGACTACCGCGGTCGCATCATCCGGACGGAAAGCTTCCACGACAGTCTCTGGAGGACAATCTCCTGGAGCTATTGGTATGGCATACTCGGACGGAGCCTCACCTACCCACGGTCCCAATTCTGAGACACGATCTGACAATCCCTTAGTTGATGGGCGACCGTTATCTGGTGAAACGGAAGCGTTAGGAGCTATGGGAGGTCCAGCTGCCGGTGCAAACCGTAATGGAGATATCAATCGTGGACCTTCAAATGCATCATCACAATATAGCGCTGCAAACCGATCAGATACCTCGGGAGATGTCAATTCGCCTGGGGGATATGGCGGCCAATACTATAATGGCCAATATGACGCAGGCAATCCTTACGGACCGGAAACAGCAGGCGGAAGCCCACCTGCAAGAGCAGAGATGTCCGGAGCCCCAGTTATCCGCGATGTTCAAGCCCGGAGGAACACGCGGATAGAGAATCCCTCGCACTTCCCCAATGCGGGCATCGCGCAAAACTTCTAATTTCCGTGTTTTGCCTTGCAGCCCAAAGTTCGATAAATTTAATGACAAGCTACCACGAGCATACCCGGAGGCCTAGCGTAGTATCAGCGTGTATCATACTCTTCGAAAACGGCGTTTAACATTGTGTCCCTTTTCTTTGTTTGGCCAAACGCTCTCGCACATACATAAGGTGGTTGAAAGGGCGGGAAATTTTGAGGGAAGAGAAAGAGAGAGAGAGAGAGAGCATCTGTTGATATTGACGGTGGGCGTTTTTGCCTCACGCACACAACTTATATTTGACGGGCTGGTTTATTATTGAAGAGCTAAAGCTTGTCTGTGATTTTTTTTTCTTGGCTTGAGCTGAGCGAGGTGGATGCATGAATTGGAGTGGTTTTTGGTGGGTGGGTGAGGGGGTGCAAGTGTATATTCGAGCCGAGTTCTGAGATGTAAGGGCTTGAGTACATAGACTAATCTAAAGATTGATAATGCCCTTATTTTTTGGATTGTTTCGGGGGGGGTTTTTTTAATCTGGTGAGGAAGGAGGAAAGGCAGAATATAAGGCTGTGGTTGAAAGGTTTGAGGTTAGAGGTTAAACGAGGTGTGTTTGGGTGTTGATTTGCGGAAATGTCTTTTGGGGTTTTTTTGCTTAGTACCTACCTACCTACCTACCTACCTATCTAGCTAAGTAGCCACCAACTAACCAACCGACCAACCAACCAACCGACCAACCAACCAACCGACCAACCAACCAACCGACCAACCAACCAACCGACCAACCAACCAACCGACCAACCAACCAACCTAGATGTGCAACAGGAGTTGAAGATTAGAAATGTCGTCCCGTCTCGTCTCCTCCGGTTTGAAGTTCTCAAACCTGGTGGGTAGGTGAGTGGGTGGGGGGTTATTTGGGATTTCATCCTCGCTGCTGAGGGATGTGAGCGATGGGATGGGATGTTATAAGATAGGATGGGTTTCAAAGCGAGTCATTCATCTTTGTCTTGTCTGTTTGGTTTGTAGTTTATATTCGAGGTGTGTTTATTTATTTTTCTTTTTCTTTTGGTGGAGGGGGGCTCTTGTCGATGTTCTGGGTAGGTGGATTGGTGGGTGTATTTGTTCCTTTTGGACTTGTTCTTTGGGGGGGATTCAAATTCAAGTGAAGATGAGCTCTTTTGTAGGGCTTTTATATTTGTATATACAGTAATATTTTCCTGTTTCTATTGGGTTTGTGTTTCATCGGTCGATGGGATAGGTGCGTTGTGGATAGCAAGTGCTCTGGGTTTTTTTAAGTCTCAAAGTTGTAGGTGTGCTTGGGAAAGAGAGAAAAATATATTTGTTTATCTGTTTGTTTGTTTGTTTGTTTGTTTGTTTGTTTGTTTGTTTGTTAAGCTACTATTCGGCATATGGGCATTTGGAGTAGTTCCCTAGTGTTAAGTAAACACATCCCTCATATTTACATCTCAAACAACTCCGTCCTATCCCACCAATACCTACACTCCTCCGCCACCTCTACATCACCCTTAACCCGTACCACAACCCCCCCTCTCCCCCCCTCCAGCAATCTCATCATTCCCCTCCCCAAAAAACCACCATCTCCCCCCACCCTCCCCTCCCCAGCCCTATACTCCGGCCAAGCCACCCTCCCCCCCACACCTCCCCCCCACCGCATTCGGATCCCCCGTCGCCACGAAGCTCGTCCAATACGCATGCATCACCCCCGCCACCTCCCCCAACGTCTCCGACACCCCTCGAACCCCGCGATCATACATGGGGAACGGATCCTGATCCCCGTGATTCGCTCCATATCTCTCGCTACTGCTCACAGCAAACTGGTACAGATATACCGGCGCCTTACCGCCCCGGGCCGCAAAATCCGCCGTCTGTCGGACGGGGGCGATATATGCAAACTGTCCGTAGGCTTGCTCGAGCCTCTTGAACTGTGCTCCGAGCCCTTTTCTCGTTTCCCGGTACTTGGACGAGGCATCGGTGGTCGGGTCCGGATAGGTCTTATTCAGCTGCTCGAGGTCTGCGTCCGAGAGCGAGGGGAGCAAGGTGTGGAAAAAATCAGTGAATTGTTGAGATGTGCTGGCGGAGGGGGGAACAAAAGCGGCGCCTTCGTTGGTATTGAAGCCTGTCAGGATGGGGACATGGCGATGCCATCTCCCGGCTTTCCAGGCGGCGATGGGAGGATGTGGGATGAGGCCTCCCGGGCCGTCGATGACGGGTTGGAAGGGCCAGCGGACGGCGGGCTCGTATTTGGCAAAGATGGATTCGGAGGCGTGTTTGATCTCTGAGGTGGTGAAGGTGCGTAGGGTGGTCATGAGGGCGTCTTCTGGGACGTTGGCGCAGCCGAGCTGGGTGAGGAAGTCTTGGAATTGGGCTTCGTGGAGGGGGTTGGTTGGGGGGTAGACTGCTCGTGCTGTTGCGGCTCCGGATTCTAGGATGACGCGCTTGAAGGGGGGAGGGTTGTTGGGCTCGAAGAGGAGGTGATGACCGATCTTTCGAGGTGGTTGTTAGTTGAGGTTTTCAGGCCATTGCTGTTTCTCGTTCTTATATATATTTGGGGTATAGGGACGGAATCACAGAAATCAAAACATATATAGTTACTGGGAGAATGGGAATGAATTGGGCATACCGAGTGTGCTCCAGCGCTACTCCCCATAAGCGTTACATTATCAGGATCTCCACCAAACGCCGCAATATTCCCCTGCACCCACTCAAACAAGAGCCTCTGGTCCCTCAATCCCAGATTCAAATGCCCTTCCTGAGCCATCATCTTCGAAGCAAGAAACCCAAAAGCACCAAGTCGATAATTGAAACTGATCCCAATCATCGGCTCTGCAGCCCAAGCCACCATATTCCCAACCTGCGTATTCTTCCCAGCCCCGAAATTAAAAGAGCCTCCATGAACGCTAATCAAAACAGGGAGCTTTAGTTTGGCCTCCCTCTCTTTTGGCCTGTAGATATTCAGGTTCAGACAATCTTCACCTTGAAGAGTTGCATCACGTGGACCGGCAGGACATCTGGTCCCGTACTTTGAAGCATCGACGTCCTTCGTGGAAGCCTTTACCGGAATAGGAAGTCTGAATCGGTTCACCCCACCAGTTGACTCGGCGTAGGGAACTCCTAAGAATTGCTCGAGGATGTGTGGTGCCCCGTCAATTGTGGACTCGAAGCCAATGATGTTTCCTTGGGGGAGCCGGATACTCGGTCTAGGTCCCATCTTGGTCGGAAATTTTAGCAATAATTATCTATTGATCCGAAATAGGTCAGTCATGAACTATGACCGACGATGCATATAATGGGTACAGTTGTAATCTGTCTTATTTGTCCGAAGGTGGTATGTGTCATATGTGGTCAGAGTAATAACTGCAGTGGCATTTACCTCATCCGAAGAAGCATAGAATATCAACCATATGTCAAAGAAGAGCTTTTAGGGTAAATGTTGGAGGACGACGATGTAGAGAGAAAGCTAGCTTTAGAGTTTCGCAGAAATGGTAGAATAACAGTAGATACCACACGTGATTCTTAATTGACTTTACAAAACTATGTAAGCTCGCTTAGTGAAGCCTAGCCTAGGATAATCTCTAAGTGAACGGTCGAGGTTCCTCGTTCTTTCTTCACTTTGTTAGGAGGAGTCTAGTCTTATTGTTTTCGGGGAAGGGCCTTCAGACAAACTACAAGTCTACAACATACTTGCAGGTTCTGTCCTTCCCTTAGCATGACGCTTAGACTGGATCCTCTTTAGCACTGTGACCCTCTAATTTAGAAACCGTACCGAGAGTACCAGATGTGCCAAATTCACACATCCAATGTCCATTATTAGAATCTAGGAAAATGGATTAGAAGTCGGATTTATAGGGCAAAGATGAGGTCCGGGATTATATTAGAAGTTCTCTACTCTAGCCTAGACGAAAAAGAGAGAGGGCGAGAAAGAATGGAAGGCAGCAAGGAAGTATATACGATCGTACTATATTCTCTGCCTATTAGGATAGCTATATGTGGCTATTTAAAGTAGGCCTTTATAAGTGATTCAGGGGGGGGGAGGAAGTCTACCGTACCTATAAGATTCACAGAAAAATAACAGAAGGGTCAACAACGGAGGAGATACAAACGCGCAATAGTGCAAAAGTACAAAAGTGGGTGCGATAAGTAGGTGTAGATTGCTCGGAAATTATATAGCCTGCCCATGCACGTTCTATTCCGATCTGCCATATTATTTAAAGACTTGACAAATGTAAAAGGGTCAAATGGAGTACATTGTACGCTACAGATGTCGAAACATGGAAAGCATTGAATCTTTCATCTCAAGGTTATAAGGTCACTGGCGATGGGTACGGCAGCAAGGTTGGCGAAGGTATGGTGTAAATGTAGCTTGGGGGTAAGTAACTTTGAACCAACTTTGAACCAACTAGGAGTCCTCAAAAACTCTGAGCACCTTTATAGCCTTTAATCCCGAGGGCTTAGCGTCGTAATTATAAAGTTTATTTAAATGATGGCGAATTCCTGAAGAATCTAGCAAACTATACTCTCCAGAGACACAAGATTAATCTTGGTCAATAGGTACACCTTAAAATTACTCCGTATGTCGAGTTACATGCACCTCTTGCCTAATTATTAGCCACAAAGTACATGAGACTGATCGTGATGTCTAGGATCCTGAACCCGCACCAATGGAACGGTTCACAAAGATGGGTATCCTATAGTTCTAGCAGGATGCAAATGTTGCGAATCAAAAGTTCATCATCATACAGCTATCCTGGTAACTTGGGGCTTGTGAACATTCAGAGATAATTTTATAGAATCTACAAAATAGTCTCATCTCAAAGGTACTCCCTGCGTTACTGAATTGTCTTGACTTGAATATTTACGCCAGTAATGTCTCCACCCTTTGGCTTCCGTCCTTTCTTCCAGCCTTGGGTTTTTGCCGTATTGGGAGTTGGAGCTCCCCATAGTTGCTCTTCCCTGTCTCTCTCGCATGCGCAAAGCGGCCTTGATTTGTTTATCTCATCTGTCCTCAAAGCCAAGTCATCTATTTCATGGCAGCTTTCGCAGCACCTTGGATCCATCATTTCACACTCATTGCAAACAACTAGAACTAGGTGGCATCCACTGGATCGGCATTTGCTCAACCTATCACAGGGTGTATAGCACATATGACACTTCGATACTGGCTCCGTCGAAGTGGGCTCGGATAAGCCCGTAGAACCTCTAGCGTCAAAGACATAATTCTTCCCTCGGAAGAGTGAGTCTTCGGAAGTTTTTCTGCCACTCTTTATCTCTCCGTCGATCCAGGTCAGGTAAGCGGCAATCCCTCCCTTTAGGGTGCATATACGGTCTCCTTCTCGTTTCGCCATATTCTCTTCCATCCACCTAACTCCCTTCTCACAACGAATTCCTCCCGTACAATAAGCCATTATTTGTCTTCCTTCTGTGCTCTCTCCATCTTCTGTCTCTGTCATATATTTTTTCACATACTGAGGCCACTGCGAGAATCTTCTGATAGGTGGTCTCAATGCAGCCTCCCCAGTCTTGGGATCCACGAAATAGCCAATGCGGGATTCATAGTGATTTCTCACATCAAGAAGCAACGTCTTATGATCTGCATGACACCTCTCATGGAACTCCTTGGGTGTCAAACTCTCTATAGCATCCCATCGTTTAGGGAGATAGTTTGTTACCCCCATGGGAGTGATCTCAGCAGCAACACGGACGCTAGCAGGAGGGCCACCAAATACACATGCACAACCACCAGCTGTAGGCTTGAAGAATTTTTGTTTTTTGTCTTCAGTGTCTAGATCTAGCCCTGAAAACGACCAATGAGAACAACATTCTTCGATGTAATTCCGGATATCGCCCCTCGTGCCACCAATTGTAATATTGAACCCCTCTTTCGCAACTCGGATTTTGCCTCCAAGATTGTACTTCTTGGCAACGGCGGACTGAAACTCAGCTAAGGAGGAGGGATCGTCTGCTAGAGTATCACAAGAAGGAGGGAGTGGTGGGTGTGCTGAAAAATAGCGATAAAAGAGGAGGACAAGCCCACCATCAGCAGACGAGGACGCTGAGCAAGTACAGGTAAACGATAGAGGATCTGAAGAGCCCTTTGGAAGCCAGGATTCTCTCATATTTTGCGCTTAATTGGGTTCTTGTTTGCCAATTCAGGATTCCCGATTAGCTATCCGCCTGCCTGGTTAAGGTCACTAGCAAGGAAAAGATGGGTTTGTCAGCGAGGATAAAGTCGGTAGTGCGAAGGATGCCTTGATGTAAGAGATTATTAGAAGGACTTGCTTTAAGATTGGGAACAATGAATACTACAAGGAGACGGTCCTTCAAGCTTCTCGGCACGGTAAAACAGCTCGGGAAAATCGGATCGGAAGTGGATTGTCACGTGAGACATAGAGAGCACTTGTGTTGCCTAAGTCGCATCTCAGTGCCAACCTCACCTCTATCTCTTCGTATTCTTTGAGCAACATCAACTCTCACGATGTCTTTGAACACGCCACTATTGGCTCTGAGGAATATCGGCTTATCTACTCGCGATTTGATGGAGGCTATCAATCGTAGACATTCATATATTGACAATGACATTGATGAATATGCCACCGGGCAAAATGCCCTCCTATTTCCTGCCCAACCAATCTCAAAAGAAGCGGCTATTGTGGATGAGTTTACCTGCTTCGGGCAACTTCCATCCGAGATTCGAATTAAGATCTGGCACTATGCTTGCTACCATCCACGTAAGCACACCATAGAGAGCATTCCAGTTTGAGAGAAATATAGATATACCTCTTACTTTGTGTAATATACTATTGACCGCTAAACCTATTCATTTTTATCTGTGATATACATCTCAGCATCCCTAACTTCATCCAGGTAATATCGACATTTTCACTGAAACCCTAGGCAGCGTCAAGGTTAAGAGATTTCATAAATTCCAAAGCTACAAGTACTTCACCCTTTTGTACTCACATCCCGCTATTCTGCACACCTCCAAGGAATCCCGCGAGGAGGGTCTAAAGCACTATCAGCTTCAGTTTGGCACGTCCCACAAATTCTCCACCATTAGCATTACAACGCCTGCCAGGATTTATGTCAACTCTACCTGTGACCGGATCTGTCTTTTCGAACCTGGGTGCTTTGAGTCCAGCGATGGAGGGCAATTCTTGGATTTCATAGATATCTGCGCCAAAAGCAATTTTAAATCGGTAGCTATCAACATACAACTGGATTTCCATTGGCCCTTTGTGGACGTCTCTACCGCTTGGAATTCCCTAGAGGAACTTATTCTCTTTGATTTGTCGTCATATATTGAAGGTCAGAATGGGGATATCGGTTTTGTGCGGACAGAAGACCTAGCCGCTTACTGCAACCCAAGTCAATTTTTCGAACCTGATGTTCAGGTAGCTATGAATCATTTGAGAGATGCCAAGAGAGACTTCCTTAGGCTTTTTGAAATGCACAAAGCTGGTGTAGAGTCAATTATGGCATCTTGTCGGGATGTTTCTTCTACCGAGGAGACTTCATGGAATCCCCCCAGAGTAGAGATTATGCATCTTACTATAGGCGACAAAACATTTCCGAGAAAATGGCCATATGGGAGATAGAACTATTCTTTCTTGACAAGGCAAGGCAGTTAAGAAGAAAAAAACGATAAGGATTATCCCACCTTCACCTCCTTAATTATGCTATGACGGTGACGAAAAGGTTAGCCCAGTAAGATATCTGATTGAACATAAGTGGTATTTCTGTAACAAACGCTGGATATATATATTATTCGCAGTCATTATCTTTTGCCCATGTTAATTACATTTCTCTAACTCCCTTAAACGATAAAACTAATCTAATTACATATTCAGGGCTCGAGCCGTCAGACGATCCTACTCAGCATACCTTACTTTAAGTCAACTTACTCTGAATTCTAACCCTTCCAGTATTCAGATGCAGTTCACAGACCAACTTGAATTATCCTGATCTTGTCTTGACCATTGCCTATATTCTGAGAGTGCTATATCACTCTTGAATGACAAGCTAAAGAATGGACAAGGCAAGGTCAATTAAGCCCAAGATGTCCAGCTCTTGCTAACCAATAGGCATGATGAAAGGCAAATTGCTTAATCAATACCGACCTAATTCCAACCATGAACGATATAGAAATAAAAAAGTAAGTGAGTTGAATTTGGGTTATTGGGGTGCGTGTTGTGAGGATGTGGAAATTGCTTGGTATAATCAGCCCAACATGACCATGATCGCCTAGACTTCTTTGATGCTCTCCTCAAGATATCCATAATCGACAAGTTGCAATGTGAGTGGACCTCGTTGACCTCAAGCTAGGGAAGCTCGCTGAATTCAGTTGCTTGCCCAACCTTCCAACAGAACCCCGTCCCAATTTTCTAGCCTTCGGCACAAGATTTCACAAATTCCCTTGTGCTAAACGAGGCTATTCGATTCAAGCGCTAGCGACAGTCTTAGTCTTCTCAATGGGCAACGAAAAGAAAGAGAGAAGTTCCTGCTGGAGTTCCTGCTGTCCTTCGCATCAACCGCGGGCCTATGAGAATTGTCTGAAGCCCTACACAATGGCCCTTGATTCCATATTGGGTCATGACCAGCCGGGAAGCAGCGAGGGTATCTAGCCCGATTCAATCAAAGGTGCTTGTGTGAATTCTGACTCGAACACTATGCATTTCAGCACAGCCGTAACTCTGAGCCTAAACTTCACTCTCACAAAGGGTTTTCGCACGGCTCCCTTTCCTTAAAAACATCATAAGATTTGTAGCCTTCGCAATGTCAATCACTAGAGGCTTTGCCATAGTTGGAGGTTTTAAACGAGTATAAGGTGATCGAAGAGGTGGCGAGAAGCCTGGAGCATACTCCATTGACGGACCTAATAAATATGCTAGGTGGCAGCGAAATTGTTGCAGAATAAAGTATGTCGCGAGTCGCATTTAGATAAAATAGCTGAAATAAAAATGACATTATTCCTCGTAATTATATCGCCAACTCGAGAGGGTTTATGTGAGCATATAAATGCTTTGGTGACCGTGGCGCATGCATGTATGCTCTGATTAGGTGACGTGCATTGCTATTAAGAAGCTTGTTGCGCTGGGTAGGAAGGCTGAAGCTGTTGCCAACGATTCAACTAAGTTCCATCCAGCTTCCTTGGGTCCAATCAATGGTATTAAGCCAGTCCAGATCGTCCTGCTCGCCAAACGATGACAGTAGGGGTTCCATTGTCATGGCTTCATATTGGTTACGTGGTGACTCTTGTATTGGCGTTTCAAGAACATAATCCAAGACCCGTCTTATTACTTTTCTCAATCTCTGGGCTAGTCGGAAATTGCCATCCGTAGGACGAACCCATTCCAAGAAAGCGATAAACAAGGTCATTTTCTGAATGGCGTCTGAGCGTGAGAACTCGACGGAGTTTTGCCCGGTTGTTGTTTTCAGGAGTTCAACACATATTACACCAGCTGACGGAATTCCGTAGTATGTTATCTATTTTTCGGTAAGTTTCGTTCTTTTAAAATATAGAAAAGGGCGAATTATAAATGGTATTTTAAGAGAGTAAAGGGCTAGTAGAAGAGCTCCAACTTACGATCCAATTGAAATTAGAGCACCATGACATGAGCTGATCCCTCTTCATCCAAAACATTAAGGATACTTCTATCATCTCCATCGAAGTACAAAGTAGGGACTGGTCATTTGGCAAACCACGAGCTGTTGCTAGCCTATCTATGAAGAACTTATTTTGTAGAAAGAGCAAAAATAAGTTGGCCTGGTCATAAAGTGTAGCGCCAGCGCTTTGCTTAGGTTTCTGATCTGTGCCATAATACTGAAGCACCTGAGGTAAGGAATTATAACTGTCTTCGCATCGCTGATGTAAGTCACTAAGTCTAGTAAGCGTTTCTATCCTGCAGCTTCAAAGCATAGAGAACGGATACTAACCATATTCTAGACAACGAGCTATCTGTATTAACTCCAAGCGCAAGCTCAAGGATCTCCTCTCTAATGAGGGCTAGCTTGAATTTAGCCCGAAGAACTGTGGAGTTATGATATGTATCCGCAGAAGTATGCCATCCTTCTGGATCGAGTTCGGAAATAATCCTAGCTAGCTCGTCTCGGGGTAAGAAGACAGCTCCCGCGGGTAAATCAAGAGGTGGCTGGGGATCGCAGAAAGCTCTGGTAAGGAGTGGAGGGGTTCCGTTTAGACTAGCATGAGTCTTGTCACTATTGTAAACGCAGCAGAAGATTTGTCTTTTGAACTCCGAAGCAGCTGTGACCTCACAGCCACTATAGTTTGGGAGTCTATGGAGTCCTGTAGCAGTCGAAGTGGTAACAATATCTCCCTGAAGACGGCGTATGTGGTACGCTTGCGTCGGTGTTAGCAAGTTGATGCGAATTTAGAAACAATGTGATTGCTAGGCTTACTTTCATCTCCAGCGCACCCTGTTTCCAATCTTTTTAAATTTATGAGGAGTGATACAACTAGGACGTTAACTGTGTCTGAATAGTCACACATTCTTAAGCAAACTTCTGCACATTCCTTCATTCTCCAAGCAGTTTGCTTTCTGTCGCGTTCGCAGTTTTCAGGAACGCTGAAAAGTGGATCCCAATCCTGAAGCGAAAGGTAGGCTATACCGAAGCTGGTAAAGAGAACACCGAGCATCTCGAAACGAATATTTTTTCCCGTGAAGGTGCTCAACCATTCAATCCCATCATCCGGACTGGGAGGCAAAGGATACTCTTCGTTATCAAAAAGGGTTTCCACAAGAGGCAGTAGCGACTCGTTGGAACGAGGATAGGATAGTTGCGCTCCAAATTCGGTATACAGAGTTTCCGTGCAGTATTTTATCATGGTCGGATCCATAGTTCCACCACGGATAACGTCAAAACTGGCTAGCAAGGTCTGGCAAATATCAAGGGCTGGGATGTTCCAGACAGCCAACAGCGTCTCTTTTGTGCGTGCATCTGGGCCGTTCGGCCTGTATCTCCCTAGCAGTGGTTGACCAAAATGCCAAGCACCAGGATGGTTTCTTACATCTTCCCCAATATCCATTAAATCATCTTCGAGTATACTCTGATGCTCTGAAAATATGGCGGAAAAGCTAGTTGGACCATGGAAGACAGCAGACTTTGGAAACACAGCATATTTCCAACCCTTCTTGGGGCGCCGTGGACTCGAAGTACCAGTAGCGTCAGATTTCGAGTAGAGAGAAGAGTATAGTGGGCTTTTCCACCTACTATCTACTCCTGGCTGCTGAGTTGATTCCCCGGGTGTTATAAGAGATGGAGTATCAACGACCAAGGTTTGAAGGTCGTGTTCCTGTCCGCTACTGTCGGGGATGAGGGTTGACACCTGGTTTGAAAGCGGCAAAGAATCGAGCGTACGAAGCTTAGTCATTGGAGCTGGATGGTAGATACACTTTTGAGTCATAGACCTTCTCACACATCGTCCACAGAAGGGAGCGCCATGATCGCAGGCCAACTTGCCCTTTCGGCATGGCTCACAGGATTTCTTCTTGCCATTCCGGCGATAACCGGCAGAGAGTTCCTTTGGCGGCATGTTGTTGACTGGAATTCCTGAAGAAGTGAGAGCATCTCCGGATGTTTGAGAGGGCCTCGAGTGTGGAGAAAGCACTGAACAAGAAGTTGAGGAAGGTTAGATGGTTAGATGAGGTTGAAGATTTTTATCTAGATGATCTGATAAGAAATGTGCCGGGGTGCCCGGACAAGACGTTCATTTGCCGACAATCGGACCAAAAGTGGGGGTGGAGTTTTACCTGAGGCCACAGATATATAACACGGTCCGAGATCCTTGATATACCCTGTCGAGTCCTATCACTTAGTCTGGAGGTCTCTACAATACCTAAACACTGCTACTTATAACAAACGAATAATAAGGAGGGCTGATGATCTTCCATGACGAGTTAACTAGACATCTTTTAATTTCTATTTTTCCATAAACAATTTTCTGTTCTTTTACCTATCTACTATACACTCTACTATTAACTGAATCATTGTCTAATGACTTTAGGATAATTAGCCAGCTTCCTCATCGCCAACCAACTCAACCGTTATCTGGTATTGACTTTCAATCAGAAATCCAAATATTTTAAGCCTTTGTTTTGCTGGACGACTTGCACCAGACTACCATTTCCAGTCACTTGATAGGCCTCCAGCGTTACTGGGAAAATGGCCAAGTTACATGTATGGCTTTGGAAGAAACTATGATGTATTGCGTCTCGTGCGTTGATAGCCATGTATCTTGGGATACGGATCGAGAAAGGAGCATAGACAGGAGGCGGTCGCAGTCTTAGAGGGAGGAAGCTGGTTGATTCTGGGCAACAAAATCGGTCGCCATAGCTTAATGTTGGCTCTTGCTTGCCAAGTTACTAACGTGCTTGAACTAGGCATTTATAGTAGAAGGAATACCACGGGTTGCGTCTTTGGTACTGGACTTGAATGAGATATCGTTCGTCAGTAAGAAGCGTGCACAATTGGTGATATTAGCATGCCTCTTTTAACAATCACAACACCGAGGACATGAGTCTATCAAAGTGGTTATCTGAGTTCATTTAGGCCTCAAATTTGGGGTTATCCTGCCCTCGAGTGAATCTGGAGTCGTCTGATAAGATATTGCTCGTTCATACAAGTTTTAGTATAAGGGTCAACCTCAGCCTGGCTCTAGCACCTGTTACTGGCTCATCTTTCACTGCAAACCGTGACAACAAAAGCACCAAAAGGCAACCGATATATTGCATGATTTGTAGAGCCTAGGAAGCTGAAAGGACCGGCAAGTAAACAATAATAAGCTCGAGTCTCTACATGTCACTACCTCTCGGCAGTCAAGAATATGGAAGGTTTTGCCTTAAGTTCTATGCGACATTCTTGACTTTAAACAGAAGGATAGAGTATTCGAACACAAAGAACGGTGGCGATAATGCGTCAACCAACTCGGATGGAATAAATTTAAGACCTTGAGATGTTCCCAAAAGAAATATGCTTTTCGATGGTTAAAGATGAAGTAAGCATGTGAGAAATGTCCCTCAATAGGTATGGTAGCTGAGTCACTACGGGGGATATATTCCAGGTGTTAAAGTCCAACCCCCTTTTCCTCCTCCATTTTTCTAACCATCAACTCCATCGATATATGCTTCGTCAAATATGCTTCCGTTACGTTGTCAAAGTTCCCGAAAGTTTGCAATATCATGGAGACCTGCTATGCGCAACTCTATCGTGCGCCGTAATGACGCGATCCAAGGAAGCTCTCCAATTCGGTAGAACCTCACAATCAAAACAATTGCATTATCAGTTGGAACCCCACTGGTTAGCTATTTATTTGAGCGCTACGCTACATTTCCACATCTAGCCCTTCCTCATGTTGACTCACTTATGAAACCTCGAAATTCAGTCTTTCGATTGGCAACATTTTGGCGCCATCAGTGCAGCAGCAGCTCAAACTTACAGGCCGGTCGACTTGCTACCGGTGTCGGGGCTTGTCGATTCTTCTCGTCAACCATGGATAGCAGAGCAAAATTGCAACCCGCCAAAAGGGTGGCTGGTCAGAGGCAAGATGTATGGTATGTAAAAGTCTCAAGGCTCTTCCTCCTATGCGCAACAAATTCTTCAGAGATTGAACAGGCGGGGTTACGAGGGAGGGGTAACTTTGGCAACTTCACATTTCCCCAAATGTTTCGCATATCTGCCTACGAGAACTCTACTAATATGCTTTATAAGGTCGATTGTTAACGAAGCTGCTGCCGCATCGCCTAAACAGCCTATTGTTAATATGGGACAAGGCTTCTTCGGATATAACCCACCTCAATTTGTGCTGGATGCTGCGAAGGCTGCTCTGGATCGAGTGGATTGCAACCAATATTCGCCTACAAGGGGACGTCCACGCCTCAAGAAAGCGCTCGCAAATGCGTACTCGCCACTATGGGGACGAAAGCTGAACCCAGAAACAGAGATTACAATCACAACTGGAGCAAATGAAGGTTAGATCAGTGACTAATGAGAAGGTTTATATGCTGATCTAGGACAGGAATGCTAAGTGCTTTCATGGGCTTCATTGAAGAAGGTGACGAGGTTATTGTTTTCGAACCGTTCTTCGATCAGTAAGCCACCAGTTGTGCACTGAAATAATATAATTAGTTGCTAAGCACTCTACAGATATATCAGCAACATCGAAATGGCGGGCGGCAAGATTGTTTACGTGCCATTGCATCCACCACCGAAGGGTGCCACTGAGAACTCGTCGGCGGGGGAATGGACAGTTGACTTTTCCGAACTAGAAAAGGCTGTCACGCTGAAAACAAAGATGATCGTCCTCAACACACCCCATAATCCTATTGGCAAGATTTTCTCCAAGGACGAATTGCTGAGAATCGGCGAGCTTTGCGTCAAGAACAGCATCATCATTCTGTCAGATGAAGTCTATGATCGGTTATATTATGTGCCATTCACTCGAATCGCAACATTATCCCCCGAAATCGAGAGACTCACTCTGACCGTTGGTTCAGCTGGGAAAAATTTCTATGCTACAGGCTGGAGGGTTGGCTGGCTGATTGGACCACCAAATCTGATTCAGTATGTTGCGGCCGCCCATACTAGGATCTGCTACTCTTCAGTGTCTCCGCTACAAGAAGCTGCGGCTGTTGGGTTTGAGCAAGCCGATGCAGTAGGGTTCTGGGACAGTGCTAAAAAAGACATGAAGGGTAGGATGGACCTGTTCAACGAGATTTGGAAAGAACTCGGCTTACCATACTCGGAGCCCGATGGAGGGTACTTCGTTTTGGTCAACATGAAGAAAGTGAAGATCCCTGACGGCTATCCCTTTCCAGACCATGTCAAGAATAGACCTAGAGACTTCAAGCTATCGTGGTTTTTGATCCAGGAAGTGGGCGTGGCTGCCATCCCACCAACTGAATTTTATACTGATGCTAACGCTCATATTGGTGAGGATTGGTTGCGCTTTGCCGTTTGCAAGGAGCATGAAATTCTCGAGCAAGCGAAAGAGCGGTTGCGAGACTTGAAGAAATACATAGAATAGAATCATAGAGTCGGGAGACGGCAGACGTAACAATCTTCCTACTACGGTATCAATTGAATACCAAACAAACACTAGAATGGGCCTCTTTGGGAATTGGCACCTAATTTCCCATCCTTGACCCCCTATCTATCCAGTCTCCGGAATGAAGAAACGTTTTAATGATACAGTAAATTTCTTATTCCCACAAGATAAATACTAAAGACACTCTTTTAGGTTTTACAAGACTTCAAGTAGTGAAATGCTTTATGAATAGTATCTCTACCATAAGAGCACCAATGAATGCAATAGAATCCCATGATATATACATTTACGGCCAATGTTTATATGAACACCTCTGACACGTTCCGATCAGAGACGATTTCTGGAACCCACCCCTCTCCGCTTCCCCGCATCCGATACAAATAACCTTAAGTTTAAGATAGCTTACCCCGCCAACCAAACTTGTGCTCGCAGCTGACAATCCATACTACATATAAGAGCGATTTAAGAGATGAAGGGCAAAGACTTGAAGCATCGACTTTGGTTTTGATATTTCTTATTGGACTGCTAAAGTCTCTTTGGACCTTGCTTCTAAATAATGTGTTGCTTCGTACTAGGAGCACTGGAGATCTGTTAGACTACTTTAAGCAGAGGCTATCGTACGAGCTATGAGGCATGGATACGGAGCCGTTGATGAGACCTTGTAGCCTCTTTCTTTTTCTTTTTCTTTTTCTTTTTCTTAATTGGCAAAGCGTAAGCAATGGAATAATCACAGTTGCTCTGGAATTGGCAACCTTGATCAGCTATGATTCAGAGCTGAATTTTAGGTATGGCTCAGCCTCGAAACGTTTACGCCCTCAGTAGCCTCATCACCCGCATGTCGTGTTTAGATTTCGCTTCGCCACCACAAAACAAAACGACCTAGCTCTTTATCCGAAAAGGAAACATTCTGCGGACACGTGCCCTTTGCTCTCCACATCTACAATATCTGACACATAAGAAATAAAGGAAAATACCGCAAGATCAGATTAGGCCGCTTCGAGACAGATAAGATATGCTTTGTCGCAGGGCTGCAGGTGAATGGAGGGCAATTAGCTGTTCATCGAGATCGAGGAATATTATCTCATGGTAAATGAGCTACATATACCTTCCTCTCGGAACTCATTTTCTTCATCCACAACTAAATTATGGTCTCTAGACCCAAGATTACAATAACCTTGGTTAACAAGACCAACACAGGCGATGTCGAGCCCAAACATGGAGGCCTTTGATATACCAGCTTCCCCGAGACCATCAAAATCAGACTTGGATTCGACTACTCAAGATGTTGAGCTCAATAATCTAAAGTTGTTCACTCATCTTCTTGCTCAAAAGGGGAACCACTTAAGGATGGGCACCCTCTCACTCTCCACAAGTTCAGAAACGCCCATTTACAACATCCTCATCCATAATTTCAAACCTTCTAACCCTTCTATCGTCCTCGTACGATCTGCCTCCCCAAACACCGTTCTGGGGGTTGTCAAACTCCACGAGAAGTCTACGGAAATTGGAATCGGAGACCCGAATTATATCCTGGATGAGAGGGATGATAACTGAAAAAGAAATGATCTGGGAGAAGTTGGGGTTACTCAACAGGTGGAATTTTCGGGATTATGAATTTGAATGGGGGCAGGTAGGAGATAGAAAAGTGTTTGGGTGGTATAGAACAAAGAGTTGGTTAGGTACTATGATGGCCATGGAGTTACGTGAGAAAGGCAAAATGGAGGTGCTGGGAGTATGGCGGAGGAAGTCAAAGATGACTATTAAGATAGGGGATTTGTTTTTGAGGAAAAGAGCCGAAGATGGGGATGAGTTTGGGAAATGGGCGATTACGGCGACTCTAAGTTGTCTGGGTATTGTTGAGGCAGCTTATAGGAGAGGAAATTAGAATATTAGTCCACTGGAGAATTTGGGTGTTGTAAAGTGTATTGCTATACGTTATGTTCATTTTGCAGTTTCTGACTATAAGGTAGCATATTAGTAAGATAGGTACTGGGTGTGAGCAGAATTCTGAGTACCTTGAATTCTTCCTCGCGGCACGCCCAAGCTCTTCATCATGTCTAATATCTTCCGGAAGCCGATGTCTTAGCCATTCTCATTAGGTACTGGTAAGATTGACAAACATTTTAAGGACTGTTGAGATTTTGTTGCTCAGGAAGTACATTCGCCCTTTTTACAGCAGGGTGCAGTTTGGCTCTTTCGTCTGCCGCTGTGACGAATAGGAGGCTTTTTCTAGAGAATATTACAAACACATGTCCATACTGTCGTTGAGCATCGCGAGAGTCATATCGTAATGCAACTTGGACATTTTCTTTAGGGTTTGACGAGTCTCTGTGTCTCTTCTGGGGCGCCTATTGATGTGTAAGCATGACTAGAGAGCGGCGTCTTTTAAAGCCAAACCTACCTTTCGAGGTTCTTGTTCTCCCACCAAATTGTGTGGACCATCGTCTTGAAAATCTTATGCTCGAGACCTGCTTCTTGGGTGGCAAGCTGTAGAAACTCGAGAGTGTTGTTGATCTTTTCCTGCTGGAAAGACAATAAATCTCCCTTCCGGAAACGTTGTCTCAATCGGTCCCGCACTACAAACCTCGCGGGCTTAGAGAATTTGACTGCCCGGAGCGCGCCTCTATAGAGATGGCGATAAGCATGAATAAGTTCTTGCGATGCTGGGGTAGACATTGCATAGATTGTACTGCTTTAGATGGCAAGCTTTAACTCATCAACTTTTTGGATGGGAGGACGTGCACGTGCTCATGCTCATGCGGGGGGCTAGCATGGCTGAGATCCGGCGTCATTGTTCTTGGCCATTTTATTGCCTGTGCCTTTGACAGACATCTACAAGACAATAGCCAGATTCCGATTCACTCACTTACAAACACATTTTTTATAGATGCTGTCCATGTAACCAAATGAGCTATCTCGTCTCCGACTATCTTATAAACCCAGTCCTCCGTCAAGCTCGCCGATTCTCACGTCCGAATCAAGGAGCCGATCGAGTCCCCATATCCGTCCAAACCCGACAGTCAGGAAGCCACCATGAGGGGGCCATTGAGGATATAACCGAGAATTTGGAAGGATGGGATAGCTCTAGATGTCCAGGCCCTATAAGCATATCCGGTGAAGTTTTGACGTCGTCGCCAATCGCTGAGGATGGAGGACTCGAAGCGGAGCTGGAGGCGGTCGAGCCTGGAAGTTTCCCTAGTGCTCCCATAGCTGTTCGAGCTCACCACTCACTGCCTACGCTTCCAGTGATACCTCTGCGCTCTGAATCTGGCCATATCGACATACCAGGTCGATTTCGCACAAGCTCAACCAACAGTGCGCCTTTCAATATACAGAGCAACAATGAATTGACTGCAACGATGAGCCCTGCTGAGGGGCCATCGAGACTACCCACGCTAGATTTAACAAATTCTGCCACCAATATCCACCATGGGAATAGTTCCTTGCCTGAGGATGATGGGATGGGAGCACTGCGTCAACAAATTATCACTATACAATCGATGGATGCACCCGCCCAGCAGAAGGCTCGCCTAGTGCACCAACTTTTGACCCGGGGGCACCGGGAGGCTCAAAAAATGTTTCATCCCAAGCAGCAGCCAATTCAGGCTTCTTTGATAGATATGATCAGCCAAGAGAGGCCCGAGGAGCCTGGTTCCTTGAGCTCTTTCCTATGGCAAATGAACGGTACCGACGAACCTGCTCCCACTAATGAACATTACATCTACCACTTATCACCGAATGATTTGCAGCCAACGTATATGCCTCCGAGCCTTCTAGATAACGATGAGGATGGCGATGTTGAAATCAAGGATGTGGAGCCGGTGCTTGGATGTCGGCATTATCGAAGGAATGTTAAACTACAATGTTCCGATTGCGCTCGTTGGTATACGTGCCGCCTATGTCACGACGAAGTTGAAGATCATATTTTAAACCGAAATGCTACAAAAAATATGCTCTGCATGATCTGCGGGTGTGCTCAAAGGGCCGGCGAGTTTTGTGTTAATTGTGGCGAGAGGTCAGCCTGGTACTACTGTAGTGTCTGCAAGCTGTGGGATAATGATTCCAACAAGAGCATTTATCACTGTAATGATTGCGGTATATGCAGGAAGGGCCGAGGGCTAGGCAAGGATTTCTTCCACTGCAAGGTATCTACCCAAAGCGACTTCTAGGCACAAGCTAATTTCTCTTAGACTTGTGGCACTTGCATGTCCATGGCCGTTGAAAAGTCCCACAAATGCATCGAACGTGTCTCTGATTGTGATTGCCCAATCTGTGGGGAGTACATGTTCACATCCCCTTCCCCAGTCGTTTTCATGCTATGTGGTCATGGTATCCATAAGGCATGTTATGACCAGCATATGAAATCCTCATATAAGTGCCCTATTTGCAGCAAAAGCATGATCAATATGGAGACGCAATTTCGAAATTTGGACAGGGCTATTGACAGCCAGCCCATGCCCCCTCAATTTCAAGACACGAAGGCAATGGTTTCATGTAATGATTGCTATGCGAAAAGTGCAGTGAAGTACCATTGGCTGGGACTGAAGTGTGCTATATGCGATTCTTACAATACTGCTCAGCTCTCCATTTTGAGCGATCCAGCTGTGGAAGTCCCTGTTCTCGAAAACAGGGAGTCGGAGAGTAATACATCCGCTGATCAGCCAATGAGAGAAAACACAGCTCCGGCTTTTCTTGTACCTGGGGCTTTTCGTAGCAGAAGGCATTCATCACATGTTTATCCACCATCTGGAATAACAGGCTCTAATAGATTTGCACCGTATCCAGTTCCACAACGGATTGGCAGATCTTTGTCTCCAGCACCAGGACGCGGGTATTTCGATGAGCCTCCTACTTTGCAAAGCAACGAGACTGATGGCGAGTCCGTAGAAGAGGATGACCTTGACTTCTGGGGTCGAGATCCTCCACGGAGTGTTACTTCAGCCGAGAATCCAGACCCAGTTGAGGAGATGAGGGATCAAGATGATTCAGGTTCAGACTCTGATATGAACGACTGTGAGGAGGACGATGCCGACGAGGTAGACCAGTTTGAGTTGTTGGGGCACCGATGATTTCGGTTGCATGACCTTGAAGGGAAGGCACTGTTGGCGTTCGGTAAAATGCATACATACCGTGGGCGGTTGGTGATGTCTGGAAATATCAAATGGTTGTAGGAGTTTGGGTATAAGACTGGTGTCCTTTTTCTCTCTTTTTTAGCTGTGTATAGTTTTTCTATAACGATCTGTATCTCTGAATTGATGATTTATATGAAATCCCATAATTCGCTATCCAATGTTCTCTCTCAAAAAGAATAAGAAGATTTATGGCGTAGTTGGGTATATTTAGTTAACCGCCAATAATGCTCTTCTTGTGGCTCATTGTTCCCCTTATCCATACCCCAGTTTTATGATTAAAAATCAACGAATACAATTGATCGCCGACGTAAATGCCCAAAACGCCATTTGCCTAAGATGATAACTCCAAACTCCCCAGTTTAGGTCACTCTCTCTCTACCATAATCCTCACTGACTTCCATTACCACCCCCACCCTGCATTTCCAACTCCCTCTTGGTCTCCTCGTTATCCCTCCTAAGCTCCTTAACTACAGACTATTCTCTTGTTAGTATATTTCTCTCCCCCCCCGGCGCTTTGTCACAACCTACAGCGAGGGCCTCCGGATTGACACCATTCTCGATCAGCGATATACATATCGAGAGCGTTTGTCGGTCGAGATCCGCATTCTGCAGGGGCATCAATTGTCAGTGCAAGTTGGGGTACGAAAATAGATAGGGAGGGCGACTGTACCAGCAATGTGGAAATTTCATGAAATACGTCAATTACTTGACGTGCCTGTACCGCACTGGAGGCTTTGTCGGCTTTTGTTTCGGATTCCGGAGGCATTTTGGCGGATAGATGTTTGTTGAGGACGCGAGGCTGAGTTTGGATAGAGGTCGCGAAGTTTGGAGGTTGTCGCGTTACTAGATTTGGTTGGACAACACCAAGGTAACCCCGCATTACATTCCGATCACATGATTGAAGACTTTATGTCAAAAGAAAGGCGTACCTCCTCTTGCAACTTCCATTTCAAAAGAAATCTCTATTAAGTGAAGGTTTTCTGATTTTACTACTCCACTAAAGCCTAGACTGAACCGCATATTCTTACTCAACTATGCTCTCCCTCGCAGGCTCTTGTCAATGCAGACGAGTTACATACACAAGCGCTAGCCTCCCCCTCTCTTTCACAAATTGTCATTGTGCCACATGCCGCAAGATCTCAGGAGCACCATACATTACGTTTGGCCAATTTCCCAAATCAGCCATTACATTCACATCTGCGTCCTCACTTAAGACAACATCCTATTCTGATATAGCGACCCGAACCCACTGTTCTGAATGCGGAACTCCGATCTCGATGGCGTATAGGTGTGATGAGGAGGGAGTTAGTATTACAAAGGGTAGTATTAACGAGGAGACTGTAAAGGGGATACTACCGGAAGTGAAGCGGGAGATTTTTGTTAGAGGTGGAGCAAGTGAAGTGAAAGATGGGGTGGAGAGATATGAGGGGTTCTCGAAGAGGTTTCAGAGCGTAATTGATGAGTGGGAGGAGAAGAGCAAGAAGAAGGGCCTGGATTAGACTGAATATTGATGCGAAGGTAAAGGGAGCTGCTGCTTCTACTAAGCGCGTCAAACTTTCTAGGAGGGTTTGTGTAGTTAAACGAAAAGGAACAACATGGCTATAACATACGGCATCTCTTCTATAAAAAATTTCATTCCCTTGCTGGCTCCGAATCCCAAACCAGGTTCCTTATCCCCCGTATCCTGCCAATTCCCATTCTCGTAATCATTAGCTTCTTATTCTCATATACAGTTTATTTGCACCCATTGACAGAGAACGCCCGTTCGGTATTCATTGTTCAGTATGGCATAAATCCTTCACCCGGTTCCCATTCTCATCTTCTTTTAGCTTTTCATGCTCTCCACGAATAGCTCCCTCATGCCCTTCAGCAAAAACCGCAAATCCCTTGTTTCGTTCAATCTCTCGAGTACTCGTTCAATCTGGTCCTTCTCCAATTTAGGTTTACAATAAGCTATCTCGTAATCTCTCTTCGATGTGTCTAGCTCAAACCATGCCTCCCTAGTCCAATCTCGGTCGTCGACATGAGTGAAGATGAATTTAAGTCGGTCATTCAATCCAGCACCTTCGAGATCCACGCAAAGACTTGAAAGCCAAAAGTCGAGTTCGGGGATATTGAAGCGTGACTGGGTGTCTAGATGCTGGGCGTAGGATCGCTGTGCAGCAAGTTTCGCATCTATCTGTTTCTGGGTTTCTGCAATCTGCTGCTTCAAGCTGTCCTTAGTCGTGAGGTGTGCATCTCGCTGGGCACTCAAAGAAGCGATTGCTGCTTTCATCTCATTGGTCTCGGCGGCTTCCTTGGCAAGAGTTTGCTGATGGGTGCTTGACTTTTGGGAAAGTATCTCAATATCTCTCTTCTTCATGCGTTGATCCTCTGTAGTCGCATTAATAAGTCGCCGTGGATAACTAGATATCAAGCCTACCTTTCAGTTCAGCAACATTGATGCGGAATTGGTTTCTTTCCTCTAAGACTCTTTTGCGCCCTTGTTCAATAAAGGTATCGAACTTGAATGTGAACTTGGCCATTCGGTCGCGAAGCTCATCAAAGCCGAAATTTATGTTGGGTAGGGAATCCGCCATGGAGGGCGCGACGGCGGAGGCATATGGAGGACGCATAGTGCTCGTCGAGAGCGAGGGTTCAAAAGCGGTTGCCATTGTGAAAAAAAACTGTAATTTCTTGGTTGCTTTGTATCTGTCACGATTGATGATTTGAAGTTTTGCGCGCTGGCAAGTCTTGATGTTTCTCTGGAAATGTTGATGTTGGTGATGTTGCCCAGTCAACGACTGGTATGGTTGCGACTAGCGCGCTTACTTAATGCAGCCCGATAAAGATAAGGCTGAGCTAGCTAGCCTAGCTAGTCCCTGAGACAACTTAAAAAATTTCTGGATCCGCTTGACAAACTCCCATGGGCAGCGTCTTCCTCAGTACCAGAATTGTACAAAGGTCTACCAATTTCACGGTACACATCTATATATCCAATATTCACGCCTCAAACTTTCCACATCAGTCAACACGAAATGATTCTGACGCAATTCCTTCCTGAACGACATCCCCTAAAACCTAATGACTGACCACCGAATCACCGACCTTTCCTTTGGTCTTCCAGGAAAGGCTTCCTATGATACTGAAGAAAGGCGATGGAGCTTCACAGCTGATTTTGATAAAGGTATGATGTTTTGTTGAGCCTAAGGCTGGAATTATTGCTAAGAAGTTACCAGAGAACAGCATTGAGCAAATCTCTCCACTTATTCAATGTGTTTCTAACTCATTCAAACTTCATCCAGTGGAGAGTGAACCGCGCTACCATACCACCAGTTCACAGATGAAGTGGCTTCAGAGAGTCCAGCCTGAGACATTTCCCGGAAGTAGCATTATAGCTGCTTATACCAAAATTGCGTCTGTATCTGAAAATGAAGCTTTTTCAACCTCGGGATCATTGTTAGCAGCTGGTTACGCTTACGACGCTACTCGTATTTCTGGTACTCGAAGTCCCAAGATTGTGGCTATTCCTGGCCCCGAAGCAGATGCACTTTTACTCATTAGACCACGTGTTGAAGTCCGCGGCTGGGGGAAAAAATCCGAAGCCTCCCTTGATGTGTTTGACTTGAAATCGGCAGATCATGGATATTGGGCTGGAGTTGGGGGAGGTATTATCCGTCAAGTCCTCTTCAGGGATAACGAAAACGAGCCGGAGAAGTTATTTGCAGTCCGGCAAGACCGTGCCACAACAATCCTCAGACCGCTCTTTGGTAAAGGAAGTAAGCTGTCATTATCAAAGAAACATCTGAAAGCCTATCGCCCTTCAAGAATAAGTCCAAATCCTATAGCCTGCTTGACTGTCGAGGCAACAGGATCCGAGACCCATGAAGACGTGGCTTTTAACCCGTGGTATTCAAGCCAGTTTGCTGTTATCGACTCCTCAGGAAGCTGGAGTACTTGGAACCTCGAGAGTCAGCGTACTTTTGAAAAGCTGGCACCTGGAAAAAAGGGACAATTTTTTGATGACCTTGACACTGATGTCTTCTCCAAAACGTCATCTGAAAATGACATCGACGGGTGGTATCGTGTTCTCTGGGCATGTAATGCGAATACGCTTGTTCTCTGTAATCGACAGCGTTTGGCTATCTTTAACATTAAAGGCACCCCAGCTAGATTTGAAGGGTGTGACATCTTGCCACCAACTAGCAAGGAATGGATACTCGATATCAAACTCAGTATATCAAATATGAACCATGTTTATGTTTTGACAACGTTACGGCTTTTTTGGATAGAGGTTATTCCCAAAGTGGAAGCGATTGGGGAAGTCAAAATAATTCTCTCGTACCGTCATTTTAGAGATGCCAACGATGAAACGATGAAGTTGACTCTCGTAGAAGATGAAAATGGTAATTAATTCCAAGCTAGGAAGACTATAATATATACTAATTTCTTACTCAGTGTCGGTACTACTTGCCTCTGAGAAAAGCCCAGTGGTGAACTTCTACGGTTTTAGTTCAAGCTCAACTGAATCACCTACTTCTTGGAAAGGTTCATTCGCCTTAACTGGTACCCCCGATGAGAGAAAGGCGCTCCAAATTCAATCCTTATGTTTTCTACCGATACCCCTTACAAATGGCAACTCTCAGCCACCATCGGGAGAGAGTTGGTTTGAACCAAACACAAAATTCTTCCAGGTAAGCCAAATTAATTTATAATACATCGTTACCACACCGGATTCCTGGATCCTGAAGCTGGGTTCGGTGGTTGGTTATTCGGTAAGTTCTGGGAGCGTAATTCTAATATCGTCCAGGTCTTAATACTTAACCCCGAGCTTGGATTGACTTCCACGCTCTGTGCTATACGTAAAGCGAGCCACAGCGTCTTAAGACATCGAATTATGGCACCGGTAAGAATCCTTCGGAAAACTGGTGGTCGTGTAGGTCCACAAGCCGTGAATGACCACTTTGTTGTACGCGATGGCTGCGAAGAAGACATCCCAGATAAAAGCAAAGGCAACTCTGCTCGGAAAGTTTATCGTGAGAGCAGAGTCCTAAGTGATTTTTCCTTCAGAATAAACTGGAGCAATGTCTTCTGTCAAGCTTTTTCGCCACCCAGCCCAAGTGATGATGCTTCTGGTGGCTTAACAACAATGGCAGATATTCTTGCTCGTATAACAGCCCGTCTTCAAGATTATACCGAGAAAGAAATTCTTGCTACGAGCACTCTGTAAGTCACTATTCTTCTCACATGTTAAGCGACCTATCTAACAATATGATAGTATCGAATTATCAAACCGGCCTGTTTTATCTGGCGATCTCGAACAAGCTTCTTTGGCCTTGAGTGCTTATCTGGCCGCATTGCAATTAGATCGTGGTCCAGACTTTCCTGTCGACCTCATTATGTCCGATCTCAGTAGCGGCCTTGGAATCATAATTCCACGTACCCACAATGCCGAGAATCTCGATATGTTAAAGGTCTTTGATCATTTGATGGAGAATTGGATGGCTAGTCTACCTATAGGTGTCTCGAATGTTGCTCGCGGAGCAAAGTTTAAGGTCATCCACCAATTGGCTTTGGAAGTTTGTCTGAGCGCTGTTGCACTATCATTTCAAAACAAGACATCATCTGTCAAGGCAGCAATGCTAAGTAACATCGACCAAGAAGTTCCAGTTCCTTCTCTTGAGATAGAGACTGGCTACTCGGGCCATTCGCGAGATGATTCCTCGGCCCTCTTCTCATCCCAACTAGCGTCTTTACCAGACCACAGAGCTAGCCTAGGCCTGCCAACGCCCGATCAAACGCCGTCTTTATATTCTCACACTACTTCAGCCTCTGAACTGAAAGAGGACCCTGCAGTTACTCGCTTAAGGCAGTACGCAGTATCTATCAAGGCAAAGCCAGATTTTGGGACATCAAGCATACTTTCGCATTGGCCGTCAGTGCCTGGCCATGATCCAGCAGAATACTCTTGGGCGGAAGCACAGAAGAGTCTTGCTACAAATGAAGAAGCAGAAGAGAGCGATCGCAAATCCCGAAAAGAAGACGCGCGACGACGAAGGAGGACAGAGAGATTTTTGAGGCAAGAAAGAGCGCGTGCAGCCGACTCAATGTCACAGCCAGTGCTACCGCGATTAGCACCTTTTGGAAGCGACCCGATATTGCCGCACGATACAATCAGCTCTCAGCCCATGAATGACTTACCCATGACTCAACCCAACCGAGGAACCTTTGGAGGCAGAACAGCCAAGAAAACCAAGAAAAAGTCGAAGAAGTCGAAGCCGAGGACTGCTGGCTTTAGATAATCCGTCCTTCTATGTCAAATATTACTTGGCGTTTGTTATTTGGAAGAAAATTACCATAGTCGAAGTTGAAGACGTTAAGATGGAAAGAGGCTGAAAGGTAGTTAGACCCTTTTATTACCTTATGAGTCTTCTATTATATTATGAACGGATATATATTATTTCGTCGACATCAGCTAGTCTGGAGAGGATACCAAACGAAGAAAATCTTAGGAATATCATAGGCTCAAGTTGGATAACTTGAAGAGCCCCCCGAATAGACAAATTTATAGAAGTGCATATCAAGAGTCCAATCTCCGAAGAATTGATAAACTAGTTAACACCAAAATCTAAGTGCCACCTAAGCGCATTCTCTCATTGTGCCGACGTAAAGTTAGATAGGCACTGCTAGGTGTCGCACTATAATGCTGGGGAGCTACCTTGGTTAATAAAATGAATTAAGAACCCCCAAATACTCTGTTAAAATATACACTTTCATTATAATTTATAGAACTTTTGAATGTGAATTGGAGTCCACTTGAACCTGGCTGCCGAATTTGTTGCGTCACCCCTCTACCCCACCAAAGGAGGGCCAACCACATTTTTTGTTGACATTGCCCGAACACATTCGTATACCGCTGCAGCATTTCACATCAGCCATCAGCATGTCTGGACACTGCCACGATGAGCATGACCATTCGGGTCATGGAGGTCACGATCATGACGGCCATGATCATTCTGATGATATTACTCCAGCCCTTCAATACTCCCTCTACCAACACATAAACTTCGATGACATCACGGCCATGAATGAAGCTAGCTCTGGATCTGCAAAATCTGTCGTGAAGAAGACATGGGCAGAAAGACTGAATGATGAACCCGAGGTGGAGAGCGATGCGGACGAGCAATTGCTCATTCATATCCCGTTTGTCCTTCTTTTCCTGTGTCCTAAGCCGTGCCGTTAACTGGGGCCACAGGTTTACAGGCCAGGTTAAACTACACTCCATCGTCCTACGTACCTCGAATTCCGATTCAGCGCCCCAAACGCTGAAAGTCTTCATCAACCGCGACGACCTGGACTTCTCGACGGCCAGCGACGCTTCCCCGACGCAAGAATTCGAACTGTCCCAGACGAATGAGGTACAGGATATTCAAGTCAAGCGGGCATTGTTTGGGAAGGTGCAGAGTTTGACACTGTTTGTGGAAGATAATTATGGGGATGAGGTGTCTAGATTAGGGTATCTAGGGTTCAAGGGGGATTGGATGCAGCTTGGGAGGGCGCCGACAAATATCCTGTACGAGGCCGCGGCAAATCCGAGCGACCATAAGATTAAGGGAACGAGTCTTAATCAGATGGGGAGCGGATTAGGAGGCAGGGATTGAATGTGACGGAATGGCATAAGACTATATGTATGATAAGGTTGGAGGCATGAGAACACTGCATGCGAATATCCTTGAGGCTTCCAGAGAAGGTGAGATTTTTTGATGCTCCCGGATCTACGTTTTCTAATAGTCGCATAGGTATAGCCTTTTCAGGACAGCCTTTACATAGCCCTAGAAAGGGGCCCTAAGATGAGATCGATCATGAGATCGACCCTAGAAGGAAGGCGTCTAACAGGCACACGAATGCCATCGCTAAATTAATACTTAGCTAAATGGGAGGCTCTGCTTCAAGGGTCAAGTTTTCTGTAACGAATACTACATAAAATCGTCTGAATCCCAGTCCTGGTTATTCGCCTCCTCCGGATCATCCCCCTTAAACATATCATCATATGCATGATCCTTCTGCCACTTCTTCTCCTTCCGCTCCTGAACAACTTTATCCTCTTCCTTTTTCTTCCCAGAAAATTAGCCCAGGATTATAAACGGACAAGGATGTAGCTTACCCGTGCCAGTCTTGCAGCTTGGTCTTTCTTTCTCAAAGCCTTCAGCTTCTCCTCCCTCTCCATTTGCAAATCAGGAAATTTTTCCACTTTGGTTTTATTCAGGCGGTTGATTATGGGATTCTCTCTTTGAGGGACGAGGATTCTCTTAACCTGAAGAATTAATTCAGACAGTTGCTCCACAATAGAATTATTATGTTACCGAACCTACCTTTCTAGGATCTTTGAAGCTAACTTGCCCAACTGCCATACTGCCATCCTTTCTGAGATTTGCCCAAGGAGTATAGATCACCGTGACATTGTCTTTCTTGTTCCCTAGCAATAATAATCAGTATCACGTGCCGCACACTCCAAGTTTGAGTCGAAATTTAAGTACCTTCAATGGAGTTTGCCTTGGTCAATTGGGAGCAATCCAACAGAAGCTCCTGGGAAATGTTCTCCCACGACTCGCCCTCCTTTAGTCGGAGGTAAATATGGGCACTCGAGAGTTTATCGGCATGGAACCAGATGTCCTCCTCCAGTCCATACTTGATGAGCTCCTCATCTGTCACACGTTAATGAGCATTCTTCAAGATTGAATACAGGACTTACTCTCAACCTTATCTTTTCCGACGTAGATGAACGCGGAGGGTGTCACCACATTGGAAGTAAAGTAATAAACCATCGCTGCTGATGCTGCCGATTACCGTTGTTCCATATCCGTCATAAAGAAAATAAGCTCGGACAATCGCACGAGATTTTTGTTTCTGATATTGGACACCATGAGGGTCTTTCCCGGCCCCCGTAGTCCGGAACTAGCCCCAAGCAATCTTCAGCCCAGCTCACCTCGAACTCGAAGCTGGAACCCAATTCAGCAAGCCTACGCACCATGGCACCAAAGCTGCCGACAAGCTGGGCACAATTGCCTCCAGCCTTCCTCCTCCCCGATTCCCTCCTCCCATTGATCGCCAAGCGCGGCGTCAAAAGCGGGTGGACAACCGCTCCTCGAGGCAAGCCAAACCGCTTCAACCAACCGACCGCCGGTCTCCCTACGCTCGAATTCTCCCCCGCCGCAGCTCTCAAACGCAAAGAGCATGTCCTCCCCTTACGAACCGGCGTCTTGGCCATCAAAAAAGGCATGTCAGCCCTCTACGACCCCGAGACTGGAGTCCGGTCCCCCTGCACGGTTCTCCAATTCGACAGAGTGCAAGTCGTCTCGCACAAGACGCGGGAGAAGCATGGATATTACGCTGTGCAGGTGGGAAGTGGGTGGCGCCATGCTCAGAATGTTGGACGGCCGCTGCTGGGGCATTTCACGGGCAATGGGGTCAGTCCCAAGCGATTCTTGACGGAATTCAGGGTCAAGGATGAGAAGGGGTTGTTGAAGGTTGGGGAGGTTATTGAGCCAGATTGGTTTCTTGAGGGGCAATTTGTGGATACGAGGAGTGATTGTAAAGGGAAGGGTTGGGCTGGTGGTATGAAGAGGTGGGGATTTAAGGGCCAGCCGGCTACGCATGGTAATTCAAAGGCGCATAGGATTATGGGTTCTAGTGGTGCTTCTCAAGGTGGTGGTTCGAGAGTGTTGCCAGGCAAGAAGATGCCCGGGAGGATGGGAGGAAACCAGGTCACGATTCAGAACGTGAAGGTGTTGAAGGTGGACAAGGAGCATGGCCTTTTGGTCGTAAATGGCTGCCTGGCTGGCCCTAATGGGTGCGTTGTGCAGGTTCAGGATGCTATTAAGAAGCCCTGGCCTGTGATCCCGGAGACGGTAGCGGTTGCAAAAGAAGTACCAAAAGTGGAGGCAACGGCCTAGTTGAGGTGTACACTAATTTTTTTGTACAATATATAGCAACATACCACGGCGTTGGTAAAGAGCAGAATTCCCTTTACGCCTTTCCAATGCTTTGAGTACCAGGTTCTATTCCATACAAGTCCCACCCCCACCAGTAATCCCAATCACTATCCTCTCAACCCCATCTCGAACAACCCCTCATCCTGATAGATTTGGAGCATAACTCCCTCTCCCCTGAACGCTCGGCTCTTTCTCCTCCAGCTCAATCCCGGCAAAGGGATCAATCCCATCCAGCAGATCGATAACCTCCCCATCCTTCGTCTCAATCGACCACTCCGTCGTCTCAAACAACCCCATCCTCTTCCGCCGGAAACTCTTGAACCGCATCGTCCCGCTCGTCTTGTTCCCCTTGACGTTAAAGTGGATATCGATCTTGCCATGCAGCTGGTTCATCTCGCCCCAGATCCACGGCAGCTTGCTCTTGAAGTAGATCTCGTCCCCCAGGTACGCCCGCGCCTTGGGCGACGTGCGCAGCGCGTACAGCGTGCTCGCGATCACGGGGCTCGAGGACTTCTGATAGTTGAAGATGGCGAGCGTCGAGCTGATGAGCAGGACGAGGAAGATGGGCACCGTGCGCACCCACTTCATGCCATTCTCCGGGATATCTACAGGACATGCAATTAGCATCACGTATGTGCGTCATTAGGTGTTTCCATATGACGAACCAGGGAGCTCTCGATCGGCTCTCCTCTCCAACAGCGGTCCGCTGTTCGGCTTGGGCGGCGCAATCAGCGTTCGTCGCTGGAGCAGAACCCGCGTCCTGGCATGGCTGAACACGGGCAATGCCCTCGCGCGAATCAATCGTGAAAACATGTCTCGATTGGATATTTCTCAAGCGGCGCGGCTTGGGCGTCGAAGAATTGGCCCTGGAGAGAGAAAAAAACATTCGATGTTGGCTTTGGCTCGGCTTGGGCTTTTGGCGAGGCTGATGAGGCTGCCACTTCGACCTCGTCTTGTCTTGTGTGTCCCACCACCCAATACGAACGACACTCCATCACATCACATCCTACAATGAACGAACCCCCAACATCTTGATAAGATGGAGCGCACAACAACCCGATTGCGGAAAACCTTTCGCTACCCCACCGACCACGATTCCGACGATTCCTCCCCAGAAGCTCTCGACGAAGAAGGTTCGCGCGAATCCCCCCTCATCCCCCCCCCCCCACCCCTCCTCACTAACCCCTCTCCAACCCCCAGAACAAGACCACCTCATCAAGACCCTCAACGAATCCAACACCCGCCTCAACACAATCTACGCCCGCGCCCTCCTCGCCCTCACCCTCCTAAGCCTAACCCTCTACATCCCCACCCTCCTCACAAACACGCACTCCCCCTTCCCCCCCTCCTAAGCATCACCTCCCTCCTCTCCACCGCCTTCCTCCTCTCCACCCTCCCGCCCGGCATCACTGCCCTCCCCTTCCTCGATAACCTGCACTCCTCCTCCTCCCTCCCTCGCTTCACAAGCCAGGACGCGGGACCGATGATCCGGTATCTACCGCATCTGAACCTCGGGTTATGTGGGGTGTTGATGGCATTCGGATTTATGGGGAGGGGGAGGGCCGAGTTATGGTGGGGGTTTGGGTGGTTGCCCGGGGTGGTCTATGGGATTGTGCTAGGTGCGAAATGGGTCATGGGGAGTGTGGATCCTGAAGCTGAGTTGGGGGTTTTGAAGTATGGTTTTAAGGGTGCTTGAGATAATATCTATAGATCAAATAGAGCAAAGTCACAACATTTTTAAGATCAAGAATGAGTATGAGCTAGGTAATGAGATTCTGGTAAGGGGTGATATTGAAAACTTCTATTCGAGTTTCTTCGTCGAATTTACGTATCAATTTTGCATGTCTCTAATCTACATGTCAATACTCTCATTGAAACGCAAGACTCCATCTGCTTTTAAGACCCCATCAATTCCCTCTGGTAGTCGGGGGAAAGGATCATGGGGTCTATCCATCTGAAGCTCTGCAGATTTATCTGTAACGAGAACAAGTCCTTGCGACTTGATGGCCTCGATTAGAGCTGGCACCATATTCTGTATCTTGTTAGCGTGGATCCACAGTTTGAGCTATGCCTTGACTTACCAAAAGTCGCGAGCAACAAATCAAGCCCATGAAGTTGTTATTTTGAGCTATTCTCACAGATTCTTTGATGGACGTTGTCCTCCTTCCACTACTCTGGACTGAAAATCCATCAACTTCTTCCTTCCGGCCAAGATCGTTACATAGGAACACTGGATAATTTGGTTGCTTCCAGTTTAACGCTGTACAAACAGTAGGGTTGTAAGAGCTGAAAACTATGGATCGCACAGAGTCTGGCGAAAGCTCTCTTAATGCCCTTGCATGGTCAAAGACTACAGTAAGAATAGCATCTCCGAAAGTATTGATGCTGACTGTCGGCCCAAGTCGAAGCGTCTTCTCCTCTTCCGCAGATGGATATAAGACTTGGAGATTGACATGCATTCCTTTTGGCAAAAGAGCCAAAGCATCCTCTAATGAGATAGCTGATTGAGAAAGAACTTTATGAACCGCAGCAATATTATCCAGAGGCTGCTTAGGTAATTCAGACAGGTCGCTAGCCTTTGTGGCGCAACGAGAACCGGCGCTAATGAATTGAGCATACGTTAGGCGGCTGACAGGGAAATCGATGTCCATATAGTTCATAGTCCATGTCGGCCATAGAACGGGTATACCGTCACATGTATGCTGGACGAAAAGCTGGACATAGTCTCCTGACAGACTAGAACCGGTTATGAAAGCATGAGCCCGAGAATCGAATTGACTTGTTGCCTTCCAGTATGTCTCGAAGTCCGTAATTTCCAAAGCCTTCCCTTGGAAAGGCTTGATAACTTGGAAATTGAATGTGATTTGTCCGATGGCCCTCAACCTCGGATCAAAAAGGGGAAGACAGCATCGGCCGGAGCTGCTCGTTAGAGCTCGGAACGTGCTTGGTAATGCCACTGTTTTTGCAATAACCTTGGCACCATATGTGGGGAAAACATCGAAGTCGATAGCAAAGGAGTCTAAATTATCAATTTGAAATGACACAAGTCGGGTATCTTCTTGGAAGGGGAGTAGAATGTTCTTGGGTATTAAGTCGGATAGCTTTGAGGATATCGTAAGTCGAGATGCGGGGTATTTGCTGTCATGGAAGAAGGTCATAGGCTGGTCGCCATTTTCATCAAAGCTGATCTGTATGAAAGTTTTCGTATCAAGGAAATTGTGCCCATAGCGCCGTAAGGGGATGATAGGAGGTGGTAGTTCTAACTCGGGAATGCCGTCAGCATCGAGAGCCATAGGTAATGGTGCGGTGCTGCCTATCCTTGGTCCGAGTTGTCCAGAGCCCATTGCCGACCGGCTTTGTATGCCAACTGGAATGGAAGAGAGCAATCTCATGCACTCTAGATGACCCTCCCAAGCTGCATAGTACAGCGCTGAGAGTTCTTTCTCGTCCAAAATGGTAGTCTGCACTCCAACCTCAAGAAGGGTCTTCATACAAGGCACGTTGCCTTCACTAGCTGCATGAAATAGTGCGGTCCAGGAGTAAAGCTTGTCGATTTGATCCAGATTTGCTCCATAATCTTTAAGCAGGAGGAGCAACTGGGGTGTCTGACCTGACCGAGCTACAAGGTGTTGTGGATAGAGACCTTCAGCGTCTGGCAATATTTTAGCCCCATGTTTCAAGAGTAATTCGACAATAGCAATGGAGCCATGCTCGCATGCGAGATTCAAGGGGACATGATCCGCATCAGAGGTAGGGTCAATGCGAGCAGACCGTGCCAATAACCTTTCGGCGCACTCGAGATGCCCGTGTATGATTGCATGGATCAGAGGTGTAAAATTGTCATGGTCGATGAGATCAATGGTGGATTGATCGGCTAATATCTGTTAGCAAGAAAAGACAAGGTGTCCATTGAGAGGTTATACCATTGAGTAGAGCTTCCATCATGTCGAGACGGCCATGCATACATGCATAATGCAATGGGACCCGCCCATACACATCTGTCCGATTGACAGCGACCCCTTTCGATAAACCAACACCTAGAACGAAAAAGTTGCCATATATCGTTGCCTGGTGAAGGCAATTTCGTTCATTGATATCGTCTTCTGATAATACATCGACAAGTCCAGTGTCTAACAAAAGCTGTAGTGATGGTTCTGGTGCTTCATTTACTGACGCGAGGAAGGTTCTGGTGATGCGTTCCAGCAACACCACATCGGAAGAGCCATCAGGATTTGCTGCCGTTCTCAACCGCAGCAGAAGATCTTTGAGGTTCTCGAGATTCCCGGAGATGACAGTTTCGAGCAGAAGCGTGTCGGCATCTCCCTCGTCTGTCCCCAACAAATGTTGGCTGCTCACAATGTGTTCCGGATTCCTCTCAAAGCTTACATTGTCCCCTTCAGACCAGGCTCCCAGCTCCTGCAAACTGGTAGTGGCCTGGTCCGAGAGCTCGCTGATGACCGTTGCATTAAAGAAAGGTTGTACTTCTACGGCCCGGGAGAGATAGAGCTCCTTGGTCTTGGACTTCGAAGTCTTGTCCCACTTCTTGAGGATTTTGGAGAAAGCTGTCCCGTTGATCTCGACGAATTGCTGCAGCTTGTTGAGATCGTTACCGAATTGCTGGAATCCTTCTTCCAACGTGGTAAATTTTGCAGAGCGTCTTGAGGTATTTTGGCTCCGTGATTGAAGAACTCTTTTCTTATCTAATAGGGTCTTCAGGCGGATTTTGAGCTATCACCGGTTAAGTGACCACCATCAGGGGTAGGAAGGGAGAAAACGTACCTCGGCCTCCTTTTGAAGATAGAAAGCATTTACTTTCTCTAGCTCCCGTTCCTGTTGACTCGTCAACATCCTGCAACGAGAAGCTCATGCTGTTGACTTACCAGCTGGAAGAAGAAGGTAGCCTTGTTTGCTTGCAAGGCAGCTTGGGAATCGACGATACCTGACGCGCGGTGAACATCATTGAGTGCGAGGAGGGTGGGCGTCGCAGAGAGCTTTTTGATGAGCTACCGGGACAGTGTCAGCGCACATGCACCAACACTTGGTCAAAATCGGCCTGGGAAGTTGGCCACAGAGAAGCTGCCCTTCCCACAACGCAGGAATAGCTGACACACCTTTTTCAGGGCCTTGTAATTCACAAAGCTCGCAGCATACTCGGGAACCTCAAGTTGCCTTTTCTGTATTTGCTTGCCAAACTTCCTGTGCACGTATCAGAACGACGAGTTTTCAGGACAGGACCGAGCATGCATTAAGATAACATGCACGCTGCCCGAACAAGGAAGCTGGGGGGACGTACATAGTGCGGTGCTGACGACCGCAGAGCCTTCGGGGCTGCGAGCAAGTGAGGAGACGTCGAGAGCAAGAAAGCGTATTCCAAGTGTACTAGTAGCCTCCGTCACCTGCCGAGATTCATACTCACGGGGCTAGTTTGTATAGAGGTAGTTTCAAGCTTTCCAGAAGATGCCAACAAGACGCGGACGTGGAAGAGAGGCAGCCTCGAGATATGACGTCGAATGGAGCTGGAAGGGAGGGGAGAAGTGCGTGGGATGCTGAAGTTCCCAGCAAAGCGTCCGGGACGGTGATCAGTCAGTTGGTCGTGCCTTAGCCAGACCTGCACGTGCGGTGCGGACAACTAATAAGTGAACGAAGGGTGGTCCTGCTCGACACGGAGCTTTACGGCCTCACTTGAATGATTGGCCTCGATCGCCCAGCTTGTCCGGGCTAAAGGCCAAGAAGAGCAAGAGATTGGGTAAGAAAGGGAACAATGCTGGGTCGGTCGGATGCTTCTGGGGAAATCTGGATGTAGAGCGTAGAAGTGCAGTTCTCAGAAGGGACGTTTTCTCCCGTCTAGACGGGAGTTTGACTAGTAAGAACTCGGGATTAAGCAGAGGGAGAGCACGAGTAGGAAAGGGCTCTGGGAAAGGGAGAGAGTGAAGAATTGAAGCCCCCCAACTACATGTGCACATCCGGTGAGCTACAGATCCATCAGACAGAGTGGGATGGAGGAAGTATTGCGTCTCCCGTTCGCCTCTTCAACGGACCAGGCGTTCTTGCTTCTCCCATTCCGGCACTTCCACTCTGGAATTTTTTGACGTTCTTTCTTTTTCCGGCCGACGCCAGCCAACCAAACCACCACGTGCGAGGCTGCGGCGCGAGGCTATCATGCAAGGCTGACCACCGAGGTCCTTCTCGAGCGCAGAGTCCGGGATCGAGGTAAGAGACGGTTCCCGCTGCGCATTCGACAACAAGTTTCATTGGGGAAACGAGTCTTCCGCTAGAAATCCCTACAGAAAATTCCTGATTTTTCCATTACGAAACGCATGGACGAAGGAAACTAGAGCGACTCGATGTGCACACGTGATATAGACACCGCCTAAAGAGGTAATCGATAAATCTCTATATGTAAAGGTATACGTCGACTTTCTTAAACCTAATTTCGACATCCGATAACAAAGCAATCACGCTCCCCAAACCCAACCCTTTTCCTCCTCAGGCTATCTATTTATAAACCTAACCTTTCGCCATAACATATACATCTCAACCTGCTCCAACCCCATACATCACTACCCCAGAACAAGACAAGTCAATCAGCCAAATCCTCGCCCATCCAAACCCCATAATCCCGCCCATGAAGAACGATATCATACATACATACAAAACCCAACTAACCCGAGCACTCTCTCGCTACGATTGTAAAAATCAAAAAGTTGTAAATATCGCTCGCTTTCCCCGGCTACAAGCGAGTGCGGAATAGGAGATATCGGCTATGGATCGATCGATGCTCTCAAGGGGGGGTGGTCGGAGAAGCTTAAATTTCAAAGGTGCCTTCGTAGGTAGTTCGGTCAGGGGTAGATTGCCCATTGCGAGTTCCATACCGACCCGTGTTGACCCCTGACTGGCCTTAACCTCCGTACACCGGTTCGTTTACGCCTTAGGAACAGTGTTCCTCTTTTGTAGCTGGATATAACTCCTCCAGCTACAAGCGTACAAACTTCGAGGTCGTTATTTACTCTTCCTTCTGGATCTCACGTATAAATAAATATTTCGAGCGTAGTCACACTGAGGATTGGGGGAAATAATGTGTTCAGGACATCCGGTGACTTCGAAATCGGCAAGCACAGTTGCGAACACCCAAACCCTTATTGATGGCATGTGCATTCTTCAATTGGTATTCTTAAAGATCAAGCCTCACAACCCCCCGGCGAATCAATCATACTCAACAGGGCGCTCTCAAAACTCAAAAAACAAGAAAACCACCGGGATATCATTGAGCATCATATGAACCAAGCATGATAGGCTAATCGACAGAAATCCAACCATCTCGCCACTAAGTTCCAACTAAGACTTTCCGGCAAGCTTTTCGTCGGCTACTTTGTCCTTCGTGCCAACCGTGTCGGCAGCCTCTAGCTTACGCGCAGGCTCGCCAATATCCTCAGCCATGGCTTCAGCTGCAGCCTTCTTGAGCCTCTCGGTGTCATCAGGCTTAATGTCCTTCCCTCCAACCTTATCTTTAGCCTCTCGTTCGTCCTCTGAGTCGCCTAAGCTGAAGGGGTCATTATCAGTCTCTCCGATAGGACTCGGGTCGACCGTTGATAATGGCTGCCATTTACTTTGTTTGCTAGTGGGTGTAGCAGTATCTTTAGCAGCTACCTTGGGCGAGGTGCGATAAATGTCTATCTCTTCTGGCGGGCCACCCTGGAAAGAGACCTTCCGACTATCGGCAGATTTAGGTGTCAGGGGAGTCGGCTTGAAGAGATCTGGGTTAGCAAGGGGGCGGGTTGAGCGTCTTGCGCCTGTTATCCATTAGAGATTTTCGTCAAACTAGACCTGATTGTTTAACTTACTCCCATCGCTGTTCATTTGCATACCAGCAAAGTCATCGCTCAGGACTTGAGGGTCGGCATCGTACCGATTATAATCCCCGCTCTGTCTCCCATCACTTCTTCCCGTGCGGTATTGATTTGATGGCCCGTGGCGGTATCCTTGCTGGGGTTGCTCATCGTCATCTTCGCCATCTATCTTCTTCTTCAGATTCGTAATCCAGCCATTAACTTTGCTCTGTGTTTCCAAGAAGCCCTTTTTCAAGTTCTCCTTAATAATTGGTAGGTCATCGTCGAGGAAGCTACGGTTCTCTTCATAATTATCACTAGGTCGACGGCCGGTCTGTTGTCGAGGGGGGGCCTGCCCTCTGCTGGTACTACGACGCTCTTCTGCATAACCACCACCATAGTGTTCGGCCAGCTGACGAGCATACTGCTCATCAGCTTCCAGCTGTGATTGCACGGTAGATCCAGATCGGGGGCCAGATGGACGAGGAGGTTGAGGAGGAGGGGTTTGGTCGCGTACCGCATCTGGGTCCGACATACCTTGAAGAGAATGTCAGAATGGAGTTTTTGAAGGGTAAGACTAGAGCATACCAAGGAGAGCATTGAAAGCTGGTTCAACACGTCCACTACTAGCGGTCAAGACTGCCTTGACGACAGCGACATCGATGCTTGGGAAAGCCTCTCTCAAGGTATTCTCGGCCTGCTGCTGGGGGCTCAGGGGTCGAGGAGGTTTTGCTGGAGCGTCGTCTTCAACTGTAGCATGTTTCGAGGCCGCAGGCGCATCGTTGCCGATAGGGCCAGGTTCTGGGACATCATCGTCGTCCATCTCTAATGGCCGAACTGTTGTTGGTGACTCGGGTCTAGATGAAGGCTTGGTCTAGGAATAAACATAAATTAGTCTCTCGGGCATGCAATAGAATTAGTGCATGAAATGCACCGTCCAAGACCGTATCAGCTTACTGGGCTGTCCATTTTGATAGGTGCAGACATGATTTTGTTTTCTAGTAGAAAGGGGCTCTACCGGGCCTTCTCAAGAGTATCCTTTTAGTAAGAGATATACTGGGGATCAGCTGTAATTTGTGTCTGTGGATGCCTGGAGTCTTTGAATAATTCTGGGTTGTCTCAAAGACGACTGACGACGACAAATTGCCATCACAAGAAACTGGGATGTGGCTTGCTTGTGGCGGTGCCGGAGGCTAAAAGCCGGGGATAATCTTCAGGCTCAATGGTAACAAAGTCTCATAGCCGAGGCCACCTCCTAAAGTACCAGACGACACACTCTAGTGATTTGCTGACACAATCCTGCAAAAGAACTCTATCAGGAATGTTGGCTGTCATCTAGTCATAGCCCATACCCTGGATTCAAATCTACACTTCATTTCCCCTTCACTCTAACCCATAAGGAGTATCTCAATCTTACACAAGTCGTAACTTCGTATCTCTTGCTCTTCTCAAGATTTTCTGGCTCTTATATTTTCAAGTTCACCTATATCTGTCCTACAAAGCCTCTTCTCGAGTGAGGTACTTTATTCATAGATTTAGTACTGCGCTTGAGCTACAGTATTTCCAATAGATCTGCTACTTTCCTCGTGTTTGAATTTCAGCACTTAGTGCACAGGATCCCTAACACCAGCCATATCAGACGCCATCTTCTTGTCAAATGCTCTGAAATTAGATCTCAGAGAAGGGTGAATCAGTGCAAGTGATAGAAAACGAACACCGGATGGAACCTGCCATTTACCCTGTATTCAGTACGGATGTCAGTCAAACCAATTTCGCTAATCACCCAGGTCTTCCACACCCTCTCCTCTGGATAAATTTAAGCTCGGAGCTTTCTCTTGGGACCGACACTTTCTTTTACTTCATAGTCCACCAAAATATCTTACAAGTAACCTCTCTCGGTGTTTTACAAGGTTTCGTCTAGCACTCAATGCTCTACAAAGCTTCTTCTCCTTCCATCCCATGCCCTCATCAAGCAATAAATGAGTGTATGCAAACACACTCGCATCGAACAAGGCAGGCTTGTCGCTTCCAAAGAACCACTTATCGTCGCCAAGCAAAACCGACAGAGCTTCAAATGCCTTGTCCGCCTCGCTATACAAGTCATCCGTATCTATTATCGGTGTATTCTTCAACAATTCTTCTTCGGCTGCCTTGCGAAGCTGCTGGGCTAGTGAGGCTCGAACGAGTGAATTTGAGGAGCTTGGTATAATATAGAGGCGGTATGCGACAGCGGAGAAATTTGGGGGTTCAAGGTAGAGGGTATATAACTAATGATTTATTAATATTGGACCCGGGGACTGGGAGAGGTGGCATACCCAAGCATTCCGTATTCGGTGGTCCAAAAGCGACTGGTAGGCTTCGTAACGTATACTGGAAGACTCCTTCACTTTCCCACCACTGTCTGCCGCAAACTTTACCAATTTATTAGACGTGATAGGGAGGAGCGCGTCTGGCGATGGATCAGAGGTCTGGACGGCAGGGAGCAAGAAAGGCAACGACCCCGCGGGCGAGGCATGATTGCTCGAAGAGACGAGACGGTAGTCAACGCCAGCAATGCTCAGGAAAGTCTACATGGGAGTTAGACGTCTGGAAGTGTGTCGTCGCGGGCTCAACCGACCTGCCATTTCAGACAACTTGGATTGAAGGACGGCCTCCCCGCGGCCGAGTCCCTCTCGCTACTAAAGACATAGAGACTGGGTACCCTCGAAGACTTCGGGGCGCGTTGTGGCAGCTCGTTCGGAGGGTAGATCAGCACCGGGACCCGGTCGAACAATTTCTTCAGCGGTGCAGGAATGGAGAAGATATCTTGCACTCTCCTCGCAGCTCCCGCGGCCGAGTGATGTTCGTTGCCAGTCTTCGCGGAGGAATCTTTCAACGGCATTGGAGAAGGAGGGGGCGTATGAATTTGGATGGCGGGTGTAGCGGTATGCAAGACCTGTTCGAGCAACGCGTTTGGTGGTTCCCCAAGCACCGCACCTCCGCCGTACCGTGCGTTCCCCACGTCGGTCTAGCCGGGTTGGGTTCTGCCGGGCGGCCGTGGTCAACAGCGAATGTGGGATCTTGTCGACAGAGCAGAGACGACTCGGTGTTTCTAGGACCAGAAACATGCAGAGTAGGACCGGTCGAGAGATTGCGAATATCTCGAGGCCGGCATCTCTGTCGGCGGCGATGATGCTGTCCTCCTCGGCACGGGGAAGGACATGGCACTCGGAATATACGATGGCCCTCCTGCTCCTACGGAATATGCACGCGTGGAAAAGGGACAGCTCGAGATGTTCCGCCTCGAGATGATAGTCCTTCCGTAGTCGATGGACACCCGTGCCTATCGTGCGGGTTCCTGAGTCCGAGAAATTCCCATCCAAGTGGAACCGAGCGGACCATCCACGAGAAATGGGCCGATGTCGCGGCATCGATGTGCCAGATGGGCCATACGAAAGATGTGCACCTCGTCTGCGAAATGTTTCAGGGCCAACGTCGCTCTCGCCGGCCAGCTGACAGATAGAGCCCCATCCGCGTGGGCACTCGAGCTCGAATCGAAAGGTTCCTCTGAATAACCGGCGCACTTTGCACTGGGACGCAACCCCATCGGAGCGCAAGAGTCGGGACTGTGGGGAGGCCGATTAAGCGTCGACTAGGCGTGGGCTAGACGTGGGCTAGACGTGGGGTATAGGCGCAATAGCTCCACTCGTCGGAAGATTGGGCGCTCTGATTGGCCCACGAAGCGAGGCCTGGGTGTATTGTCTTGTGGAGAGGGGCGTTATGCGGCGGTAATCGCTCGGTGAGAAATGGGGAAACGAGAGAAAGAAAAAGAAGAAAATTCGAGAGAGTCCGTGGCGCCCCTTTATCGCCCTGATAAAGCCGTGGCTTCATCGTGCTCTTCGTCGCTCTCTTCTGCTCCTCGTCCAAGTCGCGCGAGAGTCATTCTTATACAACTACCGAAACCGCAGTTCAACGAGCCAGAATCCAACTTGCTCCAGCGCTTCTCACCCACACGCGAGCTAGCAGACCCCGCGCACGAGATCGGTCGCCCCAGAGAGCGTTTTAGCCTATTCAGGCACCCGTTTGTGCAGCCGCGGCGAACAGGGCACTCTCCCACGGTTCCACAGAGCGACGGAGTCGAGTTACATTCTCGCACCACTACCTTATCCCTCGGATCTGGTGCCTGTATTTTGTCCTTGCTCAAAAGCACAATACTTCCTCCCTCTGCATCTATCGCTCCGACACTTTGCCTCGACACCGCAGCACTACAACTCATCCATCTACTCTGCTCGCTATACATCACCTCTCCCTCAGTGAGCACCATCGAAAACCATCCGATAACCACTCATTCACCTTCCCTCGGTACCTTGCATCATCAGCCCGACCTGCAACCTCACCTAGTTCTTCCTCTCGTCCTCCACCATGATGGACGCTCCCCTCTCCTCCCCCTCGGCCTCCGCCGCCCAAAACCAAAACGGCCAAACCTACTTGTCTCAAGCCGTACGCTCCTCCAGCGGCCCAACCTCCGCATCACAATCATATTCTCAAAACCAGCAATACGCCCAGAACCAGCAAATGATCCGCCCCCCTCCACCTCCCAAGCGCTCCGCCTCCGCAGACGCCACCTCCCCCTTCCTTCAAAACTTCAACCTGGTAGCCGAGGCTGCCAAACGAGCTCAAATGGCTGTGCTGATGCGGGATCTGGAGGCCGTCGGCATCTCTAGCTAGTCGAGGGATTCCGCTCGCCGTCATTGTTTGGAGAGAGGATCTGATGACATGTGCCGGTGGAACGGAAGCTCGGGTACCCCTAACGTCGAGGGTTCTCAAGATCTCAGCTTCCTTCATCCCCAGCACAGAAAGCCGGTCCCGTGGAAGGAGAGAAGGAAAGAAGGGGAGGATATATTGTATTTCTGCATGCAACTCGGCGTACGGATGGGATAAGCTTTGGCCTATTGGGATTGGGATTATGGAGTTGGGGATTTGGAGCGGACTGGGTTCGGTATATCAAGTCAGCGCTACTTATTTTTGTTCATGCCATTTTTGTTGTTTTGTGTTTGAGAGGTCTAGAAGATAGGATAGGATTGTGACCGATACAGGATTGGACAGATGGAGCGGTGGGGACTCTAGATATATCTTCAAAGTCGGACAAAAGCTATAGGGAGAGACCATATAGTGTTAGAAATAATAATTACGTTACTATCGATTAATTGTTTCATCTATCGCATTGACTTCGCTTTCGTTTGAGCGGTTGTGTACTTACCTTACCGATCGCTAACAGGAAGGGAACACTCCTCCCCACAACAACACCCCGCTGCCCTACCATTTCCTCTACGGAATAATCAGAAGGACAATCTCCCTCTCATATCTTCCATCCATTCAACCATCCATCCATCCAAATTCCTCATTCCTACACCAAAGTCCTCCTTAACACCCAAACCACAACAAACATCCCGACATCGCCTTCCCTCCCCCTCTCCCGAATACCTAACTCCCTTCCCCTGTCGCCACATACATACACCCATCCGACAAATTATGCAAGCATGCATACATACATATGCACCTACCTATGCACCTACCTATGCACCTACCTACCTGCACCCCCCACCCCCCCTTAAAAAATAAAAACCAAATTATTTCCCCTCCTCCCCCCTCCCTCGGAACCAGAAGCCGAAAAAAAAACGCAAATCGGCGTCACGCAGAAACGCAGAAAAGAAAAAGAGAAAAAAGCGAGATAACTTCTCAACTGGATGTAGTACAGTACTCGGCAGAGACACCCGAGACTCGCCTTGCCTTGCCGAGCTTGCCTCACACCATCCATACCAGACCATACCATACTACTATCCCATACGAGATTAAATTGCAATGTTATATTATATCACCATAGACAAGACCATACCAACTCATACCAACCATACCATACCGTATTACCAAACCATACCAAACACGATAGAGATATGGAAGATGGGATATAGGATATCAATTGCATTGGAGACGAGACCGAGATACCTACTTATGTGTACCTATATTGACTGTACTGTACCATAGAGTAGCTCGCTAGCCAGCGCTTTCGTTCGGGGAGGCCCGGGACCAGCACTTGAGATTGGAGATTGGAGATTGGGTCTTTGATATTGTAGTTCGCGTGGCAAGGTCAAGTGGGGGGAGAGGGGAAAGAACAAGAAACGTGTCCGACAGCCTACAGTTCCCACGGCCATTGATGTTAATTCCAAGCAAGCACTTCCACTTCATGCGTCATGCGCGTAGGAAGGAAAGAGTCAACTTCCTCTTCATCTGAAAGACGATGGGCATGACAACCTTTAAACCAACCAATCTTGACATCTTACAAGTTTAGAATGATGAGCAGTAGACGAGAGCTTAACAATTTCTACTTATTTATAAACAAAGTGCGGCTGCGAAAATGTGCACATGTCGCCTCGCTCCCGCAGCTCAATCAATCAATCAAGCAAGAAAGCAAGCAAGCCGGCAATCCATCAATCAAACAATCCATCAATCCAGTCTAAAGCCACGCACGTGTTGCTCCCCCCCCCAAAAAATTCCATGCTCTCAATTTCCCAGCTCCAAAAAACCCCCACCAGCTCCCATCCAGTTGCAATCCCTGCATCCGATCGACCACTGCTGCGACTGAGCCAAGCAGGGAGAGAAAAAAACACATCAACCAAAGGAGATGATTCCCCAGCCGGTCCCATACACCTATCCGCAAAATGCAACCATGCTGAGTGTCGAGAGAAAACGCCTGAGAAGAGTGAGATTGCCGCGAAGAAATACAATATCTATCCCCGATTTCATCCATTCAGCTGAATCTTAGAAGCTGTTGGGATCGGCTCGGAGGAAATCGTCGATATTTACTAATGACCCAGAGCCGCCATCCGCAGCGAGGTCTTCGAGTAGAACAGTGGTCTGCTGGCAGAGTCGTTCTAGAGCAGCTGACGATGATTTACCCAGTGATACTAGGGACAATTAATACACGTTAAACGTAAGTGGGTAATCCGAACTCACAGAGTATAACCGAGTTGAGCTCTTCTGCTACAATCGTCCTACCGCTTGGATCAAGGAGATGCGCCACTGCCTTGGTATTGAGCGGGTCTTGATAGGCGATCAGAGCAAACGCATCTTGGAGGGCTTGGCTAACTTCTCTTCGAGGATCGTCTTTGAACTCAGCTTGCAGAGCTTGTCCATAGGTGATGGTGTCCTGCAGCAGTTGTTGGTATTCCATCTGGTTCTCGGGAGTTTCTTCTGTGTCCATCCGATCCCAATTGTTGCTCTGTTGGTGGTCATCCAGATCCATATCATGATTGATGATATCATCATACCAGTCTCCTTTGTGACCGTTGGCTGCCTTTATGCCATTGCTTGCTATTGAGTTCTGCATTTCAGCACCTTGGCGAATCATTTCAATGAATTTGCGACATCTCAAGCGGAAGTAAACATGCTCATTGTCTTTTAAGACATTGGGATAAAATGTATTAGTAAGTTTGAGAGCTTTTTCGATATCACCTTCGAGTACGGCCGTTCGGATGCCTGCCAATGTTTTAGCATGACTGGAATATCGAGTATTCTGAAGACATCTTACGTTGCCGATGGCCAGCGTCCTCGTCCTCTGGCACATCAAATCCATCAACAGAAGAATTCGGTTCCAAATTTAAAGCCTTCTTTTCCTTGTGGACTTCAATTGCAAAAGCTTTTGCGGTCTCGACGTACCCATCGTGTGTTAGAAATTGAAGGACCTATTGTTATTAGACACAACAAGTAGAAAACTAGCGAATACATATGCATACTAATGATTGAATGAGTTCTGTCTCATTTAGAGGAGGCGCAAGACTAGCGGTGCTACATTTTTCGATTTGCTCCCTTATCTGTAATTTCTCTTGCTGTTGAGACAAAGTGATGTTAGCAGGAGTGTCTGACTGAATACGATGAAGCTCAGAATGGTTAGGTAATGGTTCAATGGCGTTGGGTGGTTCATGGTCACTACTCGTTCCTTCAATAATTCCGCGTTCCTGAGGATCATGGGCGTTCTGGGAAGCATTTTCAGAGCTTAGAGTTGGCCCCGGGTTCATTGGTCGTGGAAATCCAAGCGGAGCTAAGGGGCCATCGAACCTAGAGGCATCCATATTTACTGTTGAGGTATCCGTTGGTGACTCAGAAGTGGACTCAGGAGTAGACTCAGGAATCTGCACAGGAGTATCTTCACCTGATGGAAGTGCCACCAAACTCGCTAGAAATTGTCTCTGCTCTATTTGTGACATGCTGCGCACTCTGGTTACGAATGCAAGTTGTCCCTCCGTAAGAGGTATTCTTAATTGACGCCCTGTTGCTAGTCTGGCTCTTTCTTGTCTGGCTAGTTCGGTTTCAGCTGCAAGGCGAAGATGCGCTCTAGTTTGTTGTCGCTCAATATGTGTAGCGCTAGTAATTCTATCCGAGAGAGGGGTGTTGGCTAGTGCCCTAGCACGTAATGCATGTAGTTGTGATAATCGTAAAAGCGAAGAATTTGATGGGGGGACAGGTGTTAAGCTAGCCAAATTTGCGCTCCTCGGACTGGCAAATGGAAAAGGAGGGCCTGCTGGCTGATTCGAACCATCTTGACCTCCAGGTGGATTAAAAGTCCCGTCAGGGAAACCTGTGTTTTCCGGAGTGCTCGCAATTAGGCCATCCATTGGCGGGGGGCCGTTTGCAACAGGGAGGTTTGTTGGTTGGTCCGAACCATTTTGAGCTTCATCGGGATTGAGATTGGGGTACAAAGAAGAGGAAGAACTTGCCGACATCATGCCATCTATATCAAAGACAAATGGGCTTTGCCCAAAATTTACTCTTATATGCTCTCCCGTCTTCTTCATGCCAACCGAAGGATATATCTTGCCTTTAAAAACCTCGCGGAAGGCAGTACCTTGAAGGGTGTCAGCATTAGGAAGTAACTCCTCATATATACAATCTTGAAGAGGTAAGAGCTACTAACCTAGATGGTCCCCGTTTTTGGTGAAGAAAGCAGAACCAGTTCTGAAGTTCACACCACACCCTATTACATCACCAACGCTAAACGGCGGTCCATAATTCTTGCCGGTACTTGAGCTGCAATAGGAATGGCCATCGTCACCGTGATATGCGTAGGACTCGGGCTCCCATCCGGGAAGTCTTGTTAGTATTACGTTCTTACTCGAAAATCCGATGCCGATGGAGCTTCTGCAGCGACTGTCAGAAATAAATATTACTAAATGGTGGAGGAGATAGGAAAATATACTCTTCTCTCTTCTTTGAAATAATGGTTACTTCAAAATAGTATATGCCACACTGAGGTGGCATAGCGTGGTCTGCTCGAATGGCGTACGCTTCATGCTCTCGGTCCCGATCAGACTTTGGTCCGGTGAATTTCACTTCCTGCCCGTCTGACAACACTTCCAGCGCTTGGTTTTTATCTTGGATATTCCACCTCGCTGGTAAAGGGGCTATTCCTTCGTCATCGACAGGAGGAGCCTTTTCGATCACATCGAATGTCATGCCTCGATGAGAAGGGGCCATCTTAGCATGCAGATTTATACTACTCGAGCTTGTGGAGAGCGACCCGGGTTGGGAGGACGGGGCAGAACCACCGTCCTTTTGGGCCAGCATCTTGACTTTATGTGCCTCTTCAAGCCTCTGAACGTATTTTGATCCTTTCAGGTATGAGGGAACGAAGAAATTGCTCATGTAGCCTCCCCCAAGTCCGCCAAAGCCATTCCCATTCGTGAGCGGCCCGAAGGCACTCGAGAAACTTGGCAGTTGTGTAGTCCTCCCCCAAGGATCTGGTATACCCCGAGTCCCATCATTTGTGCCAAGGTTCATATCGTAGGGTCGAGAGCTGTAACGTGCATACTCACCCAGGCTCTGGTAGTTCGGATCGTAGCTGAAGTCGTTGTGCTGGTTGAGGAGATGGGAGAATGCCCCAGACCTGGTGGGTTGGTATGGTTGTGAGATGGCTGAAGCTTGCCCCGAAACGACTGAAGCATAGGAGGAGCGTCGTGGCACGATCCCAGGAGCCCCCGTTGGCATGCTCGAGTCCCAGTTGTATGTTTCGGCCATGATGATGTATGTCTCTGGTAAGATGGGGCGACAAAGGTTGGTTGCTGATGCAGAATAGAAGCTATTTAGCTTCGTCAAAGCGCTCCAAATTTGAATCAGATATCCTCCAGATGTTCCCAAATGCGAAACTGAATCCTGATATTTGGTCCGGCGTTTATACGATATGATTACCGTCCTGGGGTGGGAACGATGTCTGATGTCGTGGATGGGTTCATGGCCACAGATTTTCAGGAATAAATGATTGGGTGCTTTCAGCTTGAACGAAACTCTAGGCCTGGGTTTGAGTCCATTTAATTATATGTATTTCGTGAGGGGTAGTCATGGAGCTTCCTTGCTATCAACGACGGACGATGGCGAGGATGCAATCAGTGAAGCTAGGCAAGCCCCCAGAGTGTCGCAGTGGTCCACTCGTCACGAGACAGCAACAAAAAGGTCTTGGGACTAAGACCACATGCAGTATGAAATTATCATCAAAACATGCCGGTGAGGGTTGTTCGTATTATAGTTTTATTCAAAAATGCTAATTAGCTTTCCTTCCTTGATTTTGGATGTAATAATTTGATGGGGGTTACGTTCTAGAATCCATTCATTAATAATACCACCTCTGTGCTACACTCGAGTACTTTACATGTACCAAGAAGCAACAAAAGTGTAGAATGAGTCGAGAGCTATTTATTAATATATTGGCAAACGTAAATAAGGGGGTCGACGTTATTTCTCATTGGGTCGTGGCGATCAAATATCTATTATGAAGTTTATAACTGAGCATAGCCCAGGCGACCACTAGAGTATCTAGTTGAAAACAATTTATGTGTTCAGCTGTGATAGCGATAAAGGAGCCAGAAGATTATCAAAGGCTATGTAATCAAGCATACTCTCTCCGAGCAGGGTGCTCAAAACTGATAGCTCTTCCTCCATAAGACATGCTTATTATCTCAGGTCCATACAGTAGGTAGTCCAATCGTCCCATAGAATCGTGCTCTTATGTGCCATTCAATCTGCGTGCTTCACAGTTCTCAGATATTAAACCATTGATTCGACAAGAAATTTAGTAAATCTAAATATAGAATAGGTAACGCATCCATTGCTCTATCAAACATTTTCTTATTCTCAGTGCTGTTGAGTCTCTTACTCAACTATAGTACAATGCCACCGCCTGAAACGCCGTTTATATCCACCGGTTCCTGTCCTGCCAATGCTTTAAGCCCAACGCCCCTTTTCGAATCCTCAAGATGTTGCCAAAGGAAATTCCCAAGTGCCCAAATTCGAAGTGCAATTCCTGCGGCCTCGAAACCACACAAGTACTCCATATGGTCCAGGTTGTTACCAATTCTTCGTCGCAAGACAATTAATACAATGATATGGCTGATTGAGGTATCGCAAAACTGCGTCGACTCATGCAGCAGAAGCTGCTACAACAGGAGTAGCGGAAGTAGCAGGCACAGCAGGTGTCGGCGAGCTAGCAGGAACGCTGCTAGCCATCTCGACATCGGCAGGCCCATTACTCTTCTCGCTCTTCTCGCTCTCCATTTGGCTATTATCTTTATTCTCCTTGCTACTACCCCCCGAAGCAGACTCGCTAGTGCTACTCTCGACAGTAGCCTTAGGAGGTGCCTTCCATCGTGGTATTTCCCAGATTACGCCGGTGAAGCTCTTGAGCCTGAAGCCTCCCTTTTGCCACTTGCGACATGGTTTGCCGGTCCGATCGAGTGCTCGAAGTCCAGCATTGATGGCACCTTGGTTGGCTTTCGGGCCCAGTTTGTGAGCAGTGCCATTTGCGGCCCTCGGCGCGGAGGCAGAATGGTCGATTGATCCATCCTCTCTATTATATACCTGATTAGTACATTGGCCATGTTCATGAGTAGTGATGATGGATGCTATGTGGCCGAAACTGGGACAGCCTTTCACCATGACAATGCGCAACAGGGCGACGACAATCAACAAGAGAATAATCGTGCACTTACAATCTGGCCTTCTTCTTTGGACCTGGCTTGCCTCTGACTTTAGGCAACCCATCAGGTCCTAATGCAACTCCAGAACTTCTCTTCACGCCTTTCTTCTTGACCCCTTCGGTTGGGGGTGGCATCGACGAGGGAACGGGGGTACCGTTAGGAACGGGTGTATTGATGTTCGAGTCTGGCAAGGCATCGCCACTTGAAGTGGATGCGACAGGAAGGGTGCTCGGAGATGGCGTCGATGAAGGTTTCGCAGGAGAGTCTTCTTTCACCAGCACGGCTGCGAATGACTGCAGAGCCTTGGATGACAGCTTCAATTTGACAATCTTGGTGGGCTTCGACGACTTTCGTCGAGCGCTAGGCGCCGCTGCCTTGTTGGATGAGGCCATCATGATGGCTGGCGATGATGGATTCTCAAGGGATGATGGCCGGCCGGGTGAGAATATTGTCGAAGCTGAAAATGTTTGAGACCGACAGCGTAGAAGGGTATCAATTTTTAATCGCCGATGGCAGGGTTTCGCACGATGGCATAATGCTGCGATGATGTGTTGGGTGTTGTCGGGTTGGGTGGATGTTGAGGGACTTTAATGAGATGGAGGCGCGGAGGATGATGGGTTGCTCTAAAAAGAGCAGCACACCTAATCGCTGCCATGCCTGGGTTTATCAAGCCTTTGTGACTACGGAACGAAAGTTGAATTAGACGTACTTTCGGGTGGGTGGTGAGCTTCAGCGTTGGCGGGAGCCAATCAGCGGCGCGAGGAGGGGGGTTATGCCGTTTTGGGCGAGGGGCTCGCGACGCGGATAGATGCACGGCTGGAACGCGATACTGAGAACCCTTTGATGGAAAATTTAACTCGGGGCTTTGATAGTACATCACCATGATTATCATGGTTGCCATCATTATAACTGTATCATTGTTGTCGTCCGGCTTCAAACAAAGGAAGGATGAGCATGTTCGTCGTGCCCGTTCACGTTCACGTTCACTTCTTGCTTTCCTTCCTTTTGCTGGTCGCACACCGCCTCGGATCGCCTCCAAGTAGTGCTTAGTCATCATTGAATCCATCCCTCATCAGCCTGACTCCTGAGATCGTCATCGGCGAGTAGTCGAGTTGGTCCGATCACAGCATTACTTCGTACAGCTGGCACGAACATCGGCGCCGCTGGAATCTCTAGGTTACCTATGCTTGTCAGAGATTCTTTGGGGGATTCTGACTCCCTTGGAGTTGTGTCCGAGATATCCCTTATTCTCTGCAAGCCCTCTGAAACTCGGCTAATATAACAGTCTCGTTGACTTCCAAACTCTCTTGTCTGTCCGATGTCGCTATACTCTTCCTGAATGCTCTTCCTCTTCCTCATGTTATCAGTTATAATTTCCGTTTTCATGCAAACTTCTGATCTTGAACACCTCAAATCGACCTCTTGCCTCCACACGTTTAAACTCTATCGGATATTGAGGGTTTCAATCTCTTATTTTCGACAATGCTCTATTCAACACTCAAATCTCTCTCGGCCGTTGAATGCCGAAAATAGAGGGCTTTTGCAATCTAGACCTCTAGAAATCTAATATAGCCGGACCGTCCTACAGTTGAAAGCAGACCAAAATACGACTTGCAAGTTACAATATAAGCGAGAGAATCCCAGGCCTTCCCCATATCCTATATACTATAAAGTAGGGTTGAAATGGTGCGAGCCAGAAGTAAGTACATCGCGCCGAGCCTGATATTCAGTCTTGGACAATATCTATTCTACGTTAAGGTCGATGCAAGAACTTGAACGACAACTGGGTCCTCCATATCGAGAAACGATGCTTCTTCGAAAACTTCCACACAAATTTCAATATATATCATCCGAGAGGGGTATTAGAACCAAAATGCAAAGCAACTCCCCAACACCAAATTGCCCTTAACAGCCCAATCTCCAAAAGAAACTGAACTCGGGCTCCGCTCTTATATTGCTATTACTTGATAAAAAAATCATTACTTTTACTTCTGGAACCAAGGGAACTTTTTTTTCCCAAAATCCGTACCGCCAGCACCAGAAGAACTCTCAAGCGCCAAGCTTCGTTGGTAGATGTCCTGTGTTTTGTTAGCATTTCTAACTACAAGAAACATAGGGGCAGATGCAAACCTCGTCATCAGTCGGCATTTTACAATCCAAGATTAATTCCCTCGCATTATCATGCCTTGCTAGATTCGGATACGGCACTACTTGGCTCTTCATGATCGGCAAGATAACCTCCGACAAGATCTCAAATTTTTTCCAATTGATCCTATCCCCATTCGCACCAACGAACGTTCGACTTCCTTCCTCGGCAGACACAAGATCTCGTCGGTGTAGTGGGATGAAAGGGATTCGGGGTAATGATGAGTTCTCCCAGGCCAATCGGTAGGCAAAGTGACTCTTCTGAGTTCCCATAAGAATAACTAGCCTAGCGAAGCGTTTCTGTACCTCAGGTGGAACCAATGCCTTCGTTTGGGCGAGGCGATGGATGGCGCTCCCATTGATGCCAGCCAAGACGGCGGCCAACCCGTTGTAGTTGTTCAACTGCCTGAGTTTTAAAGCTATATTCATGAACTTTTCCATCATCAGAGCTCGATGCTTAGGTTTATCTCGCATCAGTATCATATTTGCAACCCATTTGGCAATATGATTGAAGTGGCTGATCATCCGATTCACATTTGCGAGGCTCTTGCATTTCTCCTTCTGGTTGAGGGAAAGGCTCACATGACGAACAAGGTCTCGGAGTCGTATGGATGAAAACATAACCCAGTCAATTCTGGTCATTTCATCCGCAAAGTCGTCATCTGCAGTGTCCATAAAGATGTGATAACGAAATTTGGTCAAGGGGAGAGTGCTCTTGGGAACCATTCTGGCTGCCTCCCTCTCATAGTCCTCGACGGTGTGGTAGGATGGCGATAGTGACTGAGTTGGTGATACAGAGCGAGGAGCTGTTGACGAGTCTGCTGCCGACTCTTTCCGCACTAATTCATACAAAGGGCCATCCTCGTCGATGTGAAGGTTGCTCACATCCGTTTCAAAGTCAAGCTTGGGTTCAGTCCTGCGCCGTACTGGTGATGGTGGGGTTGACTGGGGAGCATTTCCGGCCTCAATCTCAACGTCGGCATCTGTTCGAGCCCATCCAGTGTCATCGTCTTCGAATACACGGGATTGGAGCTGTATACGCATATCCTGGGCCGCGGCCGCGAAGACTGGTTCGGTCGCCAAAGTGGTGATGAAGGCATCCAGCTTGGCACTTGTTGAAGGACTAGCAAAATCTCCTGGATATGTCGTGACCCACTTAGCTACTACTGTAATAATACGTAGTTGAGTTGCCGTGCGTGTAAGATAATGGGTATTCTTGTTATCGGCAACCCGTTCAAGCCTGGTTAGAATAGCTCCAAAGAGCTCTGCCGGGGCAGCAAACTTTCTATATAGGCAAATAAATATATCCGAGAAGTTGTTGTCTGCGCGTGACATACTCTGGCCCAGCAGCCTGTCCACAAGCTCATCAAAAGTCACGCCCGCAACCTTGGCAGGTTTGTCAAAGAAGCTGTCATCATTGCGCTGTAGAATGGGGACATCGTCCGTGTATCGATATCCAGAATCCGCATCTGATTCCTCCATATCCAGAAACGAATTATCGACAGCTCTTGCGGCGCTAGAAGATTGTAGCGGAGAACGCGACTTTGGTGCAGCTAGACCAGTCGTCAATGTAGTACTAGCATGATCGTATGACGTTTGAGAACCGTCAGGACGAAACGCGGGATGCGACGACAACGGTGGGGCCTCTTGTGGATCTGGGACTGTGAATTGATGGAGATTGGTGCGGCCATTAGGCCGAGACAGGGGCGCCTGGCCTCGAGTTGACACCGGGGGTGGTGAGGGAAACCCTCGAAGCAAAGAGAATTCCGAACTTGCTCGACTGTGCTTGGAATTTTGACTGAGCGGTCTGGCCGGATCTGGGGGAGCTTCTAGGTTCGCAGAAGATGTAGCTCGACGACGCATGCCATGGCCACTTGGAACCTCAACAGTAGCAAGACCAGCTTCCAGTACTGTTAGCCCAGTGCTTTGGTAGGCATACATAATATAAAGGCAAATAGAAATGGTCTTTGCGAATGCAAAACCAGGACGTGGCGTATGAAACCCGCCGGTAAACCCACAAGCCCAAACCTAAATCCAAATATAGGAATGCAAATGTAGAAAATAGACCCCAATCTAGACTATGCAACTTGCAAGCTCGAGGGGAGAGGATTCTAAGTACGGATGATAGGGGAGAAAGGCATTATGAGGAAATGTATATGACGAACCATTTCTATTAGCCATAATGGCTCGCAGCATAGACGAGAGACACATTCTTGCACTTTCAGGAACATTCGCAGCAGTCTTCACCGCTTCCACACACATTACACATGCCGACTCCATGCTGTCTACGTCGATCTGGCGTGTATTTTCAGGGTTGTCGCACTTGCAAGAGACAAGAATAGTGGGCAAAGACGAGTTTACAAGACCGTCTAAAGAGTCAGTGGACGTACTTTTAGCTGACAGATCAAGACTCACTTAGAGTATGAGGCAGATCTTGAATACTCTCCCTATTCATCACATCATAAAGTATGAGAGCACCATCCATTCGAGGCACAATGTGGCCGTTGATCTGCTTTGGCCATTGTATCCGCCGGTCCGGCACTATATCAAAACATTCTAGGTCCAATTCGATCAAACTCACGGTATATACGATGTTATCCACAGACATTCGAACGCTCGAGGCAATTGAGGTTGGGAGAGATCTCAGACCGAGGGCCCGTTGTATGAGGGTACTCTTCCCAACCCCAACGCTTCCGATAATCGCAATGTTGATATCAGACATCCCGCTCCTCGATTGTGGCTGCACATTAGTTCCTCGTCAGCACAGGTACCTCATGCAAGCTCTCGAGGAACCTACAGGCAAATTCATAGTGTCGTCGACGGATGGTCGCCTGGTAGACCTTGACGGGGCGTCTTTTGGAACCTGTTCATCCCGCGAAGATTCAGAATGCGTAACAGACCGCAGTTCTCGTGCGAGTGATACGGAGTGAGGTGATTGGTAGTTTCGAAAGAAAGGGTCGTCTTTTATCGAGGTAACTGAATCACGGACTTCGTGATGATTATACACGTCAAAAAACCCCTCAAGTGAGTCTAGCTTTAGATCTCGGAGCGCAGGAACGAGAGGGGGGGAGGCTGTTCGTGATGCCAGGCCTGGATGCGCGCTGCTGCGAGGTGTGGTTATTGTTGTTGTAATCGTTGTCGGTGAAGCCTTGGTGTGACGTTCCCCACGATACGGGTCTTTAGAGGGAGCTGGCGATCGTATACTTTTGGACTGTGTACGCCGAGGGAAAGCTTCGACGTGGAAGTCATCCATGAGTGGAGATTGCGAGAGGGTGGTGGTTGTCAGAGGATGGTGGATGGCTGCTTAGTGCTCAGCCCTGTCGGAAAGTTGCAGGCGCAACAACGGGCATAATCATACTGTTGGGAGAGGTGCTCAAAAACGGCACGTTTGATCCATATCTGAAGCTGCAGAGGGAGATGTCGTCGCCAACCCACTATGTTAGAGCTGCCGGAAGAGTATTCCGACGAGGGGTTAGATGAGGCATATGCGTGTCGAGCTTTTGCTTCATCAATCCTTTGGCGGGGGGGATTCTTTTCACGTGGCCAATTGATTCACCTTGATTTGGCTAGCAGCGCCTCAGACGAACACGCAAGGTGGGATGATAAATGATGCCGCTCCATCTTCTGTAGCAGGAAGACTAGCTCGAAACTTGTTTAAATTTGTATGTCCTCTAAGGGAATCACTACGCGCATCAATTGACCACTCAAGCCTTCTCACGTGCCTCAATACTGATGGTGGATGGACTGGTCGTGGGCCTTGCAGACAAGAAGTCGTTGGTTGTCAGGCGCTCACCGCCAGAGGTTCAAAAGCGAAACTCGAGCTGAAAATGAGTGAAATGATTTGCCATCCCACGTAGAGAGTTGACAGTATCCAGGCTCCGTTCCAGCTCTTGTTTCCGAGTGTTTACGGCAAGTCTGTCGCCGCTACAGTGGCATTCTAGACCCCAGCTTTAAGCTTCTCTGTCAAAGGCTATATACATTGGACTCGAGTACAATTAGGCCAGGGGAATTGCAATATTCACTATAGTTTTAGATTTGGAAACGATACGGAGAAAGGGTAGTTGATGGTACTACTAGGGCTCGACAAGGCTGACCAGGCGAGTCGCGATCTAATATATATCAACTCTTATCAAAATAGGACAATTGAGTTTTCCATGATTCGGACCCAAGCGATCCAGCTTGCGGCAGTGGTATTGCTTGGCTCGAGCTTGTGCCTCAAGTGGACGACTCCTCAGATTAAACTTCCTCTAAGCAACAGGACAAAAGCTTGTTGTTGGAGGGCTGAACTCTCTCCGACCCGGCCAGCAAATCCCAAGCGGGGGGTTCGCAAACCACCTCTCGCAATGGCTTTGTGAATCTAGACAGTCCAAAAATAAGTGATGAGAAGGAGGGAGAAGGTTGAGACGAGCCGGGGCTCGAAGAAGGCGGGACGAGACGAAGGCTATTCGTCTGTTATGTATTACACGCCGGCTAATGTATGGGACCAGAGGAGGAGGTGAGGCCGATTAGCATACAACTGCAACAGCGTACGAAGTACAATTCATAGCATCATGAAGAGCGTACCTCGGTACTCGACAGTCTACAGTCAGGATTGGTATGCTCCGTACTGCGGCTGAAGGGATGGAATGGGTGGGGTGGTAGTGGGGTGTTCCTGTGAGCCGCCGAGGTACGGCAGGCGTCTGCTGACATTGCACACAAGGTAAGGCGTCTGGTTTCAGTAGAGGCTATAGAGCTAATTATCGAAGCATCCGTCTATTACATAGAACGCGTATAGTGTTCGCAAGAGTTCGCGGTACTCTTCATCCCTGCGGCAAGCGTCGATTCGTGTCCAAATTCGATATTCAAAATGAAGGATAGCAAACAAAGACATTCGTGGCTTAGCACGGGAAGCCACCGCATAACAAGCAAAGTCAAAGAGTAATGTGGCGCTCCTTCGTGCTTTAGAGGGCTTACTTTATTGGATTTCAGATCGAAGGCTTGAAAGGCTCCAGCGAACCGGTATCTGTTCAACCTTAATATTAAGCATAGTGCGGCTTTCAATTGCCGACGCCGTAGCGGAGCAATTGGGGAATCAGTCCAACAAGTAGCTCATACTCGTAATGCTCCAAATCCTTCGCAAACAAAAGTGTTTTCCCGCCAATTGCACCCAACTTGGGCACGACACCAGCAACCAGTTGGCCGTACAAGGCAAGGTTCCCCGCAAGCCACGTGATCAAAGATGCAGATCCTTCAACCCCTGAACGCACATTCATTTACTCTTCAGCACCGCGTCAATTCGCAGCAAATTCTCCACGTCCCCAGTGCCCATCGCCATGCCGGCTGTCGGTAATTGGGATCGTTCATTCAGATGCATCTTTTGTCTCCCGCATCTTCTCTGCTCTCACGTCGATGACTTTAGCCCGCACCGCACCTCCTCGAGAGACCAGACATCGAATTCCCCTGGCCCCCCGAGGTATGTATGTGCTTCAAGGGGGCCACCCACCGGCCGCTACCTGCTGCTTCCCCCATTCTCCGGTCACCTGCCTCCCTCGCGCGCCCCAAGTATTGGTTCTCCATCCCGGGGCCCCCAATATGGCCCGAGCTTCGCAGTCCGATGCTTGCTTCTCCGCTCGCGACGGTGGCCAGTAGCCGTCGACTCTGCGCAATCGGCTGGGATTAACCCCAATAACTTCATAACGGCTCTTACCAAGTGGGCTCGTGATTTGGGGTACCGATCTTCATTGTTATTAGCCTTTTAGCCTTGTGGGGCTGCCCTTTTCATACTTGTATTTACCCTCCCGCCCTGCCTGCCGTGGCACATTTCTGTCTCTCGATCTTGGAAATTCACCGGCTGCATACTTGGCTTGAAAACTTCCTTCCTGTTGTGGCTCGTACGAGGTATCGCAAATTCCACGTCGAGAGCGGCGGGCCGTTGTACATTCTTCACCCTCACATATCTGCATAAGCGGCCCTCGCATGATGGACATGTTTACTACGTTACCGGTCGTCGACAGGCTCCTTTCTGTAAGTATCATGTGCGCCTCGTGTGGGAAAACTTTGAAGTGTTCTGCTATTCATTGTTTCGTTCTGATGCTTCCATAGGCGAAACTAAGGAGATCGATGGCACACTCAGCAGCCCGTGTTCCTGGAGTCCACGGAGTCAAGACGCGGCCCAAGAAGGGCCAGCCCTTCGACCCGGATGAATTATGTCGGCGCCTTGAAGCTCACATCGCGCAAGAAAACCTTAAATCAACTAAACAACGAGAGACCAAGAAAGCTACCCAGAAGAACTACCGCCATGTTCCCCAAGTAGCGGCAGCTGCTTTCGAACGGACTACGACATCGGAAGGGTTGCGCAAAGTTCATAAGCTGTCCGAGATTGCTGTACGCACCCACTTAGAACCGTTAAACGTGGACGAACCTTCAAACAAGCATACCCGCAGTCGCCATCACAACGTCACCGGCCTTCAAAAACACGAGGCTCTTGACCAGGCAGTACTCGAACGAGACATGTTAAGGAATAGAAACCAATTCCAATGGAATCAAGACATGGAGGACGCTGCCTCGGTAGATTTCGAGAGAGATGTATATAAACCTCCACAGCGGACGTTCCATGGCGAATTTGCCCAACGGACGGGCAGCATGGGCAGACGCACGAAGGGAGGCGAGAGACCAGCGAGCACCACAGATAGCTCCTGGGATGAAGACGCCGGAGCACATTTCCCAAAGATAGGAGGGTTTCGGTCGAAGACCAAAGCAAAGTTCGCAAACGACATTAACAATCACCGAAACGACTGGGCACAGCAAGACGATGCGGCAAGCCCCAAGAGAATGGATAAAATAGGGGCGTATATGAGGAAAAAGGAATCCATCTGGATATTGAGGGGGTGGCGGGAGAAATCGCCAAACGTAGAGACTACATCGGGGAGTTCGGGGCCCAGCTCCCCACCCGATGGAAACAAGACTGGGAGAGCAAGGTTCTTGGCTCGGTTTATGCGTCATCCGAATTGATGTTTGGATGATAATATATTTTTCTTTATACCAATTAGTTTTTTAGACATTAATGAAATGAGAATGAAATGAAATGAGATGAAATGAGATGAAACCGTAAAGGAGATCTGACTTTGAGCGTACGAGTCGGGATCAAATGTTGCGACAACGTGGTGGGTGGTCCAAAAGTCATAAGCATTTTCATGGAATCTCAATATAGAGATAAATTTGAATTCTCCCCGCTAGCTATGCGCCGGTTAATGCTTATTATTTCGTGGTTTGGGCCACTTGTTTTTCTTGGGTAGTATCTTATACAACCTCCTCACATGTAGATCCAACGCATGTCGGTCATACCTTTGGAGCCGTAATTTCCAAGAGTGTGCACCAACACCCAAGCAGTTTCCTCGCTCTCCTGCTGCTGCAACTCGTTTGGTGCTTGGATATCGTTAGCATCGGTAGCCTTCCCATGCCAAAATTTCGAATCCTTACTGGGTATCCTGTCCTGTTGCTGAATGAAGCACCCACTGGGCCACAGTCATCCAACACGTAAGATTGCAAGTCCCTCTTAATTCATGAAGCTTCCACAGGCTCTCAGCCTCTCTCGCTCTGCAATAAGTCCTCAATAACCCTCTTGTTCTCCTCTAATAGCTCCCTTTGTATTACCTCTCGCGCCCTCCTATCTTCGCCATCCTCTAACAAATGCAGGATGAGGTTGCAGTACTCCCTCACTGCTTCGCCATCTTTATCTTCGGTATCACGTATGCGATGGAGAATATCCACCCCTTTCTGTATTCCCTTGTCGGAATTCCATTCGTCGTATTTATTTTTCCGCTTGGAGGAGTTTTCTTCTAAGGGGCGTAATGTAGCGCTGTGGATTTCAGTCAGAAGTGATGGGAGTGTGGGATATAGTTTGAATAGCGTTTGTAGTTCGTTGTTATTGTCCAGAATAGTAAAAGGGTGTACGACCCCCGCTCCTGCAACCGTGCCGGGTCTAGCAGATCCATTCGATTCTAAGACGATTGGCGGTTTTGGAGGTAAGGCTAAGTTGGGTGTGATGACAGGATGGCTTTCCTTATGTATGTTATTGCATGCTATCGAGCAGCTTTGAAGTCTGTCAGTTGGCTCCACAATTGGGGGAGGGATGAGAGGGAGTAAAGGCATACAATGGCAAGCCACAACGGACACAATTGTATCTGCCCTCCTGCTTGTTGCAGACACCGCAAAGCTTCTTTTTCTGAAATATAGGTGTTGATGATTGGGCTGCTTCTGATTCGACTTGCGGCTCAGTGCTTTCAGCAGAGGGGGGCGGTTCTGCAGTTTCCGTCGGAGCACCTGGTTCATCTTTGACAGCTCCAACTTGGTGCTCAGCTTCTGCAACAGTGGTAGGGGCGCTAGCTTCCGGTAAACTTTGCGATGCGCCCATTGTTGTTTCCAGCTCGTTCTGAGATGCTTCTTGTACAGTCGTTTGCTCTTGAATTGGCTCTACCTGAACCACCATCGTAGTTGGCGCCTCCTCTCGCGATTCATCTTCCTGGGAGGGGTCTGTGATTGACATTGTGCGATACGGTGCTATACGGTGCTGGGACCTGACTACTTTAGGTAATTGTGCATGGTTGGATTTTTGAGAATCGCGTTGATGAATGAGACGCGATGAAGCTAAAAATCGGCGTCATCGGAGCCAGGAGGCAAACCTTGCTGACAAAGGCGCAACTACATATGGCTTCCAGTTGACGATCGGATAAGAACTCCTCCAGAGGCAAACAATCCTCGAACCGCTTTTCCTACAAGATCAATTAAGCATTATTATGGCAACCAGGAAGATAGCAAAAAGCGCAGCGACACTGCTCAACAAGAGTAGGCCTGCAAAGGCGGCTCTTTCGATACATTACGACAGCGCAAGATGTGTACACCAGAGTACCCGGTTACCAGCGATGGCAGCTTCAAATGCGAGAACGAGACCTACCTTGCATCCTCTTCATCAGCCGGCAACAATGTTGAAGCTTGCTGCGAACACTGGTAGTCGGAGTATCTTCATCCAAACGGAAAATACGCCAAATCCAGATGCACTCAAATTCTTGCCTAATCATCCTATTTTACCTAAAGGATTGTCTTCGCCATTCCTAGAATATCTGAATCCCCGCTCAACTCTTGCGCCTCCTCATCCTTCACCGCTTGCTGCGCAGTTGATGAATATCGATGGCATCACGTCGGTCTTCTATGGGGCGGATTTTATTACGGTTACAAAGGCTGCGGATGCGAATTGGGCATATATCAAGCCCGAGGTTTTCAGCCTCATTACGGAGGCTGTTACTTCTGGGGCCCAAATAGTTAATGTCATGGAGAACAAATCTGGAGAGGGTGGCCAGCACGGTGGCGAGGAGGATAGCTTGAGCTACAACGAAAATGATAGCGAGGTGGTCGGCATGATCAAGGAATTATTGGAGACGCGGATCCGACCCGCAATACAGGAAGATGGAGGCGACATCGAATATCGTGGATTCGAAGATGGGCAGGTGCTCTTGAAGCTCCGGGGAGCGTGCCGAACATGCGATTCCAGCACGGTGACTTTGAGAAACGGCATCGAGGGCATGTTAATGCATTATGTGAGTAATACCATGTCCATGGGGGAATAAGCAGCTGATAGGTGCATAGATTGAGGAGGTAAAGGGTGTAACACAAGTGCTTGACGAGGAAGAAGAGGTTGCCATCGCTGAGTTTGCAAAGTTCGAAGAGAAGCTTCGTCGGCAGAAAGGGGTTGACTCTATCCCGTCTACGATAGGGAAAGGAAGCCTCGATACTGTGCCGGGATAAGGGCACACCTGAAGGGATTTGATGCCTATGTGGATTCTTGTTTGGGGAGGATTTTTGATATAGAACCTGCACAAAGCTTGACGGGTGAGGGGAGGGGAGGGTGAGCAGAGGAAAAGCCCGTTGCCGAGCGCGACCAGGACTAAACCATGGCCGGCCTCGTTCGGCATGCAGCTACGGCCCCAGTACGGTGTATTGATATCTTGGACTCGGACAAATTATGTCGTACTGCATCTTAGAATATCCAGCCCAGACAAGCCGGGTGTAGTTATTTTCTACATATTGCCCCTCCCTTCCATATGCCATATGCATCTAGGGTAGTATCGCATCGCACTTTTGCAAAGATGGACATGCTAAAGATCGGGCTGTGTACTGTGTATATCAAACCTCCTCTCCTCGATTCGGTAGTCCCGCTCATTGGCTGGTCAGAGATTTGCCCAATCGACGATGGGGTTTTGGTTGAATGTTCGGTCAGCAAATCATGGCTTCTTGCATGGTTGCTCCTAGCCACTCTCACGCATCTGTGGTGCAGGATTCAAGGGGCTCGCATAGGGAGTCTCGTCGAAGTGGTCTGTGCCGGACACCCTGCCCATGCACGATGAGAATAGCAAAATTTACAACTGATCATGAGAGGCGCGACTTTACCTCCGCAAGTAAGCTACCCAGGATACGTGATTTGCATCTTTCGACCTTTAGCGTGGAGGCATCTCTAGTGTCTGGGCGAGTTTGGTTTCCTTCCCCGCAAAATCCGCCCCAGATTTCGAGATCTTGGAAAAAGGAAGGGAAAAAAACGCCATTGTGAAAGCCGAGTTCCCTGATCCTGATGGGAACGAAAAAGCACCGCAAACGTAGCAATGTGAATGTGGGGCGGCGGGCCAACGACTGGGGGAGCTAATGCTAAATACGATGTTAATATCGCTGTTGGAAATAAGTCGTCTCGATGCGTATGTATCCAGCGAGCAATGTCGACGGCCATCTTCTTCTCTTCTCCCAAAGTAGTTTCGTAGCGCAGCGTCGCTGTCAACTTCAACTCCCTTCACGCCTCGTCTCCCTCCGGCAGCTAAGTGGCCCGTATATCGGCACAGCCGAAAACGGTAAGCCAGCCTGCAGCGCGAGAATCTGGGGAAAAGAACGAAAACACCACCGCATCTGCTGGCCGACCATTCGACAGTGGCGTGTGCAAGGCCGGGGCAGGTGGACGGTTGCCGAATGCAGCTTGATGCAGCTCTGGCACGGTTGACTGGTTTGTGAAGCTCCAAAGTCCAAATTTGATAATGGGGGGGTTGTCGCTCCTGTCTTTGTTGTTCTTGTTCTAGCTCCAGCTCTAGCTCTAGCTCTCCCCCCAGATCTCGCTCTAGTTAGCTCTCCTTAGTTCTGGTTAGCTCTCGGTGGGTCTGGTCTCGTAGCTAGTCGCACCACGCGGCGGCCGTCATCGATGGTGCTTGTTCGCATTCGCTATAGTCGGGAAGGGGGGGGGGAAGAAGGGGGGCTGGAATCGCCTACGAAGGACCACCTTTCTGAGAAGGCTGAGAGATGGCAAAGCCTAGAGCCAACCTGGAGGACTGGAGTGCTTTGGCATCGCCTTACTTTGCTTTGCTGAATATTCCCCTCTTCGACTTCGATTCCCTTGATCGTGCTCTTTTGCCAGAGACTGGAATTATTGCAGCGCGTGTGACCCGATGGCCTGATGGGAGACTCCATCGAGAATCATTTGCCCCCTACGCTGCCCCTAGCTCATTGGCGGAAGCGGGGATTCGTAGGTTATTCCTTATTGAAAGGACATCGTTTCCCCAACTTTGAGCTGTCGCAAAGGGCAGAACGGGGGGGAATATATATCCATCCTCGCGTTGCGGTGCTGCTTCTCGATCCCCTCGTTTGGCGCTCGCGATACATGGCTTTCCCGCCCTCGATCCGGAGCATTCGAGCGGGCTCATGAGCCATCCATCCCATCCCCCTTCCTCGACTTCCCCTCCTCGCTCTAGCGTTCGTGCCCCTGTCGCGACTGAAAGTGGTTCTTTTAGCGGCCTGCACCGTGCAGGCGATCTTCCACCTCACTCCCTCCTCACCATTCCCTTCCCCCAGCTGTTCTCTGCATCTCTTATTCCATTCCGAGTGCTGCTTCGTGGCGACTTTCCCTCAACAAGACTCCCCCCTCCCTCGTACCTTTGCATCGAGATCCTGTATTTGAAAAGCGCCCGGTTCCTCTTTGATCTGGTGCGACGAATCCGACAAAAAAGTCTCCCGTCTTTGCTGGACCTTCCCCGCATGCGCCGCCTCGTCTGGACACCTCGAGTCCATCCCATCCCATCGCACCACGCCTGCGAGAGACCTCCCATCAGCACATTCCTTCCCACTCGACGGCAGCTCTGAGAAACTGGGGCCTCGATACTTCTGCTGGGACAACGATGGGCTGCGCATAGAATAGGCCATCCTAGCCCCTCCTCGAACCATTCCACATGCGCAGAAGGCTCCGCCATTCTCGCTCTCTCGAACAGCTTTGATAATAGGGCAAACTTAGACGGTATTGGGATTGGGTATACATATTGGAGATTGCGGTCACGACGGCAACATTAGAAGAGTTTACGATTTCCTACGGCAGCTGCGGTTATTGAGGTTCGTCTGAAACGTCTCCTGCCCGGTGTCGAGCAATCCGGAATGCGTATAATTCTTGGAATCACCGCTAATATTTCATGCTACTGGACAGATCCCACTTCATAATTTCCATTTCGACGCTTACATGTTCGATCATTATAATCCTGCGGTGGTAAGTTTTCCCTTGCATCGCTTTGATGTCGTTTATATGCAACTGTATCCAAACAAGAATGCGACGAGAGAAAAACGAAGGGCGTTATGATTTGGACTCTTAAACGGTCGCCTTTCGCTGCGTTGATATGGAATTGGAGTGGGGCAATAATGGGTCTAGGACTCCAATTGCTTAGTGCTATTGCTTCGTGATATAAAGGTCCAGCAAATGCTTTTGACGGTCACGATTTCTCGAAGCACTGTTCTCAGTTGGCATTTTAACCCTATACCAATGGGATGTGCCAGTTCAGACAGGCAACACCTGCTCGGCTTTTTGCTGAATGGGCTGGTTGCGGCAACCGTGTCACAAGAACCCAAATCCATTTCTCGAACATGAAGACTCTCACCCAAGGATCTCCTCGTCTTGCTTCGCACTTTATCAACTCAAGTAAAGCGTACACTGACTTGTCTCTATGTTTCCAGACACACCCAATCAAGACTTTACTGTGAATATCAGCTTTCAAATCACCTACAAGTTTCGAATTCATCTTTCGAAAATATCCACGACCTACCTCACTATCCCTCCGGCCTCTCATCTTGTCGCCCGATTTCAAATTGTTGGATTTGGCAATCCAACCCCTTCTAGTTGTACAAGATCCTTCCAATCGCCGAGCTAGCTTTCCAAGCCGATCTAGTTTCCTCTATCCGCCAATCTTCTACCAATAGACACGTTCCCGTTAACAGAGCGCAAAGATACTTTATCGCAAGCGCAACTCAGCGAACCCCGCGTCGTTATCCTCGTTTTATCGGGTGAAACAATTGAATTTCAGTTACATCCTATCTCTCTACGTACGTTCTTCCATTGTCTCTTCTTTGCTCTGCGCCTCCCAGCAGAGCATAATTCTCCTCCAGCGACTCGTAGAGGTTCTATATTCCTTGACGGCCATTCTAGCCCAAGAATCTCGCTGACCTACTTTAGTCTTTTTGAAGGGCATCCAGCAACGTCATTTTAAAACTGACATTCGAACCGCCTCCACAATATTCTTTACGCGCCGATTGGACAAGAACTAGTAACACAAGGCTGTCGTTCTCACCTTCAGCCTGGATCACTTTCGCTCCTCGGCCCTGATTTGGAATTTTGTGAGGTCCGGTTACAAAGGGCAAGTCCCCCCTCTTTTATTCCCCTGAGATGCTCGCTTAAGCCCTGGTTTTCTGCTTTCATCTGGTCTATCACACATGTGTATAGGCATCCTAACGTTTCCGTGATTTTCCAGATCCAACGTTGTCTTTTATCTAAATCATCTCTTCAACGAGCAAGTTTTCCTTCCAATATTCCCCAGATATGCTCACCTTCGTTACATCTCAATATCAACATCCTTTTACATCCTAGCGGTTACCTTTAGCACAACTCACTCTATACTCCTTTCGCTTTTCGATATTGAGCATTTATCTTTCAATCACTCTCATACTTATTTCTGCTACTGCTAATACCCCTACAGCCCTTACTCCCTCTCTCGACTCCCAATATCTCCTTAGATTCATCTTAGTATGCTCCACTCCCCTTTTTTCAAAGCTTTATCCATCAGCACAATATCACCTTTCATAAGCTAACCTGTCTCCAGTCTCTCTAACAAACAAACGATAAAATCCCTACCTCCTCGTCACAGCCAAAATGAGTTCTACCAGCGTCAAGATTGGGGCTAGTGGGGGCAAGGCTACGCAATCCAACCCATCCTCAATAAATTCAAGTAACCCTTCCATTCTATTGGACAAGCTCAATGGCAGACGCTCGACTCCGGATTCAGAGGCTCTGGCCAGTTCCGATGATGAAGCTGAACGACCGGACCAGCATCAAACGGTTGCTCAGCCTCAAAAACCAGCTCGAAGAGCATCCTGGTTGAATGATATGCCACAAGCTGGTGTTGCTCCCAGAAAAAGCTCCTTTGCATCCAGCTCCATGTCACCCACAACTTCCCATCCGAGCACACCTTCTGCAGAGTCTGGCACTTGGGGTGCGCATCCTCAAGGGGCATCTGGTGTTGGCCGTGGGCATGCCGGTTCGAGTTCATTTCCGTGGAGCGCTGGTATTTGGAACAGTGAGTCTCGCAAAGAGCCTCCGTCGAGATTGACTGAAGTTCTCCCCTCCCCAACTTCGATGAATTCGCCTGGCTCTATGGGCAACGGCTATTTTAGCGAATTCAGTAACCCTCAAAGAGATGCTGCATCGAATACCACCATCCCTTTCGCAATTCCTCTCCACCCCACTCCGAAGACATATAGGTCGCAGTCGTATTCCGTTGGGCAGCTTGATCCAGATTCGCCAGCCTCTGCAGTTTCGTCGGCTGCTGCCCCTGTCTTCACTGGCCGAGGCCGAGGTCTACAACATTCTGGGCTCCAACACCGGCCATCACGACCCAGCATGTTAAGTGAAATGTCTAACGATGGTGGCCTTAGCAAACTGAAAGAAGTGGATGACGACGACGATGAAAGCACTAATGGTTCCAATCACGGTGTTACATTGCAATCTAATGAGGCAAAAACCATTGAGATGCTAGCCCGTGAAAATGCCATATTACGACAACAACAGTACCACAATTCACGCCTCCGGCCTCGCTCATCGACCAGTAATACATATGGATTGGGTAGTACCTATGGACTTCAAGATTCACTCCCTGAAGTATCAGACTACGCTATAGATGAGCTCGATGAGATCAATGAACTCCAGGAGCTTTCGTCAAAAGGTTTGTTGAGCCGCCGTATGAGCGAATACGGAGCTGCTGGCCAACCGCGTCTTTCCGCTTATGCTTCCCTTGAAAATCGCAAGTTGGAAAATGTGAAGAAAGCTTACTGGCAGAGTTCCCTCGGCTTCGGCGGTTTGGGTGATCTTTCCCAGAGCAGGCGCCATTCTTTCGCTGATGTACCAACACGGCAGGGTTCGGTGAGTTCCGTCGGTGAGCCTCTCTCTGCTCATGAGAGCAGCTTCCAAGACGCGATTTCACCAAAGGATTATCAAAATAGATATCAAGATGCAACTGGCTACGAACATGGTGAGCAAGCAACCTCCAGCAAACTTCGTCAATTTTCCCTTTACGGTAAAAGTTCTGAGCAAGAAAAGCTTGACATTCTGTTTGAAGAAGGGTGTAATGCGGCTATTAAAGAAGCATGCTCACGTAAACAACCTACAGCTGCCTCCTACTTTGGTGGTATTCCCACCCTTTCCCGCAATGTTGATCCCTACAGTGGACCTACCTACCAACCCTCTACGTATCCTTACAACAACCCGGCCCAGTTTTCTAGTGGTCGTGCGGCGTCTCCCCACCGTGGCATGTATGGCGTTCCACAACCTCGCCATAATCAACTCCTTTATATTGTGCTTTTCAAGTGCTCAAGAGCAGACGTCTTTTATGTTCAAGAAGGTACTGGACTTTCGGTTAAGCCTGGAGATTTAGTCATCGTCGAAGCAGATCGTGGTACTGACTTGGGTACTGTTGCTCGTGACAACGTTGATTGGGCCACCGCAAAAGAGCTCAAGGAGCACTATGCGGAGGAACATTATAAATGGCTGATGATGTATTCGCAGGGGGCAGCAGGCAATCAAGACGGTACTGGAGCTGGATTGATGGCTGCATCGAACGGGCTTCAAGGAAGTGCAGTTGGTGGAATGGGCCCTCCTAATCAGCACGGGATGCAGGAGCCCAATCCCGGCGAGATTAAGCCAAAAATCATCAAAAGACTTGCACAGAATCATGAAATTCAAGCTCTCCGCGACAAAGAAGGAAACGAGGCAAAAGCAAAGAGGGTTTGTATGCAAAAGGTCAAGGAACATGGACTTCACATGGAGATTCTTGATGCTGAATTTCAAATGTCAGTCAATCATTACCGTACTACGAGAACTAAATACTAACAAGTTATCAGGGACTGGAAGAAACTGACATTCTACTATTTTGCCGACGCCTATATCAACTTCAACTCTCTTGTCACTGATCTTTTCAAGGTGTACAAGACGAGAATTTGGATGTCTGCAATCAACCCTGCTTCTTTCGCTAGCCCCTCGCTAGGTCTCCAGGCACCCAGTGGCATTGGTCCGGGTGCTGTTGGTGTGAGTCGAGCTGCTCAAAATGAGCGACGACCTCAAGCCCCGGAACAATCTTCCTATGGTGTTGCCCCTGCTGGGCGTGGTTATCAAGGTGTATTTACTCAACCATTTGCGTCGCCAATGGATAGGGCTGGAGTTCCACCCACCGCCTTCCCGTCCTCGGGTTACACCTATGGATATTCTCCGTTTGGTGCAGCTTCACGAAGCGCTACTGTTTCTCCCAGTGGATACGTTCCTATGGATCCCTTTGCCGCATTTCAATCACAGAATGACTACCAAGGTCTGCCAGCTCGCTTCCCCTCGCCCCAAGGAATCGTGCCCGCCCTTGACACGACCGAGTTTGGTAGGAATTCCAATGGCATGTCCACCCCTAACGAGGCCTGGGTCAGCAGCTTCCAAGGCTTGTCTATGAATTCTCGCTAGATTATGGTGATAAAAAAGACGTCACTAGGCCCGTTTCCATGAGATCTCCTCGACGTAACTTCAGAGTACCTCCTGGTGTATCATGTTATTTCGGGGTGTATTATTTGCTTTCCCGTTCATCTACCAGCAAGCGCATATTCGACGGCCTGGATACAATGAACATGACATTGAAATCGGTTGGAAATATCGCGCTCTACACGAGCACAGATCACATTTCGTCGTCATTGTCCTAGCCACTTTCCTCACTGCAATAGATTTGGTTATACGGATTTCTACTCCAGAACCGTCTTGTTACACTTCGCTTCTTTGTTACATTTCCAATCCAGACTTCGGCCATACATACCATACATATCGACATTTCGTACCGACATTTCAGAATGCCGCCGAGGGATCATTGTGCCAGGCAGCTGAGCTGCTGTTTTAGAGAATGGCACCGACTTCCCCTTCTATAGGCTAGGCTACATTTTCATCAAATTACCAGACTGTTCTGGTTCACCAATGGATCCGGCTCGCTCTCCTGGCCGGCCGTGTTTTTCATTTTCATTTTGTTTTTCTGCAGGAGGATTTCAGCGCATCAAAGACGGGGCGTTCTCACACATTCATTGATGAAATAATGAAATGACACTACTATGGGAAAGAAAGCGCTTAGATAGATTTGCAGTCATTTGGGATGGTGTCACACAGGCGGGGCTCATTTAAAAAAATGCAAGTTGGGTAGTTGGAAAGGATAATGGAATTCCGATCGATGCCTACCTTCCCCTAAAAAGGATTTTTTTTTTCTCGATTTGCGACTTTGTAAAGAAGCGAGGGTTGCCTGGCAATAGCAGAATTGAAAATACATACTCCATACAGTTCCGCTGCTTTCGGTTGGTTTGAGATGCGCTTTGATTTTGCATGCCCAAGAGGCCCGATCAACATTGACACAGAATCACCCACTCTTCTTCGTTAGTGGCAAGGCTCCTTGGATTAAATCAAAGCGCAGCTCTCGGGAGACGGAGGGAAGTGTTTGAAGAAGCAGTGATGAGCATCCATGTGAACGTGAGAATACGCAGTACTGTACGCCTTTTCTGATAACCCGTGCTAGTGAGCAGGATGTTTCTTCTTTTACTATAAGTGATGGTGCTAATATGTCAATAGAAAAGTACAGTTTTACGGTAACTGTCTGGGTGGAAATGGCAGGATTTTAACGCAGGGGAGTAAGGGGGGTTCCTGCTACTTTGGAAATGAGGCTTTGCGGAAAATAGGTGACGGTTCCTGCCAAATTGAGAAGTGTCGCCATTGAAGGAAGGCACGACTGGGCAACTAGTTAGTGGCTTTGCAAGAATATCTTCGTTCGAGCTCCAACTTGCATCCTGATACAATGACACTTCTTCCCTTCTGTCCCTATCAAAACAACATCAACAGATTTTGTCTTCGACTCTTCTTCCTCACTCTCCATTCCGAGCATCATCCAAAATGCCCAGAACATATGGCAAACGCAAATCCGAGAGTGAGCTATATTTCGACACCACTTCATTGACCTTCTTCCCTTTCCAAAATAGTCAACGCTTACCAGGTCCAGGTGCCTTGCCATCGGGAAGAGGCAAGCAGAGGAAGACCAATAAAGATGATGATTCGGATTCTCTGCATGCTAGCAACGAGAGTGAACCCCTTTTCATCAGCGATGGTCTAGCAGCCTCAAAGCTTGTTAAGAGAAGCAAACCCAAGGCACGCAAGTCCGAGCCGGATCCTACGAGGAAAACGGGCGAATATGAAGAGGATGAGGGACGGATGGAAAGCCAGTAGGTTTTGTTTTCATGTTGTCCTAGATCTCGTTTAAATGCATTCGGGGGCAAGGTTAATGACGTACTATGCTGCAGGCGATTCCTCGAGATTGTAGCTGCTGAGCTTAAGAAGAAGAAGACGAAGACAAAGGCGGCAACGCAGTATATGGAGAAAATCAATAAGAAGATTGAGAATGATGAGCAGGGTTTAAAGGATCTCCGGGATAGATTGATCGCTTCGTCGTATGTGTGTTCCGTCCTGTTCAGCCACGTGCTCTTGCTAATGTTGAGCAGAGAAAAGGTCGACACTGACTTCTTTGCGTCGTTCAAGACTTGGTACACTCTTTCTCGACCGGCCCAGCCACACACGCAAACAGTCAAAGGCAAGGAAAGAGCAACCTCACCTGCTGATTGTTTTGCTCTTCTCTACTCGCAAAGCAAGGAGCTGATCTCGCATGCCAATCGCACTGTCGAGAAGTTCGAGAGAGCCAACGAGAAAACCATAGCTATCGTCACTCCAGATCTGTTGAAGAACGACTGGGCTAGAGACAACGAGACTGCTGAAACCCTTCTCGCAGTCGGCCATCGAATCGGTCTCGAAAGATTTGAAGCTGTATTAAAAGGAGAGAGTGCACCTGTGGTTGAAGAGGATGATGTGATGTTTGCTGAAGCAATTTATGGAGAAGAAGCTGAGAATGACGAGAAGAGGATCACTTGGGGAAAGAGTGTTAAGAAACATGAAAGGGCAACCAGGAAGACTTGGAAAGCCTTGCTGCAACCACCTGTTGTTGTAACATGATGGCATATTGAACTGAAAGGTCACTTGTTATCTACGGCTTATAGTCTATTGCTATCTTGCTAGGGTTACGATATTGCTCTGGATTGCAAACCCAGATTTGATAATTAATCTATGTGCAATGACAAACTTTGGTCAAAATCAGGTGTTTAGAAAGTTGCTAGTGATACATAAGTTGATTGAAGCCCTAGGTTTCTAGACATTAAATGACTTAGTAGTTAGAAGTAAGATGTTACCTTGGTCATTCTTGAGTGCTCGCCCATCGAGGTAGTGGCTAAAAATCTTTGTCCCTTTTTAATTCTAATATGGCAACTGTTCAAACAAGTGTTGTCATCTTCGCCCCCAGACGAAGTGTCTCGTCATTCGAGTATACAATTAACCAATATACATTGACCTAATCGTGGCCACCCTCTTTTCTCAGATCACCAAAGTCCCCTAATGCATTTTTTTCCAATGCATGAATGATATGATGTAAGTATATTCATTCCTACGCAGCCCCTTTACAGCATCAGATCACCCAGAGTAAGTATAAGCATTCAACCAGGCAGTTATGAATTTCGAGAGTACTTACTTACCTACCGTATGTATTTCCAATGTCGATATTGAGAAAAGCTCAACTGACACTGGGGTAGCGATAACAAGAACGGTTTATTTAGAAAGGATTTAAGTTCCTCTTCCAACCCAGAGCAAGCGAGATGATATGTTCGGTTTTGGGGGTGGGAGGACGGATGTTAAACATAGGGAAAGAAACGTAGTCTTGAGGCTGGCTACTTACTCGCCTGTCTGCGTAGAAGCTGGGGTGGATGTTGAGTTGGGCGATATTAAAGGCTTAGTTTAAGTTCGGAATAGACGGTCATGTTGGTTAACCCGCTCGACGGTGGTGTAACCTAGCTTTCGGCCTCGAGAAATGATGGGTCTGCAGTCACACTTTCCTTGAACATACGAGGGTAATCAAGCTCAGACTAGTTCGGAAACAACTAAGAGAGTGAAAGTTGAACAAAAATAAAACCTAACCAGGTTGGAACTGCCTTATGAAGCAAGACATGATTTTGAAGACAGCATACATTTATTCGCTGTGTTCGATGCCGCTAGAACTACTTCAGACCGCTTTAAACCCAACAGCATTTTTTGCTCAATGTCCCATAGTGTTTGATACAATGAAACTCGTCAACTTGAGTCTATCTAACCTTCTAAAAGTATCGGCCAACTCTGTCGCTCACTGTCTAAGGAGTCACCTTGCTCATGCTCACCAGTCGCTTCACACCAACCTAATACAACAATTAGTTTAGATTGCAAGAAATAATTACACGCGAAGGCTTACCATCCAATTACCGCATTCATCGGGCTTTTCCCGGTGTATATCTACCTGCAATTTTGCAGCTACATCGTAGTTCTTTGCCTGAAGCGCCTCCGCCAGCTCGCCAAGTCTCTCGACTGTGTCAGGCTTCAGGAGATCATCATTGTTCAAATGATCAAACAAGATATTGAGACGCTTGTGGGTGTCTTTGACTTGCTGAGCAAACGACGTAGGTGCTTTCTGAGCAACTCGCTGCATATCGTTGCTGAAAATTTCGACTAAACGCTGTGCAGAATCAGGGATATGAGATCGGTCACCTGGGGGGTATTTGGCTTTTGGCGGAGGGGCGGCTACGGCTGCAGCTTTTGGGGGGCCGGTTGGAGGCCGAGAGCCTTGAGGCGGTCCTTGAGGCGGCCCCCGGGGAGGTCCTTGAGGAGGTCCTTGGGGAGGTCCTTGTGATGCTGGTGGGGGACCTTGGTTCTGGAAAGCTGAGGGAGGTGCCTGAGTGGTCTCAAACGGAGACTGGGACGGAGCGTAAGGATTGTAGGGGGTGCCACTAGGCGGCGCGTATGGGTTTGCTGGTGGAGGTCTGTTTCCTGCTTGAGGAGGGGGGGCAATGTTTGATTGTGGAGGTGGTGGCTGAGAATATTGTTGACTTGCAGGTGAGGGAGCATATCGGTTACTAGGAGGTGGCCCTGTAGGAGGGACGTTGTATGGCGATTGCCCGCGGGAAATTGTGGGAGGATGGGTAGGGTGACTGTACGACTGTGCTGGGGAGCCTCCCTGAGGAGTGTAATGGTTCGTGGGCCTAGACGAGGGTCTCTCGGGTTGATGGAAGGGGCGAGGTGGGCCACCAGTCAATGGAGAACTGATACGTGGTGGTGCTGGCCCCTTTGGAGGTGGAGGTGGAGGAGTAGGCGTTCCTCTGCTGCCATAAGGGGGCATTTGAGGAGGCATATGAAGATTTTGCTGGCTAGGGAAAGGGTTTGTGATCGTTGAGGGAGTGCTTCGCCTAGCGATTTGAGGCTTGGCAACCATTGGCGTATCATTCCATTGCCCTACGTCCTTTGCTCTAGGCGGAGGTGCAGATGGTGTAGGATTTCGAGGCGGTGGGGCACCGAAAGATGGCTGAGGTGGCCCATACGATCCAGAGGCACCTCCGTAATTTGATCCGTATGGTGCCGCTCCGTAACTTGGCGGTTGGTATCCTTGGGGAACATAAGCATTATTCGAAGGCGCATGAGGAATTGACGCAGGCGAAGGGGCCTGCTGCGCATAGGCGTTGTATGGGTCTGTCTGCGCTGGTCTACCATTTGCTCCTGCTCCAGAGGGTTGATAGTTGTGTCCGGCTTGAACACGACCTGAAGTTCTGACCGCTGTTGCTGGTTGCTGGACGGATTTCGGTGCAGGAGCCACTTTCCTCGAGGCAAGTTTAACCCGATTTCGTGCAACTTCAGCAGCAGGGTAATGGGTCGGGAGGAAATCAAGATATCTCTCAGCTATTGATAGGTGACCATGTGCTGCGACGATGTCGGCGTACTCAGTATATTTATCATACAGAGCTGCAAGTTTCCAATCGGAAGTAAGTTCTTGCTCGGAATCTTGGAATTTCGTTACATCTCGGAACACCGTCACCTTCTCGATGAAGTTCTGCAGTGACCGCGCATGCACGGAGAACGAGGAGTCTCCTTCAAGATCCTCAAGGCTAGCTTTCTCATATTGTTGAAGCTCGGTAATCCAAATGTTAATGACCTTCTCGAGCTTCGATCCGACCAGGTAGCAGAATGAGGCATCTTTGAGAGACCCAATATCCATGATTCGGTCACCGAGCGCCTCACACAAGTCAGGAAATTCTTTCGGGTCTGCGTAGGTACACAGGGTCGCCATTGTCTCTTTCCAATTCGAGAGATCAGCATTGTAGACAACATCCCAGAGATTTTTCCCAATCACAGATGTCAGCAAACGAAGGTAATTAGGACCATCGGCATTTCGTGATAGATAAGCAGTTTGTGCCTTCTCGTGCAACTCCTTGCCACCACAATTTGCAATTATCAGGGCATCTGCTATTCTATCTTCTTTAAGACAAATATTCATTGCGTGCTCAAATTGGCCGAGCATCAGCGCCTTTGTAATCTGCTTCTCAGAAGCCGAATCTTTTTCATCCAAGAGATAGAAAGGACTATTCGTCTTAGTACCCTTGGTAGCTGGAATACTGGATAAAAAGTTATCCTCGTCGGCGCTATCAGCGAAGAGAGTTGACAATCGGCTATTGTGGTGTTTTGCTACTCCATCATTGGCGCTTTCTTCTGTGAGCCCTGTCTTTGCTTCCTCTGATACAGTGTCATTGGTGTCCGACACATCTTCATCTTTGAAGCCAAGGTACTCGGTAACCCCCTTTCGGGGATTCTCAGCTATCAAAGTTTGGATGACTTCCCAATCCGCCTTCTCATCCTCATTCTTTGACTGTTCGATATGAGATTTGCAAATACCAGAAATGTCTCCGGCTACGAGAGCCTGCTCAAAGGCCTCTGTAGCTGATCCCATATCACTGTCGACAGAGTAATTGGTGATTTGAATCTTAGAGGATCGGTGCTGCCCTGGTACAATGGGCAATAGGCCAAAGCTTACCAATTTCCCTCCAAACCCAAAGGAAGCGCCTGCAGGCCGTTCGAGCCACTTAGGGGCTTTCTTCAAGGAGAAAGACGCTCCTTGTGGTTGGGTCTGTGCTTTTGCAAAAAAGTCCTCACCGTCTACAGAACCTTGCGCAGGGGCTTGACTGGTAGCTGCATTGGTGTTTTGTAGTGTTTGAATAGATATCTTGCCGTCAAACGAAGCGGTTGCAGAAAGGGCTGGGTTGTGAGGATTGAATCTAGTTTGGAAAGTCCAATTCGTGACCTCAGGAAACTCGCCAAGAAGCTCTCCAGTCTGAGGATTCCAAACTAGAGTTCTGTTGTCCTTCCCGCAAGAAAGTAGAAGATCACTATCTTGCTCACACCACGAAAGAGATAAAACACCTTGGACATGTCCTTCCAATTTTCGCTCTGCCGCATTGGAATTCCGGAGATCCCACAGGAGAATAACCGGGCTTAAGTCGTCTGGGGTTGCTGTAAGAAGTTTCGTCGCGTTATTGGGGTCCCATGCAATCGCACCAACAGCCTTCCGGTTGTTATTAAGCGTGAGAGATGCTTTCTTGGTTTTCAAATCCCAAACTGTAACAAAACCCCCAGTTCCTCCAGTTGCTAAGATGTGAGGAACCTTTCTGTTCCATGCCACGCATTCGAGATCGTCTGTTCGGGCAGCAGCTGATCCTAATCTGAATGGGTTTTGAATATCATTGATATCGTAGATGTAGAGCTCCCCCTTTGCGCCCGCGGACGCCAAAATCTGGGGCTTCAACGGGTTGAATTGGAGGGACTTGATTGCACCGGTGTGCTTACTAGTCCGCGATATGAAGGCATCTTCAGCGCCAGCAATGAGCTTCTCAGCATCCCATAAGTCCAATGAGCCATTCTCAAGGGCGCCGGCAATAATGCCTTTGGGATGATCCGAATCCGCAGGGGCCCAAGCTATGTCGTGGAACCTGGATTGATACTCTGATTAGTTTTTTGAATCCTGAGCTATCATCTTAAGCTTGCGTACCTGGAATCGGTGCTGATACTTGCTATGGGTTGGAGCTCTAGCTCTTGCTCAAGGTTATCTAAACTTAAATCCCACAACTCAAGTTTTGTTTCATCGGAGAAGTCCGCATCGACTGCACCAGCTCTTGTGCCAGTGACTACTAGAGGTTTATCGGCTCCCGGGCTCCAGGCAAAAGCTGCCGTCCTAGGAATATTGCGAAGTCCTACCATCCTGGCGATGTGTTGGGTTTACACACCAACGCTGCCTAAAGGTGTATCGCAATCTTCTATTCCTGCGAAAGAAGCTGGACTATTTGGAAGGAAGTATGGAAAGTTGGGAACACGTCGCCGGAGAGCTAATTGCAGGATCATGAAAGTTGGGAAGTTGAAAGTGTTCAAAAAGCTCCGTGCAATTGCCAGTTGACAGATTTCCCCAGATGCTATTTCAGGCCAAGCCACAAACGCCACGTGACGGCAGGCCGAAGTTCAACCTTTGTGCCTTGGAGCTTTGCCTTGAGCTAGAGTCTCGAAAACTTCAACCTAGCTCTGTGTCCTGAGAACCGATAGCTCCATTGATTAGGGAAGTCATATTGCGGCCAGAATGTCGGATCAGGCTCGATGGAAAGCTACGGTCTATGTGGGTGGTCTTTCCCCTATGGTCAATGCAGCAAGTCTTCATAACGCTTTTCTACCCTTTGGAGAAATAGCAGACGTCTCTCTTCCGTGAGTTATAAATACTCTCATCACATGAGTATGGCTGATGGATGACAGGAAGCCGGACGGTCCAAATTCATCGGATCCTCATCGAGGTTTTGCTTACGTTGAATTTGAAGACCCGGAAGATGTTAAGGATGCCATCGACAACATGGATCAGTCCGAGCTATTTGGTAAAGTAATAAAAGTCTCTGCTGCAAAGCCCCCCAAGAACGTCAATGAGGGTCTTGGAAGTAAGACTGCATTGTGGGAACAAGTAAGTGGAGAGCCTTTTAAAGCCTTTTATAATTTATGTAGGTGTCGGATTTGTACTAATTATCTCTATTCAGGAGGGTTGGCTCGCCGAGAACGCTGTTAGCGATGAAGATAGATTGGCAGCTGAAAGGGCAAAGTCGGGCGTAGAGGATAGACCTGATGATCCAATGCAAGGTCTCGAAGGGCTTGATGTAGCTGGACCTAAGCTTGCGTAGGACTGGCTGTATCAATGTCGTTTATGACTGCAGCAGCAATCGTAATGCACGTATTGCGGTGGCGTTTGGGCGAATGGCAAAAGATTCCCAGGAGTTTACTCGATCTGATTTTTGAAGGATGTACCAATAACACTAAATGAACTGTTTCTTGGATACTTATAAGATTTTACAACATTTAACACCTAATACATCTTTAGGCTGTTCCGCTCCAATGTCAACATTGAAAGGTGTGTCTGGAATGAGAGAAGGTAGATATATTTCCGGAGTTGATCTTAAGAGGCTGGTGCTAGTAAGAATCTACCAATACCCCCGGTGTCAACACATTGAAAGAAAATAAGGGCATTGCCTGGATGGTGTAGGATACCGCAAATTCATACAAATATGCTCAATGTCGATGTCTTGTTGCCGTCACACTCTTCAAAATCCCGCTCGAGTATAGCAATGATTAAGCCTGGAGAAAGGGCGGTCGAAACAAAATGTATTGATGTCAACGAGTGCGCTGCTTGTTTTATACATTCCTCGTCCATGCAATGTCTCATTGATATTTATTCAAATCCATAGCAAAGCCCACACCCGATGTACCCCTTCCACGCTTTATTCTTGCCTATTTTGTCGGGTAAGACGCATTTGCTTGTCGACGATGAGCTTTCGGCCCATTGAATAGCAAGCGAAGCTAACAGCAATACTAACGACGATTCCTAGGTTATGTGAGCAACCAATTATCTCTGAGGTTGAAGATTGCCTACCAAGGGGAATCAACTCCGGAGGGATTTTCTTCAGAGTTCGTAGTCGCTGAGAGATTGTATGAGCTGTAGAGCCTCAAGTCAGTATTTTCTCCTCTTCAACCATTGCTATGCAGGCCAATTGGATCTCCTCGTCTTTCTAGGTCTTCTGCCTCTCCTCTCCCGTATGCGATGAGATCACGTACCTCGTTGTTCCTCTTTCTATGTGCATACCATTGTCAGATCCTCATATCCGAAAGTTGAGACAAACGCGACTCACCGGCATAGCCATCATCCTCCTTGTAGGCGCGAACATCCTGAGAGTGCTAGTTGGCTGCATTATGGTAGAGTCGCAGGCCAATTCAGTAGTTGCAATCCTTCTTGTAATGGTGATTAAGCTCCGGGTAGTAGTCAATAGTGTGGTCTGATGGAGATTGCAGATTGGAACTCGGACCACGCTAGCTCCTTCCCATAGCCCATAGCCGAAGCATTCATGACAACTCCGCCTTCTGGTTTCTCCACCACCTCCAATTGACCTTGACACAAAATACGTCCATACTCTCCACTCAATATTTCCAAACACCGTCGTAAGGATGTCTGATTCTGGAGAAGAACGCGAGACCAAGCCCTTCAAGTTTGTGACTGGTAAGCTCAGAGCTCAGAGCTCTTCCGGGGGCATGCCGATCAAATGGGCTGACTGCTAACAATTGCCTAGCTGGTAATTCAAATCCCATCTCAGAACTTGATCGCATCTTATTGACCTCGAATTGTTAGGCTTTGATGCCCGCTTCCCAAACCAAAATCAGACCAAGCATTGCTGGCAAAACTATGTCGACTACCACAAATGCATCATTGCCAAAGGCGAGGACTTCGCCCCATGCCGCCAAGTATGTGGAGATCAATTGGACTTGGGGATCATGTTTTAACTCATTGTGCAGTTCTTCCTAGCTTATCGATCGTTATGCCCAAGTTCCTGGACTGAAAGATGGGATGATCAACGCAGTCAGTATTAAATGAGACGTACGGTTGAGCAAAGCTTACAAGTCATATTCACTAGGCAACGGAACCTTCCCAACTCGCCTGGACCAGTAGGAATTTGAAATACATGAGAATGGGGCCAGACGATGGAGAAAGGAGCACTTTTTTGAGGCTATGTATCATACAAGTCACCGACGTAAAGACGCAAATTGATAGACGGGCTTCACGAGATCAGTGTGCAATATGCTGCACAAGCCTTGATTGAGAAATGCAAAATCTAAAATTTCAAGCTCCTCTTTCTGCTCTTAAACTATCGTATCTCAGCATGGCACCTAGTAGGACTTGAGCTCCATTGCCACAATCCTCCAAGCTGCAGTATTCCGCTGGATTATGGCTCACGCCATCCCTGCAAGGTACAAATATCCTAAAGACTAAATTCAGTACAGACCTACTCACCCGGGTTTGATTCTAGCTTACATTGAAGTTGGAGCATGCATCGATGTGTTTACGCTATAGCGAACGGTCAGCCATACTCTTTGTTAGGGCAACCCTGCATACCTATCATGACCTGCACCTGAAGTCATTCTCTGGATATGTGAGCCAGCACTTGTTCCAAGCATAGCCGTTGCACTGTCTTCAACACACTTGATACAGTCCTCATGAAACCCAGTAGCAGGTGAGTCTGCATCAAGCTGCCAGTCAACCCTACACCCTCTTCCCTTGGTACCCAAACTATTCAGCCCTCCCATCTCCCCTGAAGCAATTTCTGCAAATTCTTTCCTTAAAGCAGTTTCTAATTCTAACAGCTTTTCGTCTTCCTTTGTCCTAATATCCAACGAAAAAGTAACAAATCCTGGTACAGTGTTGGTACTACCAGGTTTCAATGTTAATATCCCCGTAGAAGCTAAGCAGCCCAGTTCGCTAGCCTTATTATGGCTATGAACGATTAACTTAGCTGCTGTTAGCATGGCGTCTGAGCGATTCTTAAAGTCGGTGGTCCCAGTATGGCAATCTCTTCCTTTTACAGTGATTGTGAACCACTTATAAGCTTGAACACCTTCGACTGCTCCGATTTTCCCTCCAGAGCTCTCGAGGATGGGACCTTGTTCAATGTGCAATTCAAAATGTGCCCCGATCGGATTATGGATGTGGCTTGCTGGGAAAGAACCAAGATATCCTATACGTTCCAGTTCAGACTTCTGGGTCGCTTTTCCGCCTTAGTTAAGTTTGTTAGCTCTCAACACTTAGAATTTGGCTTGTTACGCCTCTCTTTGGCCATAGATGCAGTATCTTATATGGTGAGAGCTCGACTCACCACCAACTTCAACGAGATTATATGCTCTCTCGAGAGTATACGCCCCTGCCCACACTCCGGAGGCAACCATGGAGATCGGGAACCGGGCTCCTTCTTCATTCGTCCAATTAACCACGCCTGTGGGATACTCTGTTTCAATCTTATAATCGTCCATAGTTTTCAAGGTCTCAATTCCTCCATGGACGCCTAAGATACCATCGTATCTCCCACCGGTGGGCTATAATCATCAACAAACAGCTAAGTGAAAAGTATAAGGTCTCTCCTACCTGGGTATCTAAATGCGATCCGGCATAAGTTGGAGGACCGTCTTTTTTTCCAGGCCGGGTTGCAAATATATTGCCTGGGAAGGACGTTAGTATTCAACAACCATGAGCAATTACAGAGTAAAAGGCTTGCCCATAGCATCAATTTTAACTGTACAGCCAAGGGACTTAGTCGTCTCAACGAAGTAATCTCGGACTTTCTTATCTACATCTGTCAATGTTAAACGAGACATCCCAACGTCCGTAGCTTCTCTAGAAGCTTGTCAGCAAATCGATCTGGAAACCACAAACAATGATCTGTCCTGATTTCAGATAAGTAAACATGGAACTCCTTTAACACAAGAACAAGTGCTTTGAGCTCATCTATAAGCTCCTCATAAAAAGAAGCCAATTGTCCAGATTTTGGAACCAAATATACACACGCAGCAACGTTTTGGATATGCGAAGAAGATCCCGCAGTCTAGAACAGAACAGGACATAAAAAAGATAAAGCATTGTTAAATCATCAAAGGATAAAAACAAAAACGTACTTTCCCCATCTTTCCCCTTTCCCCCACTCACAACTCTCATGCAAGTCTCTCCACAATCTCTTCCTATCAATCTTCACGTCTGCCAACTGTCTCTCTGACATCTCTTTCGTTTTCATGCCTCTCACTCCGGAAAATGCATATATTCTCTTGTAACTAGTAGATCCAAGTCCTACTGAGCTTGACATCAAATTTAAAAGCGGCCGTGATTGGCGCCAGAGGAGGTTGGAGGATTGCATGACAGATCGATTGACTAACTACTTGCCTAAGAAGACAGGCGGAATGGGAGGGCTCGACTTGGGTTTGGGACATGAGGATATTAATTTTAATTTAGGGAGGGCCACCGCAGAGAGGTTGAAAGTTAGTATTGAGCTGCCTCTTAAGCATATTTGGTTAGTACTCCAACTGATTAGGATTGATCGAAAGTGGGGTTGTAAGACTGATTTCCAATTCCGAGACGTCAGCGAGAAAGGTAAGGAGATAGCCCAAAGGAAGAGTTTTTAAGTTAGGTACGCTGAAATAAAAGGTATATGAGATTTATAAATATTTGTATACTTGATAGTTAAGACTGGCAGGGCCATTTGACATAAAGGGAGCCCAGATATACCATATCCTGACTGGTATAATCAAGCTAGAAGGCACGTCGGAAGAGAAGGAGGTATGCAATCTCCAAAAAAAAAGATTTGGTAAATTTGTAGAACTATAACAACTATAGAATATGAATCAAATTGGAATAATGCTAAATATCAATGTTGCGGTAAGGGCCTGTCTGGCCGTGGTATAGTCAATGGACCGCTCTCCCAGTTCAAACGCCTCGCTTTATATATACAATTCGACGATTTGATAGCTATTCAAGGTTTTGCCTTTCCTTTTCCTTTCGCCTTGGTAACTTTTCCTTTTCCCTTCCCTTTTCCCTTCCCCTTCGCCGCCTTTGGAGGCGTAGGCACCGGCGCAGGAGTAGGCTCCTTGACGACCTCCTCAACAGCCTCCTCTTCAATATCCTCCGTCTCCTTGGTCTCGGCTGCTTTCTTCTCGTCCTCATCACTGCTCATAAACTCATCATCGTCATCGAATCCAAAGAAGGTCTTAGCCTTAGGTTGAGGTTCTAGTCTCGAGGGAGGAGTTGAGCTTTTGGAGCTAATACCTCTCATAGCCGCGTCTTCTTCACTCTCCGAGGTTCCAGATCCAGATCCACTTCCACTTCCATTAAATGAACCGAGCAGATTGTCTTTGTAATTCCCCGACTTCATAGCCGCGATAACTGCGTCTCTTGTTCTCTCGTTTGCCTCTTCCTTATCTTCAACCCATTTGCCATCGACTTTGCCCTTGTTTCCCGTTCGAATCTCCTCCTCCCTCCGCTCAGCAAGCTCGACAACTTGTTCCCACCGCTTCCTTCTTTCCTCTTGTTCCTTCTTTGCCATTTCAGGCTTGATCGCAAGATACTCTGCCAAGGCCTTAGCCTCATTTACAGTTCGTAATCTGCGTCCATCGAGATTTCTGCTGGAACCATTATCTTCACCCTGGTTACGCTTCCGCTTGGAGGACATGCGACCTCCAGCTGCTCGCAGCTGAGAACCAAAACCTCCCTTGCCACCACATAGTGGAACCGCCAGTCTAAGAGATATGAAATCATCTTCTGGTTTAGAGAGCAAGCCAGAGATAGGTGTAGCAGATTTAGCTGGAAGTTGCTTATTTGATAAGGTTGTGAGGATTAGGCGGCTGTTGTTGGCTGGCAGGCGATTATCTATGCGCTTCTGAAGTTGCGAGATAGATATATCGGCAGGAACTGTGAGGACGAGAGTAGACGGTAAACCTAAACCCGGAAAGGTGGACAGGAGAACATTGACTGTTGATGGGGCCATATTGATTAATGTTAAGAGAGCTGGAAGTGTTGCTGAGGAAGGCGAACGAGGTTTGACCTTTGCTTGAAAGTATGAATGAGACTCGGCGGGCACGTGAATGGTGTGGCTGGTGAAGAGGCTGGGCCCTCGCTTACAGATGGTGGGGCATAGGCCTCGTTTACTAGCGTCCCGCACACCAGTTCCTGACATTCAAAAAGTTCGCGAACTTCTGCGAGCCAAACCACATCACCAAATCCGACCCTCTCGACAACCGCCAAGATGTGAGTTGATATTCCAATTGCTTTATAGTGAATCAGGTTTTAATTTATATGCTAGGCTTATTCCCAAGGCCGACCGTAAAAAGATCCACGAGTACTTGTTCCGTGAGGGCGTACTTGTCGCAAAGAAGGACTACAACCTCCCAAAGCATAACGACATTGACACCAAGAACCTCTACGTGGTCAAGGCATGCCAATCTCTTACCTCCCGCGGCTATGTCAAGACACAATTCTCATGGCAATACTACTACTACACTCTCACCCCCGAGGGTCTCGATTATCTCCGCGAATGGCTTCACCTTCCCGCTGAGATCGTTCCTGCTACGCACATCAAGCAACAGCGATCGCATGCTCCTCCCCGCGGAATGATGGGTGCTGAGGGCGAGCGTGAGCGCAAGCCTTTCGGTGGACGTGGCGGCCGTGGTGGTGAGAGAGGTGATCGTGATGGAGGTTACCGCAGACGTGATGCTGGTGCCGAGGGCAAGGAGGGTGCTCCATCTGGAGAATTCGCCCCTGCTTTGTAAGTCTATTCCAAAGTCCTGAATACAGAAAGGCAGAGCTGACCTTTTTCTAGCCGTAGTGGTGCAGCAGGACGTGGTCGCGGTAGTGCGCCACCTTCTTAGATTGGTATTTCGTTCTGCTTGCTCGTGCATCCGACAAAAAATACTTTACAATATCTTGAATGTTTGGGCTGAACAGTAGCGCGTTTGGTCGAGTGATAGCAATCGCCGGGGGAGAATAGGTCGTAGGGGGAAGTTGACACTTCAAAACTGTCAGGTAGCATATCGAGCTTCTTCCAAGAGTTTTGCGGTCACCTTGCGTGAAATAAAATGACGCCCCCCCCTATCCCGAACGTATGCATTTGTGAATGGTTGAGATGGCCAAGTATTCCCCGTTGGCGGATTCAGCACCGATGAAGCATATGATTGAAGAGTGAAATGCAAGCCGGTGGATCAAACAACACATGGAGGGATTTCACCAGGTCAAACTATACATATATTTAATCACTCGTACTTTAGTAAGTGAGAACAATATACTTCAAACGACTATTCCCCACCCGCAACGTCACCTGGTCTTTCGTAAGTTGGAACCCCCGCGTCTTATTCAGCACCGTGACATAACGGTCCATTCGGATTGTGCCCTGGTATCCCGCCAAGGTCACACTTGCAGCACGAAGTCGGAAGTGATTCAGGCTCAGTAATAGTTGTGCAGGCAGAATACTGCTGTGTAGTGCTCTACCTAATTTAATAGGAGTGACCAAGAGCCACCAAGGGAACTGTTCAACGGGTTTGAGGGCCAACAACCTAATGATTAACAACATAAACTGGTAACGTCAACGTATAAACTCTCGGAACCCTTTCCCCTACATTGTATGCATCATCAAACAAAAGCAGGCCAATCACTTACTACACAAGCGTCATAACCTGGACACCGACCTAGTCTCTGGTGGGATTGTCGATCCCCGAGGGCAAACAGGAAATGCGATAAGAAGTAGCCCTTGCTTACACTTGGTGATATTCCTCTCCTTGAAACCTTTCCGTCCGTCTCTTCGTCTCACCTCTTCAAACTTTCTCTCTTAAATTTCACTTCATTGCCCCCCAAATCTCTCCATTTTCCATCCTCGAAAGGCAGAAATTGAGCAAACAAAATGTCTTTGCCCAAGGAAATGAAAGCACTAAGGTAAGTTTACCCCGCTTTCTTTGAAGCTCAACATAATTCTAAGATAGAATAAACTCAAAACACTGCGAGTGACTTAGAAGAATCGACAAAAACTACAAGAGGCTTTAACAACTAACCTACCATCGGTCTCAGATACTCCAAGCCAGAGCACTATGGCATTGTCACCGTTCCTCTTCCGACGCTCCGTCCGAACGATGTCCTCATTAAAGTCAGGGCCTGTGGTGTCTGTGGAACAGACCTGCATATCCACGAAGGAGAGTTCATAGCAAAGGCGAGCAGAACAGCTTCTTATATGTTTCGGAAGATCTACATTTTTTTGTTCGTGCATTAATTAATAATCGATCTGACTACTTCCACCTTGATGGGTGCTCCCATTTACTTCCCGGCTAAAACATAGTAATCTTGTGCTTCTAAAACTAACCTATCACGCTACAGTTCCCTCTCATTCCTGGTACGTTCTTTATCCAATACAAGCTTCCATGCCTATTTGGGATTTTTGGTGCCTCTTGTACCCCGTTTTGAAACTTCAATTGGGTGTATTTCCTGCCAAAACGAAATCAAGTTATGGAACCCACAATAATGCTTCTCGCGCAATTAGCGGAGCTGTTTTGTTGTCTAGCTTATTACACCCTTCCCAAGTTACTTTGAAAAGATAATCCTAGAACCAGATATCATGATTACTGTTATCCAATGGCTAATTAGTGTACAGGACATGAAACTGTAGGTGTAGTTGCTGCCATTGGGGAACAAGTGAAAGGTTTCAAGGTTGGTGAGAGAGTTGTGGCAGAGTCCGTCTTCCCATGCTCAACCTCTAGTTTTTAAATACTAATGTCTTTTCAAGCAACTCTGAGCTTTGCAATGAATGCTTCTACTGCCGACGTGGCCAACTTTTGCTCTGTGAGCATTTCGAGGCTCACGGGGTAACAATGGGTACGTTTGTTAAACTAATTCATATAGTGCAAAAGCTAATTGCGATAGATGGTGGTTTTGCTGAATACTGTGCATATGTTCGCATCTAATCTCTCCTTTCAAAAGTTCCATATATTAATAGTTCTATCATAGCCAGCTGGAAAGGTCTTCAAGATCAAGAACTTGTCAGACGTTGATGCCACCCTGCTGGAACCTGCATCTTGTGCAGCCCACGGTCTCGACAAAATTGCACCCAAGCTTGGCTCTTCTGTTCTTATGTTCGGAGCTGGCCCCACGGGATTAGTCTTGGCCCAAATGCTCAGACAGGTAAGATGATACGAGTTTAAAAGGCCTACTGGATAGCTAGCTTACTGCAATCAGAACGGAGGCTGCCATGTCGTTATAGCCGCTCCAGAAGGCCTCAAGATGGAACTTGCTAAGAAACTCGATGCCGGTGATGTTGGTCCCCCTTTTCCGTCCGCCTTTTGAACGCACATCCTTTTTTTCTACCTTTTTTGTTTTTACATAGCTGATCTTTGTATACAGGAATACATTGAACTCTCCCGTTCCAACCCCGAAGCCCAATTTTCTAAGATCAAATCCGAGAATCCTTACGGCTTTGATATCGTGGTCGAAGCTACTGGGTCCCCAAAAATCCTCGAAGACGCAATTAACTATGTTCGCAGAGGTGGCAAATGTAAGTCGAAATTCTTGTTCTGATACAATGCTCGCTTAGAACGTCCCTCCTACCCTGGAAAGCTTTTTGAAGAGGAAGAAGGCTAATCTTGAATCATCTAGTGGTTGTCTATGTAAGCCGTGTTGTATCTCATTCCAGATCCCATAACTAACCAATTACAGGGCGTTTACTCAGCGTCAGCTAAAGTGACTTGGCCTCCCTCCAAGATTTTTGGGGACGAGATCACAATCTTGGGCTCTTTCTCAGAGACATACATGTTCCGTAAGTTTAAAAGAGAATTAATTTGTGGAAGTATAACTAAAGTATGCTGTTTGTAGCTGCCGCTATCGAGTACTTGGATAGTGGCAAGGTCAAGGTTGAGGGAATTGTCAACAAGACGTTCAAGTTGGAGCAGTGGGGTGAATGTCTTGAAAGTATGAGGAACAAGAGCGCTATCAAGGCCGCTATCGTTTTTGACTAGACATGTTGAGAGATGCTTCAATGGGGTTGTGAGAGGTGCAGGGTGGGATAGATGTTTGATAAATAAACTAGTTATCATTGTTCGACTTATCAACTTAGGCAGGATCTCTAACTGTGAGGATTGTTCGTTGAATTCTATATTTCTTGCTACGTAGAATGACCCGATGGAATTCTAGAGCATAGGAAAGCTTTTTGCTACAATTTTTGAAATGAGTGTTCCTTCACTTTATCTCTATACAAGTCTTCAAAAACAAATATCTATAAAATGGTAACTTGAGCAATGCCTTGGAGTACGTATTTGTTGGTATAGTACACTCGTGCTGTCACTTGAAATCCACTAAAGTGCTAAAAGAGGGCAAACAGAGTTGGCAGGAGTGGAATGACTCTCAAGAGATTAACAAAAGTTTGTATATGCAACCTATCTTGCTAAATTATTCTAGATAGAGCTACTTGCTTTATTGAGAAATATTTTTGTTGGGATATTCTTTTTATTTATTGATACGGGTAGATCAAGAGATAACCAGCGCCATGATCTAACATACAAATACATACAAGTATAAGAGTTTTTCAAACACTACCCAGACTTATGAAGACTTGACCCTCATCCTTAGCTTCTCCGCCTTCTTAGCTCCCTTCATAGACTTCCTTGGTCTCCCCCGCGTCTTCCCATTTGTAGGCTTGTTCGCAATAAACAGCCATGCATTCATCGGTCTCCTGGCTGCGATGAACCTGCCCTCTGGCGAAAAAACCTCTATGGCCGGCCATTCGGGATCAATAACATCATTCTCTGGCTCCCATTCTGCTTCCAAGCTTTTGGTATTCTGTGCTTCCCACTCGGCTTCTTCCTTTTGGATTTGGGTTGTATTATTTGGACGACTCTTGCGAACTTGGGCAACGAGCTCGACCCATCCGCAGCCCTCGATCAGGATATCTGTTGCGAGAACCTTGAAGGGGAGGCGTTCGGGCTTGATACCTACCGCTTTCGGTGAGGTGAGGGGTCCCGCACGTTGCTTAGTGACGTCCCATTTCAGGTGAAAAGTGCCTGCTGATTTGATTTTTTCCCCTGTACCAGGTAAGGAGATGTTCTGGACATTTGATTCCCCAGTCTGGGCTTGAATACCAACTGCCTTTTCTGTTGCCGTGAGATGTGGATGAATGGGCGTGAAGGCATAGGCTAGAATCATGACTTCCGGGGTGGTAGGAGTGATACGAATGAAACCTCCGAGTAGTAGAGATTGCCCTGGTTTGATAACTTGTTGCTCTGGTTTGATACGAGATTGCATAACGAGCTCGGAGCGGTGCTCAGGTTGGACGTGGAGCTCAAGGTCTCCACGAGAAAGGCCAGGGAGATCTATCAGTTCTCCTTTGCCACTGCCAAAAGAGAGCCGAATAGGTGATGCAGTTGTTCCTGGAAGTGAGGATACAAGAGGCATGACAGGATAGTCTACCTCAGGTGGGATAGGAGGCAGCAGCGAGCCAACATCGAGAGAATCGGTGGCAGACGAGGTAGTCTCTTCTTCAACCTCAGTTCTTTCCAACTCTGACTGCGGAATTTCAATAAGAGACTCTGTCTCCGAGGACTCTGTAAACTTATCATTATCTTCAAGGCTATCTTCTTCCAAAGAAGCATCAAAGGCTGCTGTAGCAGCAAATTCTCCTTCTTGACTTTCCTCGCAGAAATCAACAGGATTAGTCTTCTTTTGGTTAGCTGCAATATTTGGGTCCCTAAGACTGGCTATCGCCTCACTCCAGGTTTCGGGATTTCGATAACTCTCATCGCTCGCATTGAGTATTTTGGGCATATTTCCAACTAGTGGTTTCCCCTTCTCCCTTCTCCCCTTTGGGAATACATCGTGAAAGAGTTGGCTTTTCCCGACATTTACCTTCCCCACCAGCCAGCCTCCACCTCCACGCTTCCAAATTTCTTCTTTAAGTTCTCTAGTCCACCATCCCATCTTGGCACTCACGCATCGAATATTTCCTAGTCTTACATCTTTCGCTGTGTTTCTCAAAACATCTCGCAAGGTTTCTCTTAGATACGGCATCATTGAATCAACCTGGGTCTTGACTGGTGCAAGTAAATCGGAGCGTGTAATAATAAAGCTAACTTCGGTCTTTTTCCCATGATAAAATCTTCCTGTTTTCGATCTTCTATTTAGTGATCTCTGCGGAGTGAGATGTAGCAATTTGTGTAGTCCTGGCACAAGAGACATGGGGAAGTCTGCTGCATCAATAACATGGTAGACATGGTTGTATTTATGTGGAGATTCGAAGATTGTGTCTTGGAGAGACCGGACTGAGGGATGGATAATAGAAGTCCCAGTCTCATGGTGTTTCAACTTATGACATCGATCACACATTGGAGGTTCAAGAATTTTGGCTGCAAAAGCGTTAGTAGATTTCGAAGATTGTGAAGCTCTTTCTCTTACAAGGCCTTGCAACGAAGTCTTCTAATCGGATTCCTGTAGCAGCTGACCCTGCCTTTTCCAATGCTTCCTTAACTAGCTCGTCTTCCGCAGATAGTTTATTTTGTACCTCGTCTGGTAAAGTATCCAAATAGTGTCTTATAGTCGCTCTAGAAAGAGTATAAAATCCTGCTCCATTTTGATCGACCGTCTGCGAAAGAGCACCACATCCCGCACACTGCTGAGGTAATTGGTCTAGTGAATGCTTGCTCTTGCCTGGTGTTGGCTCTGTTGTCCTGTTTCGTATCGAGGCAGTAAATTCTCTCCGCTGTAAAGCCTGGCGCAGAGGCTGTGGTTGTGGGTGTGGAACCCGTGTAAGCGGCCTGGTTATAACCCTCAGGATCGAGGGACATAGAAATACAGGGAGCTCTGCCGCAGGCAATCGAAGTCGACTCACCAATTTATTCGACATTTTGACATGGACAAAAGACATCGGAAAGTTCCCACTTCCAATTCTCCATCAAGGTGTTTAGCGACAGGGGTACTCGTACACTGGTCGATCCACGCTAAACCTTAAATAATTTACACCTCGATCCGACTCAACTCCAACAAAGGCCAGGAGCTTGTTTAGAAGGCCTGGAAACATTCAAGATGGTGAACATATTAGTGCGCATGCACAAGCTTCGATCAGTAAGTAGCTTTCAACATGGTCCCGGAATATGTATTTACTAACTCTTCTTATTAGAAGGTTGATATCCCTATTTGGCGCAAGACAATATACAATCAGAAATTGACCAAGTATCTCAGTTACTCAGCGTAAGAGTAGGCCCAGGGGCAGCAATATTTCCTCCTGAGGTAACACGCATACACATGGACTTCGCCACCGAAATCCGAGACGGCAATCGTGGACCTAAGTGAATAGCCCCTCGCCCTCCATTAACCCACCTTTCTAACCCCATCTCTCTAGACAATTCTGGCGGAATTGCCTCCCACGTCTAAAGTACTACAATCCCGCAGTTCCCATGACCATAAACCGCACCGATAACCCAGAAGGTCCAGCCTTCATGACAATCTCCTTCAAAAGCCCCGAAGCAGCCGCTACTACACCCGAGACCTCTACCACTTCCAAAACTACGTCTGCAGAACCCGTACCAGAGTCTGAATCTGGAGCAATTGGAGAGAGAACGGAGACAATTGACATGAAGCATAGGGAGGACTCGGAAATTTTAGCGAGCTTACTCCAGCTTACAAAGGCCAAGGTGGTAAAGCCTACTCAAGAGGAGTTGCAGCAGATTCGGGAGGTCGAGGAGTGGAATGCTGTCCTTGCGAAGGAAGCTCAACAGAATGCGGAGTTCTTGACTAAAAAGAAGAGAGAGGAGGCCATTTTGATACAGGCTAGGGGCGAAGTTGACAAGATCATATGATATGAGTACAGGATGTAATTGTGTGCATGGAAACTGGAGTTAAATATACAAAAGAACGGCACAGGTTAAGGTTACCTGTAAATTCATATCTCGCTCATATCTGATTACCTGTTTTCACACATGCACAATGGTGACATTGATACGTATGGCAAACTTTATTATCGACCTCTATAAACATTGTCCTTCGCTATCCTCTTGGTACCAGACTTATAAGTGTAAGCAGAACCCCAGACTCTTCCCAATGCTTTCCTGGTTGTCCGCTAATGCAGAGACCAAACATCGTCAATTCTTGTAGATAACGCCCCTGTTGTATGCATTACTTCAATCCAAACCCCTCGCTTTCATTAACAGCACGCCAGAGCATGTTTTCTAGCTTCTGCCTTGATGAATAACGCCACAAGGATAGCATATTAAAGCATGTCCGTGCTACAGGAAATCTCATTCCATCGTCTCCTAGGCAGGAAAGCTTGATAACCAAATTTGTCGCACCCATAGCCGGGATACGGTCACTGCCAGTGATGAAGCTTAAAAGCTTCCGCTGATCCTTCGGGTTTGCATTTAAGAAGGATTCCCAAAACCATTGTACAACTGGCTCGGTATCCGCCGCATTTGGTACACCCCAGTTCTCACAAATAGACACAGCTCGAAGAGATGCAATGTCGAGGGGTTCATCCGATCCTCTAATGAGAAGCTCGATCTCTTCGGGCCTAAATAAAGAGAGCGCGTTGCCTCCACAAACCGTGAAAAATCCTCGTTTGAATGGCTCGAATTGCCGAGTTACTGCAGCATCGAGCAAGTAACGCACGTATAGGTCCACAAACTCCCTTCTATTGGCATTTGTCACAGGCCTGTTCTCTCCGCCTGGGCAAAGTGGAATTTGTATCATCTGCCCATATCGCTCCACATCTGCAACAAAATCACGGCAAAAAGTGCTTTCAACATCCCCCTCAAATTCCAGCAGCTGCTTCAGCCCATTTGCTAAAGCAGGGCGATACTCAGCAAGATCCTCTAACGAATAGGTCATGGATGGCTTGGCGTGTGATGTTGCCCCAGGCGCGGCTGGAGGACCAGCAGCAAGAAGCTTCCGGAATGCAAATGGTGGAAGGGCAACATCCAGAATTGTTGAATTGTAAATAGCGAGGCCTAAGACAACACCGACGAGGAAGAATTGATCAGTTGTCTCAAAGGTGTTTGGATTGAAGTAGCAAAAATGAGAATCTTCATCGTATGTGAACAAACCTAGGGCCATTAGCAAGATCCTGCAAGAAGGCTAGGGCAATCATATACCATGTTCGGGATTGAAAACTTCTCTGACGAGGAGAAGGAACCATTCTTTCCTAAGGCCTCCAGCATCAATGCCTTCCTCGCCTTTGAACTCAATACGAAGTCCCTTCTTGATTTCTTCTCCGCCAGTCCCGACTACCTCACTAACCCCTTTCAGACTGTCCTCGACAAGACATTCTCTACGGACTTTTAGAACCAGATATTGATTGACTTGTTTCCGAGTCATAATGCTGTCAAAAAAGGCTTCCCTGGCTTTTACCTCCATCTGTCTGCGTGCATCGTGCTCCATTATCTGTATTTTTGCCCATATGCTAAGAAAGAAAGGATATTGACAGAAGGCGAACTTGCTCTTTCTGGATTCCCAATGCTCAAAATCTGCGATAAGATCCGAGTAATCAAGGAGGGTATTATAGAAGTCGCTTGTAGGCAGAATCTGTCCATGATTTTGTGCTCGTTCCCTTGCAGCAGGACTTGCACTATGGCTACCTTCTAAAGCAGTCAAAGGTCGACTGTGTCCACGTCTCGAGAGGCCGCTATTATTCGCCGAAAAGAACAGTGCCATCACTCGAGCAGCAGCTTTGATCTGCCAATCATCATTGTAGAGGACAGGCCGTGGTTTGCTATCACCATTCTTCTTCGTTTGCGGATTTACAACTCCAAGGGCCGCATGTAAAGCAGCAGAAGTATTTCGACCAGAGCCGACAATGCTTGGTATCAGATCAGAAGTTGGGTCTTGATCGATTTCCCTCTTCTTGCCGTGTTGCCTAGTAAGACGGTAGGTAACAAATCTGCCAATCAAATCTGTAGTTCTTTGGAATTGTTCATCAGGATACCTAGCAAACCAAGACACAAGATGATGATGGCATTCGTTGGATACGTTCGCTAGAAGACCTAGGATTCTTTTGATTATACCAGAATGCTGTCCTGGACTCCCTCTATTTGCGTCATCCAACCTTGGTGAGCCGGCAGCGCCACGTGGAGGACCGTTCAAGCTACCAGATCTAAAGTGAGCCCGTGGGTCCCGGGACCTAGACCTAGACTTGCTACTTTCTCGAGACTTCGGCCCTGGAGAAACACGACTAGGATAAAGAAGTGGATTTATCAAAATGAGCAATAGAAAACGTAAATCATTGGGCTCAGTTAAGGGTCGTCCAGGGCGCTTCAATAGAGATTCGGTGGCTTTCAGCAGCACTCTTTGGGTGTGAGATTGAGCCTCGAGTATTTGCTCAGCTATCTGCCCCAGCTCTTGATCAGATAGTTTCTGCTGCTCAGAAATTGTGAGTTTGTCCCATTTTTCCCGCCACTTGTTGCCTGCGTTCGTGACCATAAAATACCACTCATTTGCTTCAGTCCAGTCTATTCGCGGAGTTTTCAAGTTTACCATATCTAGGTCGCGTGGACCTCCATTGCTCCGATGCCGCGGCCGTTCTGGACTTCTCACACTCGAACGCTCACCAGTCCACCAGAACCCATTCTCGGCAAAATCACCCAGGAGAAGAGTTTTAGCATCCATTTGAGAAATTTGAGTCTCAGAACGCACAATCCGATCGGCCAAAGGGGTAGGCACTATATGTCTGCTGCCTTCACTGGCAGCTTTCTGGCCGAGGGTTGGTCGTAAGGTGCTGAATGAAGTATTAATGCACTCAAACGAACCGAAGGATGCCACTATATACTCTTGCAGAGGTTTGAAAATGTCACCGGCGACATTCTCTCGGTTTCGCTGCTTTCGTTCCTCACTGTCCCATTCTTCAAAGTAATCATTGTTGCTAAACGCAGCTGCTTCGTTGGCTGAATCTGAGACGGGCTGCCGCCCCCGCTGTTCCATATGGGCTCCATAGAAGTTTCCTGGTGATGACCTCGAGTAGGGTGAAGGATTCGTCTGCCTCAAGTTGTGCGTGACCAAGGGGTCTGATAATTTATCCGCAAGTCTGGATTTACGTGGTGAGAGATGCCTTGGAGGTATCTGCCGGGAGGGAGATTGACCACTCTGTAATCCTTGGGTCTGAGAGAGATCGGAGGGCTCCAATGGTGGCCCAATCCCTTTGCCTTTCCAAGTTGGTGATAGTGGAGGGGAGGGAGTTGGGCTTGATGAAGATTGATCGTCATGCTTCAACCGTCCCAAAAGGTATACAGTGATGCACTGATCAATCAACTTCTTCGTCTTCTCGATCGACAACGGCCCAGCTACGTGCGTGTCAGCATGGTAACTCCCTAACCCTAAGTTCTCCGCAAGCTGACCTTTCAGGTCACACTTTGCCCCAGAGGGTTTAATGGATTTCAAAAGGGTAATTCCTCTTTGCCCTTCTCCACTTCTTGTGTCCAGTGTAACAGGCTGTAGATCATTAATAGTCAAGCAGACTGTACATCTGAATACCTTTAAGTCCTTCGGCCAGCGAACCATCGAGTCGCAGGTCATGCATCTTCCAGTTTTCAAGTCCTTGTCTGGAACTTTCTGCTTGGGTGTGTTTGTGTTATACGCTGCATTTCGTACTGCAACAGGTGATATGAGGTCGTCATCTGTCGAGTCGAAGCCCGACACCGCTGCAGATTCCCCCTGGAGCTTCTTCCCCGAGAATAGTGATGGGAATGGATGGCTCATAGAGCGACCATGACTTGGATTTTGTATAGGTTTCGAGTAGTTCGATGCGTCGTGGTTGCTTTGCCCTGACGGGGCCAAGCTTGGAATACTGAATGCATTCTCCAGAATCTCCGACTCAGTGACTCTCATGCGAGCAGGAGACACGATATTTGCGCTGGCTTGGCCTGGCTCATTACGAGAGCTTGGTGACAGCAGCCGGCCCGACCAAGAAGGCATTGCACAGTGCTTGTTGGTAGGCTACTGACTGCAAGTGATGTAGGAGTTGTAGTCGGATCATCGGTTCGGATTAACGTTGCCAACTAGAGGCTGATCATGAGCCTTCGAGCTCGAGTTTGTAGCTGTAGGCGATACTAAACGGGTTCAAGAGTCTCAGATTCTCGTGTGCGCCTACCTTGAGCAATAGCATATTAGTGAGGTTAGGGCAAGAGCGTCTTTGGTAATTATCTACGGTTACCTGGGGCCAACACATCGAGATCGAAATAAGAGGCGATCATTGCAGGACAAATGGTGAAGTTGTAAAGTGATCAGTTTCCTTGCTTGGCGCATAACGAGGCTCTCCAGTTTCAATCAAACGGGCAGCCCTCAGTGGTGTTTAGTTGCCCCTGCTCAGACATAGATACGAGCAGAGGTCTGACTCGAACCGAGGAACCTTGATTTGTCTACAAACATAAACATTAGATCTGGAGCACCTTCTCGGTATCTTTTATTGGGAGAACATTGGCATGTCACAATTTCATTTGGCTTGGCAAATTTATGGCTGGCAATCTTAATTTCATTCCTCAGGATATGATACCAGCAAAGCTTCTCCACGCTTTTGCAATGCTATGAACCAGAACCATGATATCGTCCACCAATGCGCACCTAACCAGCACAATCCGCACTGAACTCCTGTTAAGAAATCTACCTGTATCGTTGAAGTTTGAGGGTGTTGTGTCTCTTCCATGTCTTTCTGCGACCAGCAGTTGTCTTGTTGTATCCGTGACCCTTGCCCAAACCACGAGACTTCTTGCCAGTTGCTGTGAGACCTCTGGATTCGCGGTGCTTGTGGACGGGGTTGACGATCCAGTTGATACGAGGATCGCGGCGGATGGCCTTGTGCTGGGGGTCGACCAGAATAACCTCGAAGTACTTGTAGGTGGAGTCTTGGTTGATCCAGTAGGAGTTCAAGACACGTAAGTTGGCGCAACGACGACCGACACGCTCCTCGGCGGTGGACTTGAGAGATCGTTGGTACTTGAGCTGGTTAACACCCTGGTTGGTGGGCTTGCCTGTATACGATCGAATCATTAGCGACCGTCCCAATAGCTTTCAATTGTAGATTGCGGTTTTCATACCATAAGTGGCACCCTTTGGAACGGGCTTCTTGCGACCTCCACGGCGGACACGGACACGGTAGACAACATAGCCCTGCTTGGCCTTGTAACCAAGACGGCGAGCCTTGTCCGGTCGGGAAGGCCGAGAAGCACGGTGGATAACGTTCAATTGTCGGAGCTATATTGTGCACTCTCAGCTAATGTTCAACGAGTGTATAGCAAGGAGCATCAAAAGATGTCCACATCCACGCCCACGTCCACGTCCACAATATTCCAATATGTCCGGAGAGCAAATTCGAAGTATTGATTCGGTTTCGATGTCGTGTAGAGGCAGCGAGCCTTATGGAGAGATCTCGAGTAGAGATTTGAGTTATCTTACCTCCCAGCAGCGAACACGGAGAAGGAAGCGCAGTACATCAGACTGCTTCTTCTTCTGAAGTTCCTCGACGTATTTAAGGGCACCCATTGTGTCTGATTCACGATGGCGAGAGTGTCGGCGTCGTGAGGGGTTGTCGAGGTGGTTGTTGATTGAAAGTTTTCTGGAGTTGAAAATATCTTGTGGGCTTGGAATTAGTGCGAAAAGTAAGCGAGTCCAGCATGATTGACTCCTGAGGCATCCATAATTGTTCACGACCATATGTACACGTGCACTACGGTAGGGAGTGCGAAATGCGCGACGCGGCCGCTAACGCCTTACTTTATTTCGATTCAGACTACAGTGCAAGGCAAGGCGACTCTTACAGAGTAACACTTTGAACTTACTAGGGATACATCAAGCAAGAAGCGAAGCTTACAGAAATGGAAACACTGTTGTTTTAATTAAGATTTAAGAGAGCAAGTATACATTAATAGGTAATAATGTAGAAGATGACAAGACGAACATTCAAACTCACAACGCGGGAAATACTAACGGATGCGTACGTCCGACAACAATTGCAACTACGAAACCGAGCACTTAACACTTAAACAGTCAATTATCCTTATATCCAGCCTTCACTGTTATACCCTCAAGGGTAGGAGAGAGCGTGTGAGATTATTTAATACTGTACTGTAGCTAGTGATGATTGAATCCTGAAGATTGAAACAACTTTCTGGCCGAGGCCCTCGGGGCTTTCTCGGATATTGGCAAGATTCGCTCGGGCCAAACTCAAACAGGATATCACCACCCTGGTCGCCTGGCTCGTGAACCCCAACCCAAAGTCAACGTCAGATTTTGTGGTTTTGCCCACCTCGAGGTCCTCCGTAGAACTCACATCCTCTTCTTTCACAAGAATTGAGGCTTCCCAGAAATATTTTTAGTTTGTGCATGTGGTTCTAACTCTGGTAGTATGCAAGGCGGGCCTCGCTTGCACGCTGCAACCTTTCACATGCCTTATCTGCACCTAGCTTGCTTCCGTATGCACGCATCTTGCTGCGGATGGTGAGGCGCTAGACGTCTCAGAGGTTGAGTCTTCAGTCGGAAACTCCTCCATCCGTACGGGTTACGTATGGTATCAGACTCCGCCACTACTCACTTGGTCCCATTTGGTTTATTTGTTTAGAATTTAGAGTTCCTTCTAGCTGCCTTTCCGTAATGCTGCATTTCTTATAAACCTCTCTAGCTGTTTGTGTCACATTTCCTCCCATTTTCTACACACCCATTATTAAACACAATTCAAGATGGCCCATTGCGAAAACGAAAAGCTGCCTGTCCAGCACAAGAGTGCACTGTTCTCGTTTATAAAGGTGTGTACTCTTTTGTCCCGCGGTAGTTACATGAGTTGTCATAGCCTGACCTTAAATAGTCACTTGCGACCTTCAAAGGAGATCTTGCTTCCCTAACAGCACCGCCATTCCTGTTGTCCCCGCAATCAATCGTCGAGTTTTCGGCATATTGGGCTGAACATCCAGCTCTTTTCGTTGCCCCAGCCAGCGAATCTAACCCAGAGAAGCGATCATTGCTAGTCCTGAAATGGTTTCTGAGCACATTAAAACACCAACATAGCAGCAAGGATGAAAACGGGAAGAGGAAGCGAATGAAGCCACTGAACCCATTTCTTGGGGAACTTTTTATTGGAAATTGGATAGATGAGCAGGCTGGAACAACGCATTTAGTAACGGAGCAAGTAAGCCATCATCCACCGATCACAGCATATAATATTTGGAACGACGAGCATGGCATTCGGGTATGTCCCCACTTCCCTAGTGAGTTTTCATTCTAACGTTCACCCAGCTTCAAGGGAACGTTGCTCCAAAGGTTTACTTCTCAAACACGGTCCACATTGAGAGGAAAGGCTCCTCTGTCATGCATATCGACAAGTACGACGAGGATTACCTAATTACTATGCCTAAAATACATATTGAAGGCATAATGTCTGCTGCCTTATGCCCAGAATTAAGTGGCACTTCTTATATACGGAGTTCGACAGGCTACACCACTAAAATAGAATACTCGAGTAGTGGGTGGATACGCGGGAAGAAGAACTCTTTCGTAGCTATAGTATTCCGCGATGATAACGAGAAAGAGCCCCTGTATATTGCCGAAGGGCAATGGAGTGGGGAGTTTACAATCAAAAATGTCAATACGCAGGAAGTGGTTGAAACGCTAAACACTAATTCTAATACCAAACGAATACCATTATCAATAGCTCCGATTGAGGATCAACATCCTCTGGAGTCACGGCGAGCATGGCAACCTGTTGTGGAGGCCATTCATAAAGGCGACATTTTTGCAATTGGACATGAAAAGTCCAAAATCGAAAATGAACAAAGGGAGATGAGGAAACGTGAGAAGGCCGAAGGGCGGGAGTTTCCCAGGCGATTTTTCTCGAGAATACAGAGAGACCCAGTTGCTGAGACTTTGGCCCAAGGATTAAACCCTAATGCTACTCTGGCAACAGTAATGGGTGGACACCAGGAAATATGGCTATGGGACGAAGAAAAATACAGGAAAACAGAAATAGGCCACTTTGATAGGATCAGAAGCCCTGCAAGGACGAGATTCGATTCCGGGGTTGGTGGTATACTGCTAGATGCTGAGGAATTTAACAAAGAGGCTTGATTATATACAGAGGAATATTTCAATTGTATCAGTAAGGGGACAAATATAATGAAGTAGACATGCCTTTATGATATACGATGAAGTAAAACAGACTGAAGACAGTTTCAGTCTCAACTTATCATTATTGCATCACTTCGCACAACACTTTGATTGTCTTCCAACTGGTGGAGCGAGATCTCGGAATGACGCAGGCTCCTCTATGATTCGCGACCCGCTTTTGTTGCAGGTTCATAGGTTACCATGCAAGGCTGAACCTATGACCCCTATGACATCATCGCGTAATATTCAAGTCTCGAGGCTAGAATCCTTATTTAAGAGCTTTGTGTTACACTCAACATCTAAACAACTACAATTTCCACAAACGCATACAAAAAATCATAAAGCACACAAATTCAAACTCAAACTCAAACTCAAACCCAACTCCAAAACCCAAACAACCAACATGTCTGACAAGAGTACTTCCACTCTCCAGTCTTATGTCGACTCCGCCACTGGTGCAGTCCAATCTGCCTACGGAGCCTTGACTGGTAGCACTTCTAACGAGGTAAATTATATCTTCTACTCTCTGCAAAGAAAGCCTACTAACGGTCTTAGCAGGCCGGCGAAGCCAAGAAGGATAAAGCCGAACTTGAAAATAAAGCCAGCCATGCCGCCGCCAAAGTAGGACCCTACTCTGCTTCCTCGTCTGGGGCGATCACGAAAGATGACGCCAACCGCTCCGAGGGATCCTGGAAGCAAACCGTTGGATCGGCCAAAGAGGCTGTTGGAGGTCTGATCGGTTCCGAAGTTAGTTTACCCCGTTCTCTACCATACTTGGAGAATATCCATGGAGCCAAAGCTGATGACATCATATAGGATCTGAAGAAGGCCGGGGCTCAGCAAAACGCTGAGGGCAAGGCTCAAGAAGCTCAAGGCCAACTGAACGATTTCGGTAGCGGGGTGGCCAATCGTGTCTCGGGTACTGTTAGCGGCGCTGTGGCTGGTATTACCGGTGATCGAGATGCGCAACTTAGGGCCCAGGAGCAACATGATTCCGGCAAGACACAGCAGCGGGGTGCCGAGATTGACATTCAGAAGCAAAACTCTTGAATGGTGACGGGTCACGGAGAGCTGAGGGCAGGAGCGTTTGATGATTGATGAGATATTCGATGGCATTCGATGGTCGCGTTGGAATTTGCATGGGATTCAGTACAGGACCCGGATTCGGTTGTTAGCTGGCTAGCTATCTAAGGCGTTAGCTAATAAATACCCACTTAAATGGACTTTGCACAACTTCCTCTCGTACGTCATGCGTGATCAAACCATATATAACTCTATGAGTAAGTTCCAGCTGGAAGATTGCGGAGCTATAATTTATAATTTATAATATAAGGAAGTGCTTAGGATGGGGCTTACCGTGCAAGTCTTGGTAAAACTAACTAACCACTTTTCGCAAATACTGATTCCAGCATCATCGATCTTAAATCCCTACGAGTACTCTTAAACCATCTCAAGTGGACATAGAAATTACAGCCCCTTCATCTAACTCTCATAGATTGAAGACGAGTTTCCCTTCTCACATATTAGCAAGATAACGTTAAAAGACCCAATGAATTCGAGATTTTAAACATCGCAAACATGATTTGAGCAAGTCTTACACAAGTGTTCTCCACCCATATAGAGTCCTCATCAAAATAGTATACAAATTTTAAATTCTTTGCGTTCGAGCATCCTTTCGGATAGCTCCTTATTTCACCCACTTAATTCACGCATTAAAAGTGGCTCAACGCTAGCGAATTCAGGTCCGACTCACTCGGGGAATACTCTCTCCCCTTTTGCAGAAAGCCTGAGGGAAGCAATATTGAAAATCCGGCTCAGACTTAAAACTCCAGGGTGTTTGTTTTTCCAAAAGAACCACCCATCCCAGATATAAAAACATGAGTTGTGAAAAATTTCGCTCTTTAGACTCTCCTAGGCCCCGTCGCTTGTTTCAGCCTTCCTCGGTTCTAGCACTAAGAAGCAGTCAGTTGTGGGTCCAATCCGGTTTAATCACGAAAGATACATACAATACATAATACACAATACACACAACACACAGATCTGATATAATAAAATTAATAATTAATATTATCTACGTTTACGAGGTAGTCTATACGATATTTATCAGCCGAGAGGGAATTTACAGCTCTCGCCGGAATCTCTAAACACGATCTATGTTTAGTCTACTGTCACTTCTAGCTGAGAGATAACTTGAAGCTCTCAGTGAAGTCTCTAACCACTATCTTGATTTTAAACCCCTAAAACGCCACCTCGGAGAATATACTTTTTCACTCTTCTAGAACCCCCTTCCCGTGAGCCTGTCTCTCTCTGAGGGCCGGCTTGCTCGTAGCCCTCTCCTCGTCGTACTCTTCACTCCCAGTCTCCCCGGTATAAGCCATGACCGGATCCTCAATCTGATCCCCAACTTCCATCCAAACATCACTGGTCCCAGGGATGGGGAACAGCTTGCAAAGAATCCAGTATGATACGCTTGACACTATGAATCCGCAGAAGAAGTTCAGCTTATAGATGTACGTTGCACCACTTGGGACCGGTTGTCCAATTGCTCCTACAAAGCCGACAATGTTAATAAGAATACCAGCGATATAGGCAGCATATCCGCGCCAGTGGACTCCCATGGTATAATGATACGGGGAGGACTTTTTGGAAGAGTAAAGCTCCTTAATTTCGAGATACCCTTTTCGGACGATGTAATAATCGCAGGTCATCACACCCGCAATAGATGAGAGGAATACGGAGTAAGCAGAAAGATAGGTGGTGAAGTTATTTGAGCTGGAAAGGAGTTCCCATGGACACATGGCAAGCCCGACACAGGCACAGATATAACCACCACGACGAATGTTGAGGTAACGAGGGAGGAGAGCGGTCATATCTGTTCCCGCCGAAACACTGTTTGCAGCAATATTAGTTCCCAGTTGGGCAAGGGCAAAGGCGGTAGCAACGAAGAAGACGCCGGCTCGGTTTCCAGGGGTGCCTTCTTGGAGGAACGAATGCAGAAGATCAAGAGGATTCCAGATAGGGTCACCTTTAAAAATGATGGTTGACGAGGAGGAGACGATGATGCCGATGAAGGATGTCACCGCAAAACCACAAGGAACACTGATCAATTGTGACCAAAACGCATCCTTGGGTTTTCGAGCAAAACGCGTGAAGTCAGGATCATTCTAAGAAGTCGTTAGTGAAATTTTTTTTAACACCAAAACTAGGAACCCCAATGTACCACAACGAGTGTTGAAAAGTTGGCAATGGCTGACATGACTCCGCCAACCATGCCCCAAGCCAGCTTAGATCCATGGGCGGTGTTGGGTTGGTGTATAATCGGGCCCAGCCCATGTGCACGCACAACAGCCCAGATGAAGAAGGCAACTCCTGCAATCGGGACGACATAGGCCTTGACTGTGAATAAATGACGGATTTGGTGGACTGGAAACCAGATAGCGGGCAGCGAGCAGAACCAGAAGATGAAGAAGGAAACAAAGTCTCGGCTTGTTGTTCCCGAGCCAGGTATGCCATCATGGATATTTTCGAAGGATGGCCATATGGCTGAGATCATCAGCCGGACGCATTCACCTCCAATCCATGCCTGTACTCCGTACCAGATGCAAGCCATGGCAGCTCTGTTGAGAACAGGCCATAGTGCACCCCAAATACCGAAACTGGCGCGGCTGACGACTGGGAAGGAAATGTGGTAGGTTGCACCGATTCTTCCCGTCATGACAATAAAGCAGGCAGCGAAAGAATACCCCAGCCAGACACAGATCCAGGATTGCCACCAAGAGAGACCACTGCCCGAGATCATAGAAGATGAGATCATCCATGTGTTTATGTTAAAAGAATCGGCGATCCAAAAGGCGACGAAGTTCCACGGTCCCCATGTTCTCCGAGCAGGTTCAACTGCAACACTTGATTAGCATGGGAACCACCAATCTCGAGATCTTCCAGCAGCTCTCCTCACCAGGCTTCAAATCGTGATTATCCAGCATCAATTGGGCATTCGTTAACCCAGGCTCGCTGTCCACGGCCAACTTGCTCATAAAGTGAGCGAACCTCGTTGGTTTGACCTTCTCCATGATATTGTTGAAAAAACAAGACACGTCCGAGGAATGGAAGGAAAGCTGGCCAAGGTTCGGAGTAAGAGGAATCTTTCGAGAAATAAAAACTAGTAGGCTAAAAGGGTCGTTTAAAGTTTTGGTACTATGACGGCGTGCCGATGGAGCGGAAAGAAGTGGTACCCTCTCTTCGCCCTTGTATGAATCGGTCTTCTGCTCAGGTGCTTCGTTTCTGACAGGAGACATGCTTCATTTATAAAATGCGATCCCAATCCAAAGCTTCATGACAAACGCTCTCGTGTGATGAAAAGTCTCCTTCGCTGCATCCTGTATAGGTTATCAGTACCATACCGTGCGTCTGCTTATCTCTCCCCACGCGCGTTAACGCGAGCCCATCATAGATTGGTTCCAGTATGACCAAACCGTAGGCCGGCCAAGACCCAGAACGAGAGGTTTCAGTTCAGGTACGATGAACATGCAGAAAACGAACGGCATCTCGAGATTGAAAGCTCTCCAGGCCGCTAACCTTCTAGTGTGGTCTGACAAGCCTCGCAGCAGCCAGAAAAGTATGCCGTGCGCAACCGACGAACACGGACAGAATCAGATATGAGTTACGGCGGCGCCCACCACCATGCCACTAGATCTGATCTGCGAGATATTGCCGCAGTCGGCGACGTTCGTTGTTGAGGTCTCTGCAAGGGCCTGGCACTAGGGTTGAAAATATATGTGCGCCATACTAGTCACACAAGGGTTGCGATAAGGCCGAAAGTTGGGGTTTACGTTTACTCGATGGGATCTCCAAATGGCTGCCGTTATTGCGGGGCCGAAGTTGGTCACGGGAAGGGAGCGAGGAAATAGAAGCCATCTGGGTATATTCTAGCTGACTGCAAGAGGGAAGTATAAAACCAGATATATACCCATTACTGGTTTTACACATAAAGCGTAAGGCAATGGCTACATTTTCTCCTATCGTATAACCATGCTAGTAGCATGTTAAGTTTGGGAGATTTCTCTTTCGCATCCAAGCTTGGACTTGACAGAGTATAATATAGAGCTGAGAGCAAGAGTGCTTAGACATTAAAGGCATCACGAAGAGAGATCTTGTAAAGAGAGGGAGGATCTGGCGGTGTTGGAGCTGGAATCCGGAGTAGCAGAATAGAGATACTCGGACCAAACAACTGGTTTAGTTACTCGCTACTATCCTGAAACCTTGTCATATCGCTGGACATCAAAGGTTTATTTGCCCATGTACGTTACAGAGTCTTTGAAATGCGGATTTCCTGTATAAATAATTGTGCGGCAAGCATCGAGTCTCAAGAATCCTACAACAGAAAAGGGTTCTTGAATGTACGCGACCCTGGAAGTCTGCACTACTTTGCAACTTCCTTGAGAAACAAAAGCGTGAATGACGTAAAGTACAAGAGAACCTGTGCTGTAGGGTTGAACGAGCCCTTGGCTGCCTACGGTTTTTACCGTCCTCTGCAAGCCAGAGAGAGTATAAAAAAGGGCGCTGGATTCCACACGGCAATTGTGTCGAGTATCTAGCCTAAAAATCGTATTGATTATCAAACCCTGCCATCGTGGGGAAACCAAATCACCGTGCTTCCTACCGACGTTACTCGAGCGTATCCCCGTACTTTATCAGGTGCTTTGCCACGAGCTTGCAGACATGTGTTGGCTGGGAGCAAAACAATAAGAAGGTTAGCATGATGACGGAGTGGTTGAAAACGAGTTTGTCAGCCTTGCTGGCATTCTGGGGTCAACTCGGAGCTTCTCGAGCAACAGCGGAGCCTCCTCGAATCGCTTACCGGCTCCTTAATAGACGCAAGAGCACAGGGACGGCTCTTTGCAGGATGCTGACCGTTTCCTAGTAGCTTCTAGCTTATGATCCGCATGCAGCCTGTATCTCATTATCTTACGGAATTTGAAGTAGTTTCTTAACGTAGGCTGTCTCACGAGATGTTCTAGCTCATTCATTGGCAAGTATCGTAGAGCTTCTGTCAAACCGGTCTCGTGGGACTTTGATGGCAAGAAACCAAGCAGAGCATCTCGATCGAAGAACTGGGTGGCTCTTTTGCGACACGATTGCAACTTCAACCAAATTTCAGTATGCTGTTGGTAACCGCAAACGAAAAGTCACCCGTCGACACAGCATACTTGGACAGGCCATTCTGATCTTGGCAAGGAGCCTACAGAAGCAGTGAGCCATGCATCTGGGTAGTGATAACTTAGATAGGCATACATTTCGACCGCAACACTTTGCCCGCAAAGAATTCTCCCAACATAGGAACTGTGAGCATCCGACACACACAGATAACCTGACACGCAAGCAACTGTATTCGGGAATTACAGAGCTCTCCGTGTCGATGCCACGGCCCATCTAAACAATTTCAACCCAAGCTCAACATCCCCAGGTAACGCACACCCGCGTCGGACAAGCCTGTTGCCAATCGCACAAGAGGCTGAGATGGAGTATACAAGAAAGGCGGATGATACAGATGAACAACACATCAGGCCATGAAGCGGGCACCACGGAATCGACGCGGTGGGAATGGGAACGGGACGAGGCTGTTGGAGAGGACAACATGGGAATCACTTCAACTCACCACCGCAAACAGCCACGAAGTACGAAGTATGTAATATGTAATAGTCGGACTTAACCCCCTACGCCAGCAGGCCCTTGCGCCAATCATCAGCCCGGGCCGGCTACGGTGGCTTGATTTGCTCGGTTTCCTCATCCGCCAATCAAAGCCACCCATTCCTTATCGTAATGTGGCGCGGTACCCCGCCGAGTTCTCATGCAGGCTCCGAAGGTTTTCCCAATGTCCTGTCATAGCATTTCCATTTGTAAGTGTAATGGGGTTGACATTCACAGAAATGGGGCCGGTTGGGATCGAGAGTATCTTCGTAGGACAGTGAGAGCGATATGACACCCGCGCTAGGGCTGGACTTGGTGTTACGGAAAGGAAAATGTTGGTGGTGGCGGGGCTCGAGAGAGGCGTTTTGTGTGGGGGAAGACTTGTGGGAAAGTCTAAAAAGAAATCCTCTTGTTGAGGTCTGACTCTGCCTGTGAATGGTTACGCTTTTGGGGACCCCGGGCAGTTCGACGCCGTGCGACGACTACGGAGACTGGCATTCATTTGCATTCTCGAGGTATCAAAGCCTCGGGACTGCACGACCTTTTCTAGGCGGTCTGACTGAAATAGCTCGGAGGGTGAACCAAACACCGCCGTGGAATAGGAATTGGGTCTCAGCACTAGTTCTCTCTGACAACTGCACTCGAACCATCCATACCGAAGAACCGGTGCCGTGTGCTATAGATCTGAGCAGACGGTTGGGCGATGTGCGAGATTTGTTTTCAACAGCATATGAGGAGGAGGTAAAGTTGCAGCGAGTATGACTCTTGTTCTCGGCTTGTCTTGTAGTGGCCCGACGAGTAGGACGAAATTTCAATAGCCGCTATGACTGGGTCTGGAGGGGAAGCTGAAGCAATAGGGCTGATGGAGTGCTGAAGCAAAGGATCGTGTGCTTTGGAGATAACGCCCATATATAACCCCATCGGCGAACCCAGAACAAATGAAAATCTTTGCGTGATGTATGCTTTTCCATAAGGTCTTATGTTGTCTTTGTTACAACCCTCCCACCTCCCACGCGGCGACCCACATCCCTGTCAATCAACTCGGCTAATATCCGCCCATTTCGATAAGGTCTTCAAATAGAAGTCGTATCCCCGAACCTTTTCTTTCTCCTCCATCAATACTGATCTCTATCCTCCTCTCGTCTTCCTTCCGACAGGAAAACAGCCTCTCCAATCTCACACGTCGATCCAACCGCAAACATGGCGACTTCTACTACCGTCTCCTACACGGCCAATGTAAGCTCCGAGCTCGGGATTGCCCCTCCGCGGCACCACCGCTGACAACGTGATAGCTCTTGAAGTACATGTCCCTTGACCAGAAGGGCAGTGCTATGGCAGAGTAAGTATCGGCCGGTCGATTTGTGCTGTGGTTGCCAGGCTGATTTCTAAACAAGGTACATCTGGATTGACTCGACTGGTGGTGTCCGATCTAAGTCTAAGGTGAGTTTTCTAAAATCTTCCACTTCCCACTCCTGGGCAATTTGCGTCCTGCCAAGGTGATCTGCGAATTCGATTTTCTCTTGCTCACAATTTCTACTCCCTAGACTCTCACCAAGGTCCCCGCAAGCGGCGAGTTTAAAGTTGAGGATCTCCCCGAGTGGAACTTCGACGGTAGCTCTACTGGCCAAGCACCTGGTGACAATTCCGATGTTTACCTCCGACCTGTCGCTGTCTTCCCCGATCCATTCCGTGGTGCTCCCAACATCTTGGTCATCAGCGAATGCTGGAATGCCGATGGAACCCCAAACAAGTTCAACTACCGTCATGAGTGTGCCAAGCTTATGGAGGCCCACAAGGCACAAAAGCCATGGTTTGGTCTTGAGCAAGAATACACCCTCCTCGACATGAACGACCGTCCATACGGCTGGCCAGTCGGTGGATTCCCTGCCCCCCAAGGCCCATACTACTGTGGTGTTGGTGCCGGCAAGGTCTTCTGCAGAGATATCGTCGAGGCCCACTTCAAGGCTTGCTTGTTCGCTGGTGTTAAGATCTCTGGTACTAACGCAGAAGTTATGCCAGCCCAATGGGAGTTCCAGGTTGGTCCATGTGAGGGTATCGAGTGTAAGTGATTTTGAGGCCCATCTTATCTATTTTACTAACGGCACGTAGTGGGCGATCATCTCTGGCTTGCTCGTTTCCTTCTCCATCGCATTGCTGAGGAGTTCGGTGCTAAGATCTCTTTCCACCCTAAGCCAATTCCGGGCGATTGGAACGGAGCTGGCCTGCACAGCAACTTCTCCAGCGAGAACATGCGTAAGCCCGGTGGAATGAAGTACATTGAGGCCGCTATCAAGAAGCTCGAGGGCCGCCACAAGGAGCACATTGCTGTTTACGGAGAGGATAACACCATGCGTCTGACTGGCCGACACGAGACTGGTAACATTGACTCCTTCACATATGGTGTCGCCAACCGTGGTGCATCTATCCGTATTCCCCGTGAGTGTGGCCACAAGGGTTACGGTTACTTCGAGGATAGACGCCCAGCCTCAAATGCTGATCCCTATCAAATCACCGGTATCATGATGGAGACTGTAAGCTAGACCCCCGAGACTATACTTAGCAACGCTGACAATTTGTTTAGATTTACGGTGGAGTTGATGGCACTGATGTTAGCAAGTAGATTGGGCGGGGAATTTGTACACAAGAACGGTGGAGTTTCTATGGCTCTGGGATCGATCATTTTCTGCTAGCGATTCTTCGTTCTCTGCCCAGTCTAAGAGAGCTCTCGGTATAAACTGGGCTGCATACTTGAAGACAATTCGATACCACTTTAGCAAGACAGAATCATTGCCTTTTCTCATCGTGTGCAAGTGTAAAAGCCTTCAATCTTCCCCTGCAGGATCTGTGGAAGTGATACTATTTTTAGCACCATGAGTCATGCTTTATTTCATGGGGAACTAGCCTCGTCCTGTCAGCCTTATGGCGCATCTATCCATGGAGTGAGTCCGAGCTCAGCCCTGCATCTCTCAATCTTTATTTGAAGTTCAGACTTGCAACATCACCCCGAAATGTTTAGCCAGAGCTTCTTTAGACCAACAATACGCCTGCCAGTGCGACGTTACATACGATTGGTTTCTACCCTTAATTCCAATCCACACATTGTAAGCTTTCTGTCATTGTACCTATTTCTTCAAATACTAGCAGCTAATAATATAACTCTAACAGTACGTTTTCCCAAATCCTTCATCGCCATCGCCATCTCACATCCTTACCCTCCTTCCAACATCCCCTCCTTCTCAGAGGCTATCAATTGGCACGACTTCTAAACTTCCGCCAACCCCAAACTCCCTGACTGAAAACCCGCACTTCTTCTCTATCCTTCAAGATGTGCTTCGTCTACATGCAGCTTCCGACCCCCTAGTGCAAGGTCAAGCCGCTGCATTCGCAAGTAGCTCTGGCTCATCATTAGGCTCAGGCGGAATGTTCTTCCCCCAACAGAATAAACGGAAAGCAGTGGCTGGAGGAGACGGCGCTGGCGGGGCAAGTAGCCAAGGAGGCGCCGGGGGAGGTGGGAGAGGAGGGTTTGTACATGTTAGTGATTTGAGGGCACCGCCTGACTTTGGGAGAATTTCATGGCCAGAAGATATTTTTGGGAGTCTGGAGGTGGATGGAGCAGGCCAGTTCATACGAGGGGAAGATGGGGTATTGGGTAACTGGCAAGGAAGTGGGACTTATAGGATTATCACGAGAGAGGGAATGTGAGTGACCCTTTGAAACTTGAATAAGGGGTTTAATGTGCTAACGTACTGTAGATTGGGGCTTAGTGACTTCTTGAGAGAGAAATTGGTAGAGAGATTGAGGGAAGAAGAGAGCAAGGAGGGGAGATGACAAGGCTCGGGAGATTGGTATATCGATTCTGGACGACAGAGCAAAGCTACTGTATCAATATGGTTGTAGTGGTCGTCGGAGTTTGTGATAATTAGTAATGTACAACAACTGAAAGTCACCTCGAGGAATCGGACTTCAGCATATGTGAGACCTCGCAAATCACACAATATCTTAAACCCAAAGATGGAGTTGGACGGAGCGCACGAGATCTTACCACTCTTAGGCGTAATCACGATTCTCCAATAATTTCAAGAAAGAAAAAATGTAGATCTGGTGGTTTACCTTAGCTCTTGCTAGTAGATATTGACCCTGCCTTAATAGACCCGAGTTCCTGGTCTAGGTAAACCACCCTCAGTTACAAAAATGGTGATCTCATATACAGGATCCACTTTAGGCCAGCGGTTCCGGTCAACCAGTTCTTCCGGGCAATAAGAAATGGGGATTTTTTCTTGCAGCAACTTCACCTCAATTCCCTATCAACATTCATCTTAATAACTTCATGTTGAATCTCTTAGTTCATTCCCATGCAAGGGCCTAATATTTCTGAAGCAGATCCCCAACCCCTACTTTACCCCACAAAGTCAAAAAAAGTCGCTAAGTTGACAGCCTTCGACCCTTGTGTGAGACAACCACAAGCTCAACACCAAGACACTCGAGCATCTTTCTCCTATCGAGCTGCACCAAGAACACGGCATCCTCGACCTGCTCACCGACGATGGTATCTACACCATCATAAGCTTCTATACAATTTCCATCAACTGCATCGATCAAGCTTAGAACTACACTACTCCGTGAAAGCTTGGACGCCACCAGACCTTTGGTGGGGCAGCAGGTGTGTTCAACGTTCTTCTCAACCTCAAAGCGTACTCTTCAACTGCAGCCATGATGCCTCACGGCGCATACGATGATGGCGAACTCGAAATATCCCTGGCACGGTCTCAGGATCGTCGCGCACAGAACAAACCCCCAGATGCAAGCACCAGGCGAGCACCAAATGGCCATAACCATCGCTCTGCTGAGCCTGCCCCTCAGAAGAAGGCCGAACAACGGATCGGTGCATATCAGATCATTCGCACTTTGGGAGAGGGGTCATTCGGGAAAGTCAAGCTGGCTACACACCGAGTTACGAACCAACAAGTGGCTCTGAAGATCATTGCAAGAAAGAAGCTCATCAGTCGAGACATGGCCGGCCGGGTGGAACGGGAAATCGAGTACCTGCAACTTCTCAGACATCCGCATATCATCAAGCTGTAAGTTGGGTCAATTCGAGATGACATCCCTAGCTCATCAAGCTGATACTTCCTACAGATATACCGTAATCAAGACCCCTACCGAAATCATCATGGTCCTCGAATATGCTGGGGGCGAACTTTTTGACTACATCGTCCAAAATGGGAAGATGAAGGAGGATGAAGCTAGAAGATTTTTCCAGCAGATAATATGCGCTGTCGAGTACTGCCATAGGCATAAGATTGTTCACCGAGATCTCAAACCGGAAAACCTGCTGCTCGACGATAATTTAAACGTCAAAATTGCGGATTTTGGGTTGAGTAACATCATGACAGATGGGAATTTCTTAAAGACAAGTTGTGGAAGCCCGAATTATGCTGCTCCAGAAGTCATCAATGGCAAGCTCTACGCTGGCCCCGAAGTTGACGTATGGAGCTGCGGAGTGATCTTATATGTGCTACTTGTGGGGAGGTTGCCATTTGACGACGAGCATATTCCATCGCTATTTGCCAAGATCGCCAAAGGACACTACGTTGTACCGAATTATATGAGTGCAGGAGCGGCCTCGTTAATCAAGAAGATGTTAGCTGTGAACCCCGTCCACAGAGCGACAATCGAAGAGATACGAATGGATCCGTGGTTTATGAAAAACCTCCCTGCATACTTGCAGCCTCCCGTTGAAGAATTCCTGGATACAGGTGTCGATCCCACAAAAGCTATCACCCCTAAGCTTATTGCTCCTCATGCAAGCCTAGCAGTTCAGGAGAAGCTTCATGACCAGGTCACAGAGAAGATTAGTAAGACAATGGGATACGGTATCAGAGATGTGCAGGAAGCTTTGGCTGCCGATGAACCATCTGCGATTAAAGATGCATATTTGATCGTGAGAGAAAACAAACTCATGCAAGCAAATCGTGAGTTTACACCGTCTTCATGAATTATAGCTCAGATCACATTCATCAGATCAAAATCAACCTTAGAAATCAAGGCTAACATCACAACAGAAAGTCTTTCTGATGACAAAGGCCAACTTCTTTTCCAAGTTCCCTCTCCACCAGCCTGGAACGATGGCATTAAGCTAGGCAGTGCCGTCTCGCCACCAGCATCTCCTCTCATAAAGGAACCTTCTGGTCACGCCCAACCACTACCCATTCGTAGCAGCCCATTTATGGATGCCATGTCACCGCGATCTGTTGGGTCTCTAGGCACGGATAGATCTCCAAGGCCGTATGTCAACAAAATCGGTGTCCTTCCTAGCAGTTTGCCTCAATATCACCGTGACTTTATGGAAGCACGACGAAGTGGCAGAAATACCACAAGTACCTTATCGGTCACGCATGCAGAAGTTGATTCTCCACACCCACAGACAGAAGCCGAAAAGGCTGAGACGGCCCGTCGACTCAACCCTCATTCACGAAGTCAAATTAAGCTAGACGAGGCTAGCAAAAGACCTGCGGGTATGACGCCTGTCCCGCAAAAGAGAATGAAGCCTACGAAATGGCAGTTTGGTATTAGATCTCGAAACCAGCCGCTTGAGGCAATCGGCTGCATCTATAGAGCCCTTCAGAAACTAGGTGCTGAGTGGGTCCTTGATGAAGACTGGGACTCCCGTCTAGGCGATCGTCAGGAAGATGACAGGTTTGTTTAGCTCTGTAACCAAAACAACTTTACTAATATTTATTAGGACTAACAACAACAGCTTCGTCACAGACGGAAGTGGTGCCTCGCTACATCATTCCGACTCTATGTTGCGTTTCGGTGCAGTAGACGCAGATGCCCACTATAAACTCCCCGCGGACCCCTGGGTTCTTCGCGTCCGTTGGAAAAAAGATGGTATGGACTCACCTATCCTTACTCTGACGACCTCCCACTCATTCTCTCTAGATCTTCGTCGTCACTCTGTTGCATCCTTTGCAAGTACACAAGGCTCAGCACCTTCTCAAGAACTCGCATCCCCCCCGAAATCTTCGAACCAAACCCATCCGGACCCTGTTGACAACGTGTTCATGCATCTAGATATACAACTTTATGAAATGGAGCCCGGCGTTTATTTGGTAGATTTTAAATGTGCAGGGTATGAAACTGCGGAGGGTTGTTGCCTCGAAGAGAAAGATGTTACAAGTCCATTTCCCTTCTTGGATCTAGCTTCCAAGCTCATAATCCAGCTTGCAGAAGCGGATTGAGCGTCTTAATCCTGTTCGAAAAAGAGACTCAAGAATATATAATGAAGCTGGAGATGTGGCAAGGGCTATGATCAATGACTTGGAATTATGATGGTATGGCATGGCATGACGGATATCTTCAAGGTGGGATTAATGGAGAAGGTATCTGGAGCATGGCGTTAACGTTGTTCTGGATTGGTTCAATATCCGGAATGAATATGTTGACATTACATCTCCTCTTTTGAGGATGCATTTCTCTCTTTTCTGGTTCTCTTGACCGCATGCATGCGTGGCGGTATATTATGGATGGCTTTGTATTTGCTGGTACATATGAAAAATGGTAGGGGATGGAGGGGGAATAAAAGGATGGAGGAAACAGAACTCCGTTCTTTGGGTGCGTGATAGTAGGGCAGCTGACAGGAGGGAAGAAGCTAAAATAAATCAGAGAAGGATGTAGGGGGAATGATATCGCTTTTTCACTCGTGATTGCGACTAGGCGTTGTTGTCTAATGACGCAGATATAGACTATCCTTCTCTCTCCTTGCTGTGTAGAGATTCTTGAGGTTTAAATAAAAGCGAGGAAGTGATTCTCGTATGTAAACCACACGGAGATGAAGTCTGGCTTGTGAATATAGCATGGTAACCTTGGTGGCCCAACAGCTTTGTGTCTAGTGATGGAACAACAGGCCCACTGATGCAAAAACCGACTACTCGCCATGCTATTTCCTCCGGTATCTCTCCCAAGTCGATATTTTTTCTACTGCCTTGGAAGGAACTAAATGAGTAGGAGTCTCTGCCTCTTTTTGTTTACCTAGACTCTTGGTTCAAATGAGGGGGTGTGTTTAAAGTAGTAGATGAGCGTTCAATATATAGTTGCATAGACCATACATACTCCCTGCAAAAGTTTAGATACTTGGAAAGTAGGGTAAAAGGGAAAGATCAAGAGAGTAGGAACCTTGGTTGTTTTAGAGATGTGTTGGTGGGTTAAGATGCAATAGAACGCCTGATATGGAACATCATTGAGGCTTTTAGTTGCGGTATAGAGATATAGGATATACGGAGTAGGAGAGGATTAATACGTGTATATGTGTGCGTGTATTAATCCATCTCCTCCTGATCTTGAATACAGCTTTGTCTATATTATTCAACTGGTACTCTGTGAGATACGGGTGGTGTCATGAGTATAAGGTAGAGAGATCGTGCTAAAAGGAGATTTAAGTGTTGGAAATAATATAAAATTGTTTGAAATTCCAAAGACTGTCTAAAGTCTGTCAAGATAGCTTTGAGTATCGGAGACGTAAACCCTATCATATATGATTGATCTCGAAAGGGCTGTATTGGAGGATTATAGTCTGGCTACCTTCAAAGTCTTTTTAATCTTTACATAGTTGCCAACCGACCTCTCCACGTATTCGAGAGACTATATTTGTGAATCTGTTGAAAGCCTCAACTAAAAGTACACTTTGACTAACGCCATGCATGGATTTGCTCCCTCAACGCCATGATCCTAAACGTGCTGCTGCTCGTCGCCGCTCGGCTCTCATCGTACATCTTCCGCAATGGCTATCTGAGCTTTTCGTCTACCCCTGAATTATTTCCACTTGTCCCCCAGTCTAACGATGCACTGTATGGCTCGAATTTTCGTTTATCGTCTGTCACCTCCAGGTAGCCCACTAGGCGGTCCCGTAGGTGCTCCCGGCCCTTGCTGTCCTTGCTGCTGCCCCATTGGCATAGGTGGCATCGGCGGCATTGGCGGACCCCCAGGAATTTGTGGAAAGCCTCCAGGCGGAGGGATAAAACCCCCAGGCAATGGCGGTGGGAATTGGAAGTTTGGTGGCAACCCGCCAGGAGGGGGGAAGGGCAGTCCGCCGGGAAATGGAGGCATAGGAGGCATACCTCTCCCACCGGGAGGTGGAATTGGCATGGGCGGCATTCCGGCTGGGAGAGGCATTCCTGGCATGGGGAAGGGCGGGGGGACACCACCGGGGAAGGGAAATGGTGGAGGGGGGTGAACACCGGGATTTTGACCGAGCATAGGATTCGAGGAGGATTGGCCTTCAGCGGCATAGGAGGAGGTAATGCTGTCGATTACGGACTGGGCTTTTTCGTGACCGATCTCTACCAGAGGGTCAGTCGCGCATTTTTTGAGCAAGGAAGAGAGGGAACGTACGTTGATAGTAGTCTACTACATTTCGTAGGTGGTTTCGTCCGCTGTTGTGGGCTTTGCGCACACTCATGGAGTCATGGGTAAGGTAGACATCGCAATAATCGCCTGGAAATCAGTCAGCTTGTTTGGGTATGGAAGAGAGCGACTGATGAATTTATCGGTTTGCGGTATTGGCGAAATAGTATCGCAACTAGGAGGCTTACAAAAGACTGAAAGAGGTTAGCTGTGGTTATAGAGTTGAGCGCGGGGCCTTTGACTTACATTTAGGCATATTTGCGGCGTTGCGCTTCTAAAGAGATCTAAGGAGCGGAGCTGTTGGTGTTGGTTTCTCCTAAGTTCGAGCTCCCAAAATACTGAGGCTGAGAAGTGAAGTTCATAACTGGAATTCACGTGCCTGTCTTTGCTCCCTTCGGAAAAACAATAATCCTTGTAATCCTCAAAGCTGCCACGGGTCTAAAACCATCTCCTTTACTTTTCGCGATCTCCCCCTCCTTCGCAAGTATCGCGCTCACGCCCATTTCTCAGCAATGGCGACTTCACAATCTTTCCTGCGTAGTTTGTGCAGTTTCCTATTCTTATTAGCTGCGTGTGTGGAGGCGCTGAAATTCGAGATTGAGGCTTTCAACCAAGGGGATCCCAAGGGCACAAGATGTATTCGGAATTTTGTGGCTAGTGATACGTTGGTGGTGGTTACCGCAACTGTGGGAGGATACAAGGGTGATGGGATGAGGGTCAACATGGCGGTGAGAGTTACACCAACAATTGAGGGTTGAGGGTGCTGATAGCTTGGTGTAGATTAAGGATGCAGTGGGAAATGAATATGGGAATCCAAAGGATGTGGTTGGAGAGCAGAGGATGGCATTCACATCGCTTTCCGATGCATCTTTTGATGTGTGTTTCGAGAACGTCTTCACTGGTGGTAAGTGTTTGGTGCTCGCATACTCTTAAGCAATGCTAACGTTTCCCGAAGGTAAAAGCGTTGGCAACCCATACCGTCATGTAGAACTTGACATCGATATCGGTGCTGATGCTAAAGATTGGTCTGCCGTCCAAGCCACCGAGAAACTGAAGCCTGTCGAAACGGAACTCCGGCGTATTGAGGAAATGGTTGCCGAGATCGTATCTGAGATGGACTACCTCCGCTCTCGGGAGCAGAAGCTACGAGACACGAATGAGAGCACTAACACGAGAGTTAAGTGGTTTGCATTTGGGACCATGAGCATGCTGGTTTCTTTAGGAGTGTGGCAGGTCGTTTATCTAAGGGCGTACTTCAGGTATGTGTTCCCAAACATATGGAATGGCTGGCGCTAATAATGAGATAGATCCAAGCATCTTATCTAGGTGTTGTGTTTGAACATTGGTGGTCTAAGGTGTGGTTTGGTGCGATCTCAACGACGATGATCCTCCTTGTTTTACTAGCGGCTGTAGAAATGGGTATATAATGCAACTCGGACCTTGGGCAGGAGATGCTTTGGGACAATCAACCTTTGGGTGGAGGGCGCTCGTGTTTGGGGTGGGCTGTGCGTACTGCATACTCAAATGGGTTGGGGAGGATTTTAAAATAAACGATTTCATCTCATCGAGTTTCTAAGACGAATGACGATGGCCAGCAAGCCCTTGTGAAAACCATACATCTGACTCCAATCATCTCGGCAATCTGCCACATTTAGAGACACCATTTTGCAATTGCGGCTTCATGCTAACCTTGACAAATTTATCACTCGGCAGAAGGTGAGTCTCAATTTCATTTATGAATAGTAAAGACTGCGATTGATAATATATTGATTTATTGACTTTTATCCTTTAACTTAATCTTGGTAATTCCAATGGCAAATCATTTATTCGAGCGTATCTTTACAGGAGCGCTAGTATTTGCCTAACGAAACACCACCCTTTTAAGCTCTCCCTGCTACTGTTTACGAAGGATGCATTCATTGTCTCAAATGAGCATTCTCTTCCTATGGCAACCCTGCCTTCCTGTAGATCTCAGCTCTCGGCTGGAGCACCTCCCCCTCATCCAGCAGGATCGTTCCCATTACAGTCTTGTCGCCTACGAGGGCTTGGTGGTAGTTGGTGACGATAAATGTGGATAGTGCAGTTGGGTAATATTAATTAACTCTCTTGCCTGTACGAAAGTTGGCCAGTAATATTTTCAGACAAAACAAACAGGGAGCGAAATGCACCAGGATCGCCATAGTATTGCAAGAGAAAACTACAACGCTCCTCGGGATACTTAAACATCTATCTATCTGTCATTCACTGATAGTTTGATTATTTATAAAAATACTCATGTCCCTTAAGCGAGACTACCATCCAACTTAACGATCCTTCCTATCCTTCCACGCGGTGGACAAAATAAGTGGCAGTAAATAGGACTGTGGACCCAACAACAAATATATCAAATATAATACCCTATTATATTTTTTTCACCGTCAAATACATCCTACAGTCTCTAAAGTATCTTATCTACCGTCTCCATAATAGCTTTTCTTATTCCCCTCCCGTAAGCTGTTTTAAGGTCTTAAGATTGTAGAGCTGGTGTGAAGTGCACGGGCCTATTTACTGCCGATTTTTGGATCAAACCAGTCCACAAAACAAAAGGTATGTCCTCTATAGAGACCCTGATGTGATGTATCTTGCCCGCAAACCAGAAAGAGTAAGAGGTGGCAAGGGTTGTGGGAGCTCAAGATACGACGATTAATAAGGGCCACAAGGTATTTAGCTGCACTCTTTTAACCTATCAATTGAGGGAATGTGCACCAGAAGGGGTACCGATTATTAGCAATTATGGTCACGAAGTAGTTTCTTTGAGATATTCTGCTTATCGTAATGCTGAAATTCAAAGTTATTCGTCGTGTTGAACTCGCTCCTCCTCCGCCGTAGATAGGTTCTCTATCACAATTGGTTAACCTACCGTTATACGAGTCAACCCAGATTCTATCGAGTCAGACAACAAGAAGTGAAAAGGAGAAGCAGACGGCTGAAGGTGATGGCGACGTAGATATCGGAGAACTGCCATTGTCAATTCTAGTGATGTTCATACTTATCATGTCCGTAGGAACTCAAGATAACGGATTTATTTTCGGTGAAGTATCTTATCTCGTCCAGTCTCCCTATTTTGCTTCACAATAGTTGCTATATAAAAGTCTGGCTTGAGCCACTATTCATCCTCCTAGGTATCATCGCTATTCACCGCTTAATCGTTTCAATCGTACAAAGATAAACATGATCCATTTCTGCAGCCTTGAGGAAAAACTGCTGAGTAACTCCGACTCCTCCATTTCATAGCCGATGACAAGCACGATGCTTCCTTCAAAAACCTGGCCCGAGACATGTGGAAATACGACTATAAGATGGTGTTTCATATTAAAACCATCCAAACATCTTTTGATCAGAGTTTGGCACCCTTAGCGATCCCGAAGTGAAAAGCGGCCTCTTTGAGCGGCCTTTGGCGGTGCTATAACGGCTGGGATATCCTCATCGTCATCTGAAGAACTATCAGAGTTATAGTCGTATAATGGCATCGATGGATTTAGGTGGTCATATTCCGGACTAGGGCTCAACAATCTCACGACCGTCGGTCCCTTTTTGACTGGCGGTGCTGCGGGCCCAGGCAGCATTGAGTCCGATGCTTGTTCCTTCTTGATAGGTTGTTCAGATGGTATTGAAAGAGATGTGCTTGGACCTTTGCTTGGCGCAACATCTGGAGACGGCTCGAAGCTAGATTCTTGTCGGTTCGAAAAGTCAACACTATTCTGGCCGGCAGGACTAGCAACAGACATGCTGTCTAAGATAGTTACTGGCGGTGGAGCGTGTTCTGAATTTGGTGTGACAGTAGAGCCTATTGATTTTTGCTTTGGTCCCCTTATCTTGAAGGACTTACCCTCTAAAGCGAGTTTCTCCTTCAGTGATAATAACTTCTGTAAAGGTGGTCTCCCAGGATGTGGTGGGGACGGCGATTGTAACTGTACGGGTGGCAAACTCTTGTTCTTCCGCGGTCTCCCTCTCCCTCTTTTCACTTGAACTTGAACGTTTGGCTTTACCACTACGGTAAAAGGCTCAAGGTTTTGTCTATTTTCCAGCTCTTCCTTCTCATCTTCTAGGATCGAGGTGCTTTGTGGATCCGCAACTTGAGTCTTTTCCACGTTTGAAGGATTCTGGGCGATATCTGCAGCTGGACTCTTGGCATGATCCCGAGGTTCCTCAAAGAGACTATCAAGGTCATTGTTTTGGTCATCGTTATCCACGGTGTCCTTGGGACCAGAAGAAACTTCCGCTGTTGCTCCGGAAGCTACGCTTCGGCGTTTATGTGTTCTTCTTTTAGGAAGCTCAGATGGAAATTCCCTATCAGCATCCTCGGCTTCCTTCCGGGAGAGCCACGCGGACTTTCGAGGAGTCTTGATGGTGTTTGGTGACACTTGTGGTTTTGATTTGCTGTCAAGATCTACGCCCCGCATACTTCTCCTCTTTGTGGGGAGAGTTGGTTGCTCCTTAGCCTTGGATTTGGAGATATGTTTCATGGCTTGAGCAGCGAGTTGGAGATCGGAGTCGGAATGCTCATTTTTATTGTAGAATCGGGTAACTGACGATGGCCCTTCGTCTTCCTCAATTGGCACCGCATCCTCACCAAGATCTAAGTACGTCTTCGGTTTGGCAGCGCTACGTCGCGGCGGAACCTTCGCAGGCTTCGGTGATTCAGCAGGATACTGAAAATCGTTGAGAAACTGCTCGTATTTGTGATCCTTCTTAGCTTGAGCCCGAGCCTTTTGTTTTTTTGATGTAAAGTACTCGACGTCTTGCTCGTCACCACTACCCTCGAAACGCTTGCGTTTCTTTTGGTTTTCCTGTGTTGGCTGAAGTGCGGGATCTAAAAGATCTGAAAATGCCAGATTGGGATTTTGTTTGGGCCTTTGCGGAGACTCGTCGGTGGAGCTTTCGAGATCCGGAGGATCGTAGAGAATCCTATCGACCCCAGTCCCTTGTTGATAAAATCCAATGCCCATCATACGGTTTTGGCCAACATGAGATGGATCTGGATACGACGATTCCGGATTCAGCATAGGAGCTACTGGTACAAACAGGCGTGATGGATATGCTGCTGATTGCGGAGTGTAGGAATTATAATCATCTAGCCCTAAGGGAAAGGGGAGATCATCGTTCCAACCATTTGTCTCGTCTTGGTGAGCCTGGTGAGCAAGAACGGTCTCATGTCCATTCGATATATTCTCTAAAGGCTCGGAGATTTTGTGATGGGAACCGCTATCATTAGCAACCATGCCGGCATCGCGTAACGAGGGGTCGATACGCGCCATATCCAGCTCATTGGCTTCATTGCCAGTAAATGGATGTTCACTACCAGTCTCGACATGACTGTCTTCAATTCCGTCTACACGAGCTTTATCGGCCTCTGCTTTCTCCTTTAGCCTCTTCATTCTCACAGACTCATTGGGCTTATCGGCGTCCTCGTCACGTAGCCAACCTAGATTTGTCTTTGAGAAGTCCACCAAACTTTCTACACTTCGATAGTCTGCGACCTTTTTGGTGTCATGGCCAAGAAGGGTACCTTTGGGCTGGTATGGTACCTGCATATTTCCCTTGCGACACTTCCCGCAAGAACACATCTTGAGGCATCTTGGACACTGCCATTCTCTATCTTCCATGACGGTTTGTGGCATTAAGTCGAAAGCACGCCACAGAGTTCCGTAACAGTAGGCAAGATTGCATGTTGTACAAAATGCCAGTTTCCAATTCCATTCATGGTGAAAGCAGATGTGACAACCATGAGTCTTGTCTTTCATAGGATCTATTCTACCTCTGCCAGCCTTGGAGAACTTTGATTTCCTGCCCTTCTTTCGATGCTTTATACGTCCTTCATCGTCGACTTCTGGTTCAGGTTCGGATATCTCAGGGGTTGGTTCTCGAGGTTTAGTGATATCGATCCACGGCCTGATTTTTAGCTGGTCTTGGCAAACCTTAGCAATTGGTTGCTTGCCATATCTCTTCCGTGCAATGTCAAGAGGTTGTGGAGATCTCATGGCGTCGAAATACCCATCCGACTGCACAATAATATTTCGCCACTGTTCGTATTTTTCCACTAAGGTATTCCAGTCCCACTGTTCCACCCACTTGAGATTCGAAATACAGGCACAAGAACGGCCCATAGTATAGCAGTCCATGCATACGTCGTAGGTATCCTCCTCACCATTTGGCCCATGTAGAATGCACGACTTGCAGGTAAGGAACCGATTGAAAATGTTACATCGGCAGTAGGAGCAGGTGATATTTGAATCATAGGGTAGAAATTCAACATTAGTCTCCTCTAGCAATTTTTGAGAGAACATCTCGCTGACTAGGATCTCTTGATACAAGGAAAATAAGCGTTTAAAGTCATCCAAGACCTGTTTAATCCGACCATACTTCCACATCTTAGGTTCGATGGTCTCCCGTTGGAGTAGATTATAGTATTTGATGAGGGTGTAATAGGTGATTGCCTTGCATTTGTATTGTTCGTCTCTGCAGACCATTCGAGCACGTGGTAGCGCCTCATGCAAAGCCAGTTCAAGGGTGTCAACTGTTGTCCGATTCCAGGCCGCCTTGATGGTCCGGGTCCCGCGATTCCAAACCTGATGTGGAGCTAGAGGAGGGATAAGAATCAGGTCTCCAACCTTTTGCTCCACCACCCAAACGTTGAAAGGTGCCTTTTTCCAAGCATTGACCTGAGCGAAGTGTTTTTCCACTTCGATGTCATGACCAAGCATGGAGAGAAAATATTCAGACACAACCTCACGTTCTTTCGTCTCGGTCATAAACCAGATAGAGCTCCCCGCTTTCTCATCATGCCCATCTTGTGATGCCTCAACCATGATATTATGACCAAGACTAGCACACATCTCACGGTGAGCTGGCGTATAAGTGCCTTCATGTCCAACGTAGCACATCATATTGAGGGCCCGCATCTCTGGTGGTAGGCTTGACATCAAATCACCAGCTGTGGCGACGCCCTTGCCATAACCCATCTGGCCGTATTCGTTTGGCTCGCGTATGGCACCATCTCCGCCCGTCCTTGATTCAATACAGTCGTTGAGATAGTAGACACACTCAGGAATGGTCTCCTTGAGATGATTCGCCCACTCCTCTGGGCAATCGATGTCCTTCAAGTATAAGCGTTGCCGTTTGGGGTCTCGATGGTTCTGTTTGGAAAACTGCTTGGTGAGTTGGCTCATTGATCGTAGGTAGTGACCCATAGTCATAGGAATGTCGACGCCGTTAGGGATATCTCGCACGCTCTCATCTGTAGACGCCGAGTTAGCTTGATATATCGCGGTTATCTCTCAACAAAACAGGCTCACGTTTCAGTCCCAAGTTGTCCTCGAGCCACTTGCCGCTAAATAGCCATGGCGGCAGATTCGGGCCCCAGTCTTCAATAACGAGAGGCTTCCCACTTTGTATAACTACTGAGAGAACAAGAGCTTCAAAGCTCTGGCTGGAGTGTTCTCTTATATTTTCTGTGGATAATCTTGTCACGTAATCGAAGTTTTCTCCACTTTCGACAAGAGCATGCACATCGAAGTCTGGTGGTATGGGCACGAATTGGGCCTGGGGATGCGATTGAGGGGCCATGGTAATTGTCGCAAGGAGATGGATTTTGGTTGCGCCCAACTGAACTGGGTGAATTGCCGCTCAAGTGCATGCTACAGCAAATTCTAATGAATGGCGCATATATCTGAAGCGGCGCATGCGGTCGTGTGAGTTGTGGAAGCGTGTGGGAGTGTAGAAGTGTGGGAGGGTTGTCTTCTGAAGGTGAAGGTGAATCTAAAGGAAGCTATCCCCAGCCTAGAATGCCTGCTGCGGCTTGGTAACCGGCTTGCTCCCTTGCGCTTTTCCAAAGGTTAAAGGAAGCAGATCTATATCGAATCCATAGAATGATACGTAAATAAAGCTAGCGACAAATATCTCTTATGTCCGCAGACACAATTTGGCGCATCTTTGTTTGGAAGTTGTCACAGAAGGAGGTTCACATAAACCTGGGGTTTGCCGAAAGTAGCACAAAAGAGTTAGTACGCGGAAGCTTGGACCACAAATATAAATGCGGCTCGCACGCGAAATATCAAAGCTTCGATTATCCATATTGCAAAGTGCCATTTTGGGAGAGCTTTCAAATAAGGTGTATTATTGCGGATAGCGCCGAAAAAGGGGTACTGTATAATAGAGGAGATTTAGTCCTTCTATGAATATTCCAGATGTGAGTTGAACTTCAAATTTTGCCGTATAGCGGATGTACTACTCTCTATGCAGATTCTATAAATCCATGCACTCATGCACTCACTCCGTCCTGCTTGTAGCCCTCTCAGTTATAATGGTTTATATCTACAGAGCATGGTTACTCAATCCTAGCCGCCCTTTCTTCGACCGCATATGCTATTCATTTTCAATGAATTCTAACTAACCCTTGTATAGTTTTTCCAAAATGAGTTTGCTTCATTCGGTTTCCTGCAATGGTCTCCTCAGGCTGTCTAGTGGGTGTCGCAGTACTTTACTCAAGAATGCATATAGAGCTTTCAAGCCAACCTGGAGCACTAGATCGAGCTTTATCACGGCAACTTCGACAAAAAAACCTGCAAGCCAAAGAACACCTCTCGACTCAACAACCACGAGATTTTCTTCAACCACCATCCATCCATCTTTAGAACCTCAATCAACCCTAAATCCTCTTCTCCCATCCCCAGCAAAATATTCTTCTCCAAGAACCGGCCTTATATCCCACCTACCATCCTCATGGATTCCCTATGCCGAACTCATCCGCCTCGACAAGCCAGCCGGAACTTACTACCTCTTCTTCCCCTGCCTATTCTCTACTCTCCTGGCCGCTCCCCTCGCTCTCCCAATCTCAACACCCCTCTCCGTCCTCGGCACCTCACTTCTCTTCTTCAGCGGCGCGCTCATCATGCGTGGTGCCGGTTGCGCCGTGAATGACCTCTGGGATCGCAACCTCGACCCGCAGGTTAGAAGGACCCGTTTCCGCCCGATCGCCCGTGGCGCCATAACCCCCTTCAACGCCCTCGCCTTCACTGGCGGCCTCCACCTCGCCGGCCTTGCCGTCCTCCTCCAATTCCCATTTCAATGCCTCTTCTACGGAATTCCAAGTCTGCTCCTCGTTGCCACTTATCCTCTCGCCAAGCGAGTCACGCACTATCCACAATTCGTACTTGGACTTACTTTTTCCTGGGGGGCTATTATGGGATTTCCTGCTCTGGGGATCGATCTTTTGCACAACGAGGCGGCATTAACAGCGGCAGCTTGTTTGTATACTTCGAATGTGGCATGGACGATTTTGTATGATATGATATATGCACATATGGATATCAAGGATGATGCAAAAGCGGGCATCAAGAGTATCGCTCTGCGACATGATAAGCAGACCAAAAAGATCTTGACCGGGCTGTCAATTTTCCAAATCAGCTTATTGGCTGGAGCTGGAATGGCAACTGGTGCTGGGCCTGCGTTCTTTGTGGGGAGCTGTGGAGGTGCGGCGATCACGTTGGGTGTCATGATTCTAAGGGTAAAGCTAAAGGATGTTAAGAATTGCTGGTGGTGGTTTGTTAATGGCGGGCTACTGACTGGAGGGGTTATTTCCGCGGGCCTGGGCGTAGATTATTTGGCCCAGTATGTGAAAAGGGAGCGAGAGGTGGATGAGGTTGTGCAGACCGTTTAAATAAACCCGAGGGATATATCGATTAGTGTACTATGTAACTGTAAACTATAGAGGATATGTTGTTTACTATTAAATGAATAGCTTTTCGTAAGATGTTTTGGCTAAAGCACAAGGTACAGTGCAAAGGGCAAGCAGTATGGTTTGTTACACACTGGAGTTTGAGTCGAACATCCTTTTACTCCTTGTATTGGATGTATCAAGTCACTATTTTCTTGAAATGTATAGCTCTGGCTTCACTCAAGTAGCGAGGCGCTAGGGTAAATAGCTGTCACCTCTGTTGCCCTATCGCTGTCGCTGTCGCTGTCGCTGTCGCTGTCAACATATAAAAAATCAAAGTATATATTGTACTTGTAATATAAATGCCAATTGACTTTTGAGAACTTATTAGATTACGGTAATAAATACTTTTTGACAAAGATTTCAGTTGTATAAGTACATCTAAAACAGTCGTGTTAATGTTAAAATATGAGTGTGATAGAAATCTTCAGAAATTGTTTTATTTCTCATAAAAGAACTAAGAGGAGTTTTAGTAAAAATATCAATTAGGTTTAAAACCCCCATTGTAAAAGGATAACAAGGCAAATCTGCCAAGGGTTGCAACCCTTGGGGCTTGTCAAAACCAAGACCTGTCGGCGTAGGTTCTCTGCCGGTGATCATGATCGTGATCCAGCCGGCACTTGAGACAGTTGGAAAACAGCCGAGTCGTTTTTCATAAGCGACCCTAGCCTGTCTTATATGTCAGACTCAAGACGACCTTTCTCTGGACGTATCGAAAGGAAAAGCAAGCGCCCTCAGCCGCCCACGTCAGGATCCCCTTCCCAGCTTTCCGGAATGAGCTTGGACTTTTTCAGCCATGGACCTCACTCGCAAAGCTTGTACACGAAGGAAAGGTTAAAGGCCGAGAGACGAGAGATTAAGACGACGCAAGGGGAAAGGAGGGCGGAATCCACGGGCAGCGCAGAAGGAGAAGCATCGGAATCAACCGTGTGGCATTATTCCTGATTATTTGCTGGATGGAGAGAACTTGGATTTTCCAAGGGTCCTTGTCAAGCTGAGCGCGTGAGTGTGGTGGTTGCTAGGTCGTCAGCAATCAGGTTGCCTTGCCACACTTACCGGGAGGCACGCACTGCACGCAAAGGAAGAGCATCATGCATAAAATACATGAAGCCCCGTCAAGATCTCCAGGTCCATTGTCACCACCCCTCACACTTCGAAATCCAACCTTGAAATTAACTCTGATCCTTCTTAGCCTAACTTACCCAGCGTCTTACTTCGGAATCATCGCCTCATCTGGCTAGAATTTGACTCCAACTTTCCACACAACGCTATCCCATTCGTGGGAAGCGCATGAAGTCATCCTTGAATTCGATTTGTCTGTCAGCAAACGTCAACGTCACAGACTTTTTTGGTGATTAAAAGCAAGCTACCCCTCCCTCCCTCTGTTGATAGCCAAGCATTCCTTCCGCCTCGCATCAACAAATATCCAAGGGCTCCCAGACGTCGTATCGTCCTCGCTGCTGGATATATCTGCTTAATACACAATAAACATCGCCAAGATGGTTTCTTTTCCGCAGGTCGCCCTCCGAGTTTCCCAATTCATCTGCACACTCTTGTGCACGGCTTTGATCGGGAATGTCATCGCGTTGGCGATCAATGGCAATCCTTCGGGCATCAACTACGCCATATTCGTCTGCGTACTTTCGTGGCTGGTTCTTTTTTATGGCACGGCAGCAGCATTCGTCGAGAGTTTTGCTGTCCCGATAATTCTGCTGGCGCTGGATGGTCTCGCGACATTGTTCTCATTCATCGCGGCGGTCGTCTTAGCTGCGAAGCTCGGTGTGCATAGCTGTTCCAACGGTGTACGTTCCTTCTTCCGCAGTCAATTCCAAGTCTTCTAACGTCGATGATCAGGTTTATACCGCTAGTAATAGCTACACAAATGGCGCCAACAACCGAGAGCATCGATGCAGAGAGCTTCAGGCTAGCGACTTTTTCTTCTGGATGCTGTTCGCATCCTTTGTTGGGTCCTTCGTCCTGGATTTCTTTGCCTCGAGAGGCAGAAGCGGCGGCATACGCAAAGGTCCGTCCATGTCCCAGGTCTAAAAGGGAACAACTGGTGAGCGGTCCTTTGCGTGCTTTGTGTATGCCATTTGACTGCTTATCGTGTTGCTACTCCACACATCCGCGTTCGCAATGAAACTCCTCTGACAGAGTTGTAGGATATGGGGTCTGATCGGGATGTTTTAACAACCCTTCGGGAGGTGAACCCACGATCTGCATTGGGGATCGGCGTGGAAATGGGAGCAAACACATACTACTATCCCGTCAATCTCTGGCGAGATTGTACGGCTGCAAAGCTGCAAAGCAAGGCGTTGAATTTTGTAATACCAGTCGCTTGCAATCGGGGATTCGCATGGCTTTTGTAAATGGATACGATGGCTTAGTTTAGTTAATGTGTACGAAGGTCTATTGAGAAGATATGAACTAGTTGAATAATGAACAAGGCTTCGAAGCGTTCGATAGCATAAAATGACGGCTTCGTTCTATAATCCCGAGTCTAATTAATGGGGCTCTTGGTTTCCAGGGTCATTCTTAACAAAACCTCACACCATCGCAAACACATGGAAACTTATCCTAACATCGCTATCATGCCAACTCTACTATGGTCCAAAGACTAAAGCCTTCGCTTTAGACAGCGCTGGAGGAGCAATTACACCTAGATGCTGAATATAGCTCTAGCATACTCATATGTACGCTGCCCAAAATATGAATTTATACATAAATTTCTTCGTACATTCCCTTTAACGCCGCCCGAATCTTAATGCCTGTGCACACAATAATTGTAAATCCACATCGGATTCCTCTTGTGTGTTCTTTACGACACCCCATGGCCACCTTTATAGTGTTGCAGCTGCTTCTACTGCCCCAGCAGCTTTAAACGCAGTCTCATTCGTAAATCTAACCTCAACCGGATATTTCCACTGCATTACTTTTGCCCAGCCTATTGCCACTATCAGTAACTACCCCGAATTTCTATAACGAAGTAAGGGACCTACTCCAATATGCAAACTTCCTCCCAAAGTACTTGCCAGCATACGGTATAAGCACCATTGTCAGCACCAATTCCAGCTGCTGCAGACTAGCTTCCCATTCCTTCTGCGCGTCCGATTGTTCCTCTGAGTCCAGATCGCTGCTATCTATGGATGAGGGCAAAGAATCGATCTCGTCTTGCTCGTTGGAGGATTCGGGGGGAGCATCTTGGAGGATATAGGAGTCTGAGGCGGACATCTTTGCTTTAGAGATTGGAGTTCTCGAGGTATAGAGAGCACGGAAAGCGCTACCGCTGGCAGGGCCGATGCATCGAATATCCTGCGATAGGTGAATTGAGTCGGAATTCTTGGAGCAGAATACTAGAGGACTAAGGGCTGGCCGGTACACTTGTGCTCAAACGAATGGCTCCCCTGTAAAGCTATCCTGGAGCCAAGCAAAGCCGCACCAGACCATATCACGTGCGATGCCTGAGTCACATTTGCTACCTACTCAATATTTTAAGTGTGTGATGCGTGCATTCAAGGGTTCTTGGCCAGATCACAACCACGAAATATCAACGGCTTCTTCAATATACACAAAATCCTAATTTCAAGGAACTAGGTGTTGTCTGAGAACAATTTTAATCCGACCCAAACCGCAATCATGGCGGACGTTGAGGTAAGTTCGGCTTTCAAACACCCCACCTCACCTTTCACACAAATCCACTTTCTAACGCCGCAACCCAGAATCCCGTCACGCACGAGCGGAAACAGCGAAAGTCCGTAGCATTCAGCGAAGGAACTACAATTGTTGATGAGAACGGTGAAATCACAATGAAGGAGGACGCTCATGACGATACGCGAGACACAGCGTTGTCGCACTCACCAAGTACGCCGCCTTTATCACAGGCCTTAGGGGATTTTACTGACCCTATGGAAGCCGTCGACAATGGTGCAGATGAAGCCGCAAAGGATGATGAAGATGTTGCCAGTATGCTCAAGGGTATGAAGAAGAAGAAGACCAAAAAGCCAAAGGCTGAGGATGCTGAGGTCGATGGTGGCGAAGGCTCTGCTCCTGCCGAGGACGGCGGACTGGATCTCTCGGTCATGAAAAAGAAAAAGAAAACCAAGAAGCCAAAGGAGGGCGATGACGACTTTGCCGCCAAGATTGCAGCACTAGATATCGAAGGCAAGGAAGGCGAAGGAGAGGCCCCGGCAGCAGCAAAACCCGTCGATACCGGTGACATGGAGAAGGGCACTGGCATCTGGCGACACGACGCGACGGAGCAAATCCCATACGAGCAACTCCTCGACCGCTTTTTCACCCTCCTCGCACAAAAGAACCCCGACCACTTGTCCAGCGGCTCCAAGAGTTACAAGATCCCACCCCCACAATGTCTCCGAGAAGGTAACAAGAAGACAATTTTCGCCAATATTGCTGAGATTTGCAAACGTATGAAGAGAACTGATGAGCATGTTACTTCTTATCTGTTCGCTGAGTTGGGTACGAGCGGTTCCGTCGACGGAAGCAGACGTTTAGTCATCAAGGGTCGCTTCCAACAGAAGCAAATTGAAAACGTCTTGAGAAGATATATCAGTAAGCAGTTGCTAGTAATTTAGGTTCAAGTATATACTAACAATAGATTAGTGGAATATGTTACCTGCAAGACTTGCCGTTCCCCAGATACCGAGCTAAACAAGGGAGAAAACAGATTGTACTTTATCACCTGCAACTCTTGCGGGTCTCGACGCAGTGTCACTGCTATCAAGACTGGTTTCTCTGCCCAGGTTGGAAAGAGACGCAGACAACAAGGCTAAGCGTTTGGCTGGCTGCTTGCACCGGGGTCCTGGTGTTACGGATCTTTGTTTGGGGGATCTGGGATGCATATTGAGCATTCGTCTGGAGGTACATTTAGTCCTTATACAAAACGGAAGTATATAGACGAAAAGTCATGTAGGCACTTGATTATTCAATTAGAGTAATCTAATAGTAGTGCCTTGAGAACCGTCTCACTTGGCCAATAGTTGTGATAGTGATGTATTGTGATTCTTAAACTAGGAGTGTATTCCGACTTCAGAGGTAGTGCCCTAGACTCCGGGCCCTCATACCTGCACTTTCCGCTTCGTTCTCACCCCCTAGCGTACTCACCACAAGAAGCTATTCATACTCATTTTCCCCCGATGATCCAGAGGTCGCCTGTTCCCTAAGCGCCCGGCTACGACCCCTCCCCCTCGTAACGTACCAAAGCTGGCGGCGGTAAGCTCCTTCAGCAGCTCCTCTCAGCCCAATCCCGACAGTTTCCTATTGGATAAAGTGTTTTTTCTTGGCTCCTTGGCCAGTAATAGCAGGTTTGTGAGCTTGAAATAGACACAGCCTCCCCCACCATTGGTCGCGCCAAGTGGTTGACGACGCGATGTAAGATTTAGGTGAATTGGTGAGCTGCTAAGAATTGAGGATCCTTCACTCGTTTCAATTCTCTTGTTATTGCGTTCTCGATTGAAAGAAGTGTGCAAGTTTACAGTGTCTATATCTTCGATTGCCTACGAAAATAAGGTGCCCTCAAGGTGGGTGAAGAGGAGGGTTTGACAGAAGATGCTGTGTTCGCAAGGCTGCAATCAGCTAATACAATGTTTGGCAGCTTAAATCCTTCATCTCCAGAAGCCTTTTCGTCTTCAAAGAGGATCAAACCACTTAGAGACACTAAGAGGACAAGCTCTAGTCTTTGGTGAGATTGGAAATCTGCACAATGTCTGGTTATTATCCTCGTGAGCTTCCAATTTTGATGAACCCAAGCTGAGCAAGCGCTAACATTTCTAAAGCTCCTCCAGGAGGCAATGGTGGTAAATATTCTTCCGGCACCACATAGAAGTACAGCTTACCAGGTCATACAGCTTTGCAACAGCAGAATTATGCTCCTCCGCCTCAGTCTCCTCCACCAACACAGACAAGCCATAATTACTATCCTCCCCCACCACAACCCACTCCTCCCCAACAAACTGCATCCTATCCTCCACCTCCCCAGCCTACCCCTCCTCAGATCCAACCGCAATATTCCCCTCCTCCACAACAGCAACAGCACATTCCGCCCCAAGTAGCACAACACTACCCTCAACCCCCTCCTAATTTCTCGCACCGTACATCATACCAACAGTCCCCTCCTTCTAGCAGTTTTGCAAGCGAACAATTTCCCGTTGAAAAGCCAACCCTAGATACTAGCACACCTTCAAATCTCGACCATGGAGCACCATCTGCGCAACACTTTGTAGGAGCTAGTACCACCCAAGATGATGTGGGGACTTTTAATGGTGGGAGTTACAGGATCAGTCATCGGGACACGAATAGTATTTTAACAGTGCAGCTCGCTATGGGATGCCCTCTGACAGTTAAACCTGGTATGCCCTCAAATTCTGCTACTAGAAATTCTGAAGGACAAATTACTAAAACATCGAAAAGGCGCCATGATTGCCATGACTCCAACCGTCACACTCAAGGGTACCGTCAAATTCTCCATGAAAAAACTTATTGCAGGTGGGGACATGGCGCACTCGACCTTCACGGGGCCCGGAGAACTGCTCCTTGCTCCAGCTTCCTTAGGTGATATCACAAATATTAGACTTGGAGGAGATGAGCAGTGGAGCGTGGGGAAAGATGCGTTTTTAGCTTGTACGCAGGGTATTGTGAAGGAGTATAAGAGGCAAGGGATCGGAAAGGCGATGTTTAGCGGGGAGGGCATGTTTGTGTATAAGATGAGTGGGAGTGGGCTGTTGTGGATTACGAGTTTGGGAGCAATTATCAGGAAGGATGTGAGTTTACAAATATTTCCCTTGATGAAGCGAACGAGAGGGTTGCTGACATTGTGTGATAGCTGGCAGATGGAGAGAGGTACATTGTTGACAATGGACATTTGGTTGCTTGGAATACAAAGTATATCCTTGAACGGGTTGCGAGCGGTGGAATCATGTCGGGGCTGTCTTCCGGGGAGGGATTGGTGTGCAAATTCACCGGCCCGGGAACGGTCTTTATGCAGACGAGAAATCCGGTAAGTTCTCATGAATATAAGATATATTACATGCGCTGACTAGTGCGATTAGATTGCATTCGGACAATGGTTGAGCGCTCATGCTCCCACTGTCTGAGGATTCGATTCGGTAAGCGAGGTTAGGTGAAATTGCACAACACGAAGAAAGTAGGAGTATGGCTTGTAGTATCATTCTTACGTATATGATCGTTTTATTTATTGCTAAATTATGCCTAACTATTTATCTCTTGGTTCTCGGATTCTAACCCTTTGTATGATAAATGTAAAAGATTATTCTTTTAAGCGTCTATCGATTGCTAAAGCCTACTGGATCTAAGTGTTCCTTTCTAGCTTTATAATTCAAAGACGAGGACTTCTTTTCAAGTTTGGATTTCAAGTTTACAATTGTGAGAGAGTTGACACTTGCGGTCAAAACGTAAAGTGAGTCAACGCGGTGTTCGCCAAATCTAGCAATGCCATGATCTAAGGGGAGCAGTTTTGATATTTATACCGTATTCAGCAATTCTTCACTTTCTATTAGTCTACCCGCTTGAAGGTGTTTGATCGCTGCTACCTTATATAGAGGTTGATCAACTCATGCACGTGTTCTCACACTCGCTCCTTCCTCCTTTACTGATAACAACTTCTCTCAACTCTTTTCCTCCCTCCGCTCTTTACAATTCTTTTATCCTACAACTTCTCTCTCTACATAAACCAAAGCACCGGGCACAACGTATTGCTACTTGCTCCACCATTCTCATTCTTCCTTCTTTTGGAAGACACAGCACTTCATTCACATTTTGCCATTGGAAGCGAAGCATCTCTTCATAGATGAACATCAAGCTCCACTTCGGACAGGCTCGGTGGAAAAGGACTTTTCGAGAACCTAGGACGCTCATCGACTGCTTTTCCATGGTGACGCTGGTTAACTGGTGGCTGCATCCACTCACGCTGGAGTATCGGGTTCTGCCCTTAGCTGATCAAGTTCAGCTGGTTCGGGGTTTGAGGGGCGATAGGAGAAGATCAGCTTCTTGGGCGTCTTTGTAGCTTGGAAATATGGCTCAGGAGGAGGAGAATGACGGCCGAAAGGGTAGAGATGGTAGCGAGCGGGATAGCAGCGACAAAGATGAGACAAATCAGGATAACAAACAGGGCAAGGAGAATCAGCCTCGAATCCACAAATTCGCTTTGGTACTCAAGAGTCCAGATAAGCTGTCTCCCAAATCGCCAACCAAAATAGCTCTGCGTACCGTCAGATCCAACCAGCCAAGTCCAGGTGGCTCACCATCGAACAATACATCACAACGTTCTGTCCGAGTCAGAAAAGTCCATACTATATCTACCAAAGCTTCGTTTTCTTCCCTACAGAGGCCACGGTTGGTGGAGCTTGCACCGCCTCGTAATGAGGATGAGGCTTCGCCATGTTCTCGACGAGGAGCAACAACTTCGAAGCCCGCTGGTTCTTTGGAGGGTTATATGGACCTCTGTGACGAAGCGCATGTCTCGGATATTCAATCGCCTGATTTCATAACTCCTTCCAGAACAATTGATGCCTCAGCGTTGCTTATTGCAGCAAAGAAGCTACCTCGCTCGTCTTCGTCGTCCGATTTGATTTTCTTCACACCAAATTCTTCCCCTCACGAACAGGCAATACCAGAGATTTTCTATGGCAACCCAGGTGTTGGGTTAACGGAGAATGTCGCAACAAATGATGCCCGAGACCCAGTAGCGAGGGAGACCATTCATAATACCTTAAATGTTGGTCTAGCAGAGAATTTCAAGCCGAGGGAAATTGTACTTGGTAACGTACCCCGTGTTATCTCGGGGAATATCCCACGCTCTGCTTTCGGGGAACACAAGTCTGCAGTAACTTCGTTAACTCGAAGTCGAATATATTCCATTGATCAACTCCTCCAATATCGATCATCTGGAATCGAGAAACCAAAGTTAATTAATACACCAATTACTGAAGAGGCGAGTTGCGAAGGCCGACACTCGAATCAGGTTCCCCGCCAACTCAATCAATTCTCTCGATCTCGTTTTCTTTCATCGGGAGACAGAAACCAAGATTCGACGAAGTCTGTCCGATTTGACCCGGCAGTCATCGCCTGGGGCCCTGCTCATGTCAAACAACACAATCCAAACCTCTTTGGAGGCTTCTATCATCGGCATGACAATTCAACAATGTCAGACAATCCAGTTTCAACCAGCAATAACGATTCAATGACCAAAAGGAGAAAGGAGCCGAGCCGAAATGGCAGTTCGGAGGCAAGCATTGTCTATACCCCACCACACCACCACCAAGATCTTTATATAAACAAACAACGAGACTTTCAATTGCTCAAAGACATGATAGCACGGCAGCACGACTTTCTTGACACTACCTCTCGCAGTAATACTCGATCTGCGGCCTGTACGCCAATTCTACCAGCCAATAAAGATAATATGAGTGAAGTGATCAAAGGATGCCAGCCTAAGTTTACTGAAACACTGTCAAGCAGCCCAGAAAATATCTCTCCAAGTTCAAAATTGGGGCTCAAGATCGAGGACTTCAAAAAGAGCATTGCTGAGTTCAAGAAAGCACATCCGGGTCTGATCCGCAGTAACCCCCAATTAGTTGAAGACATTCTTGAGGCGCTAAAAAGTACACAGAGCGATGACGAGTTACCAATCACTATATCTTCTGAGCACAAAAAGAGCGGAAGTGATTCGTGTTCTATTGGCTTGTCCAAGCCAGCTTTGAATGCAGGAGCGTCATTAGCGGCACTGAAAATTCATAAGGCCGAGAAGGAAAAGATGCCCACGTCTACTAGCCTAACTGAGAAACGTTTAAATCCGAAGGCAGCAGAATTCCGTGGCTTTTCTAGTTTGAGGGCACCAACTTCCCCTAGCAAGATGAAGGATGCTCAACATCCATTCTTGACTTATGGTAGAAAGGCTGAACCTCCTCTCCGCAGTGTTAACGAAGAACGAAGAAATGTAGAATCTGTGCATAATTCTGACAACTCTTTTATCGAAGAAGTGTGCGATAGACTTGCTCGTACGCTTAACCGGATACCACCAGAACCTATCTGGCTCAAATCTTTTGAGCGACCTCCAAACAATCCAGCTATTCAACTCCAACAGCATTTCGAGCAGGGTAATTTATTCAATGGACTCATCCCACTTGTACCGGTCCAGGGTCATCTGCAGTTCCCCATCATGCCACTTGATACCCCCTTTGGCCCAATGGTTGTCTCTCCTGTTCCTCTCAACAACGGTTTTGCCAATGCCTTTTATCCACCAATTATTGTCCCTGGCGCGAATCCATCTCTGCTCTCTTATCCGACTGGCGTCAGCCCCCCGTCTCTATCCGGTATAAAGCCAGTAACCAGGCAAATGGTAGACAATAATACTTCAGCAAAAGGCCTACAAAGTCGACGAAGTGCCACAAGCAGCTCAATATTATATGAAGATCCCGGGGATTCAGAAGTTGACGAAACTGGTCCAGGGCGCTTTGCAAAAGGTCTCGACCCAACCTGGAGAGAGCGGATTCTAGAAGAGTTCAAAGACCGATATCCATTGACAGGTGTACCGCTTTCCGAGAAGCTTAATGATGACAAACTGGAATATGTCAAGTTTCCAAATGACGTTAAAGAACCGAACCCCTTATTCAGGAATCAAATCAGAGATAAAAGCAAAGTTCGTGACTTAACTATGACGGATCCAGGAGAATGCCCGCAAGAGAAAGACCAAGAAAAACGTTTCGTCAAGGTCACTTGTAAGTCTGAGCCGTTAGCCGAACCGACCGAGATGACTTCATCAGATGACTCTGAAGATGAAGCTCCGATGCAATTATCGATTGATGAGCCCTCCAAAAATATGATGGAAGGACCCATCTCACGAGTCGATCGATACCCGGTACAGAAACAAGGGGGATATGCGCCAAACAGGAATATCAAAGCAACTCCGCTAAGAAGAGCGCTCAATGCAATTCCTCTAAGGAGGAGATTGACTCCCGTTGAGCTCGAACGAAAGAAGAACGCCACTGAGATTCAACAAAAGCTAGAACTCTTAATATTACACCAGAAGGAGAAGAAGGCGCTGGAGAAGCTGAATAGGAACGAGAGGGGTCAATAAAACCGCAAGTGAACGAAGAGTGATTATGAGCATGATGTATCGATATCAATGGATGCAGAGGTGTCCCGATAATGAAGCTGGTTCTCCTTCTGTATTATTTGGCAGAACTTTGGGCGGAGCGTAGTTTGGGCTACTAGCTCGATGGTAGAGTATTGCGAACATTGTTTTATGGTAATACTTTGTATGCATTATGTTATGGTTGCCCGAGTTCGTTTGGCGATGAAGGTTTCTATCCTTTGAGCTATGGCAGTAATTGAATTTTATAGGCGAAAAGGAATCCTAGTGTGTAAGTGTGATACATACAATATTGAAGACAAATGTAAGATGAAGTAGAAATCGAGCCGGCGTTGATGTGGCCCAAGTTCCGAAACTAAACGCGGCCGCACAGGTTCCTGCATCAAATTGTGAATTGCCTTGATTGCAGCAAACCGACAGCTCCGCTTCACACAATAAAAACAGAACGTCTTGATCCCAGAACCAATAATGTTAATGCATTTGTGCCCACTTCTAGCAAGTTAGTTACACCAACTTGATACAGTCGCCTTCGCAATGGCAACTCCAGGCAAACACCCAGCGCAGGTTGTCGCTACCCCTCCCGTTTCGACGCCCTTCTCAACATCAAACCACCCATCTCACCTCGCATTCTCCCCTCATGGCCCCTCTCCGCAGCAGCTCAAGAAGTCCCCCGCGAATTCTAATACGATGTTTGGCTATCAGAGCGGCGGAGGGCATCCTTCGAACTCCTCTGCAGGGCTTGGATACGACAGCCCAACAGCAGCAATGGCCTTAGGAATACCGACCGGTCTGGAGAGCCTGATGGATATACCTACACCTGGGCAGCTGAATTTGGGGCATCTAGGGCATATGAATGGCCTTGGGGGAAAGGTAGAGGAGGACGAGAGGTGGAGACGGTTAGGTGTTATTAAGGATATTCTAAAGGTGAGGAATATGCGTTTTATGGTGCTGCAAGATGAAAAATGCTGATTTGTAATAGACTAGCAAAGGACGCTTGAGCGAAGCGGGGATGGAGAGATTGACTCGCAGGGCTGGCTTGGAGTTTGTTTGGGATGGGCAGGTGGGCAGTAATAGCACCACGAGAACCTTGATCATAGCCGGCAAGGCTCTCGCGCTCGATATTGATTTCGAAAATAACATTGTCAAGAAGGTGTCTCTTCAATTTCCCGAGAGCGCGCCAGTGGTTACGAGACATACGGACAAGGCAGGGGATATCTTGTTAAGGGATCTTCAGTTTGAGGGAACGGAAGGTCCGTTGACGAAGATGCTGGATAGGTTTGCGGCCAACTTGGAGAGGCTGGCAATGTTGGACCGGCTAAGTGTGATTCCAGAGCTGAATTGTCACGAAGCTATTGCGGGAGTTTATGTGAGCTTGGAGAAGTTGCATCGGTGGGAGGTTGAAAGGTTGAGGGAGCAAGAGGGAAATGCAGCGAAGGGGGAGGAGTGGCTGGTAAGAGAGGCAATGTGTACCAGAAGTGGGAAGCCTGTCATGCATACAAGAGGGAGATTGGGGTTAAGTTTGGATTATTGGCAGGAGAGACGGCGGATGGGAGGGAAGGATGCGAAGGGAAATGAGGCAAAAACTTGGTCAATTCTCTTGGAGTGCGCACCTATACCCTCCGAGCTGCTCTATTTACCTCCTCCCGCCCCCTCCTTATCTGTGCGGATTTCCCAGGACTGGATTTCGACGGAAATACAAAAGATAAACCCGCCCGTGGAAGAAGTTCTGCAAGCACCCGAGAATGCTCCTGTTCTAGATTGGTTGGAGCCAGAGGCTACTATGGTGCCCAATGCTGATGAGCCGAAGACTGATTCCGTCGAAGGCGTGGATTCTTCTGCCAGCCATAGATTCCCTCCGCAAGTTATGTTCATGGCGAAATTCGATCCTCCGGTTATCCTTCCTTACAGCACAGCTGCTCATATATTTAATACGGCTACCGGGACCTCGGACAATCTCCTAAGCTTCGGCGCTTCTGTTGACAGCCTGATGTTTCCTAGAGATCAACACGAGAAAGGCGACAGCGAATCGAGGTTGATCACACGGTTTAGAGACGTTCCTATATATTCGAAAGACGGCAATAAATCTACCGTTGAACATAAAAGTAGGCTACGGATTGAGAAGATGGATTATGGTTGGACTTTAACGGAGCTTCCATTCTCACACCCTAAGCATCTTGTCGAGATTTTACCCATCCTCCGCCAATACGCCTTCCTCTCAACAGTGCTCAACAAAAGCTTTGGCCCAGATACGACCTCCGAGTCAAAAAATCAAGATAAAGGGGAGCACAAAGATGGTAGCAATAAGAGCGACTTTGAAAGTTTCCTCGATCCAATTCCGGTGCCCGATGATAGGGATGTAAGGATAGATGTTGGACTTCAGACAAATCCTCCCCATCTCCTGACCTATTTTTCGTTTGGGGAGCGTACGGCCAATATCGCGCTTCGGGTTGGTTTAAATGGAGTTGCGGTGGTTGTGAGTCAGAATGTTATTGCGGAGGGTGATGAGACTAGGGATGGCAAGGATGAAGGAAAGGGAAAGGGGAGACGATTGGTGGGTGCTGATGTGGGGAGGATGCTAGAGATGGTGGAGGATTTGGGGGTTTGGAGCGAGTTTATTAAGAAGAGACTGGCTTAAAGAAGAGCTGGGGAAGGGAGCAAGTAGAGCACACGAGTGCTTGGTTTGATTCAGGGATGGAGTTTAGGGAGATACCCAGGATTTATTCAGAGGAAAAATAAATACCAATATAAAAAGCATGGTCTGATATTGATACTGCTTATTCAATGTTAGGTGTATTGGGCGACTTTTTGAGATACGCTTTACCGTTCTTATTCGAAGGCAAACTTTTACAACTTCTGATAAGCTTAAGGTTCTTTGGTGAGTATTCTTTCTCTCCATACTCTTTCATAATTTCAAAATAAGGCGGAGGTTGACAAGGAAGTCTCGCAATGAATGGATCAAGTTCGACTTGATGTCTGCTACGAGCTAAAGAACCCAGGTCAAAGAAGGAGATTGTCTTTCCCAAAGATCCAGAGCTTGTTCCAAGTTTTTGTATCAGAACAAAGCACAGGAGGAGGAACCCCAGAGACAACAAGGAGACCAAGACCAACGATTGTAGGTTGATAAAGAGGGCGACAGCATATGCAAGTAGCATGGATTTTAGGCTAAGACTTCTTGATAAGTGTTTAAAAGGAAATTGATCTTTAATAAGGATGAGATAAAATAAAGAACAATAAGGATTTGAACAAAGGGAAGGTGGCATTGCGGCCAGCGGATCGAACATCCAACAAAACAAGAGGGGGAGATTATGATCGTCTGGGTGTCAGTCAGTTGTAAAGCTGCCTGGGTATTGTATTTTATGTGGCCATGGCACTTGATCGTCATAACTGGACTTCTGATGCCATCGAATTAACAAAATTGCTCTTTGAGATTCTGATGGGCGATTCAAATCTAGTAAAAGAAGCTAGTGAGGGGATAATAGATTGGAGGTAGTAGATCGGAATTTTAAGTGTTCGATGATCGGTTCAATCAAAATGGCACAAAGACTTCTAATTCAATTAGCTGCACATTCTTCAACGCCCCCTTGGTGGAGATGTTTATTTGCGCTGATTGAGATCGTCATCTCTCCCCTTCCTCCTGAGCCTCCCTCGGCAAGCCCGTCAGCATGCTTACGGTCTTTGTCATGGGAGTAAGCCTCGACAAAGAACGACCAAAAAAAGGAATCTTCTGGCCAAAGGACAAAAGAATAAAAATATTTGTATGAATAGTTTGATGGAATTAAACCATCTACTCTCCAATCCAAGGTAATCTTGGCGGTGCTGGGAATCGAACCCAGATTGAAACGGGTCAGCATAGAGTTCCACAAGAGTGGTCCACCACAACGTCACGTGCTACCATTACTGGAGACTTGTTAGTTATGAAGATTGTGATTTGATTGGGGGATGGAAGACTAACCACCACACCACCTAACAGATCACTGTTGATGGCGCCTACGTGCTTAATTGTGTATACGACTACAACAACAATCTAGTGCATCGCTTAGAATAATTTTGGCGTCAACGTCTCTTAAAACAGCAACGTCATATTTCTTGGCTTTTTCTCTTTTAGCTCTTTTAGAGCGACAACTTAACTCTCGTCACATCTTACTATTACTGTTTTCCATAGCTGTTGATAGCCTGAACTCGACTACATAAACCTACACGGGTCCGGTCTAAAGAGCTCACCCCAAACACCCTAAACAGCTGACTTCACGTTCGCACCTCAAAGTCTTGCAATTAGCAATCAAACATTAACTAACTCGAAGCATCACCTTTAGAGTACAAGACAAAGTCATGGACATGATAATACAGAGCATTCCCCCCCCTCGACCACTTCGACATGACCCTTCCCGGTAAACCCAACAGCGCTCAGAATACTAAAACAAAGAGGCAGTCATCAACAATTTCTCGTAGTAATGGCTGCTGCCGTCTAACAACTCTGGGGCCAATAATCGCATAATCGCAGAATTACGTAGAGTACGATTCCCCACGCCATCTGAACACAAGGCAATTAGACGGTGAAATGAGGCAATGAGTACTTACTGGCCGCAAGGAGTTAAGTATATCTCTTTATTTCTAGCACATATTCCTTGCAACTTGTTGCTTGCTCGCGTTGATGGAAACAACCCGATGTTGCATGTGGAGGACTAAGAAGTCTCAGTCGCATCTCTAAACGGCAACTTCCTGAAAGGGTAGGAACGGGATCTCGGGAAGACCCAAAATTACCTCCAAGCCCAGCTTTTCTTCATCATCACTACCATTTTGTCTAGTTGCGTTATTCATGTATAATCATCAGGCATCTGTCGAATATCTGTTTTGAAGTATCAATTTACATTCCTACTTACGTTCTTATGTGTATGCTTTGCGCTCCATGCAATGAACTGGACTGGGGGTCGGTACGTGCAACCTTGACTTCTCTCTCCTTCGGGCTTCTAAACTATCGCAGCCTTCAGAACTCCAAGGCGAGCAAAGGCGCCTCGGCTCGGCAGAAGGCACACTTTGCCAGAGTTCAGCAAAATTTGCGAAATGGGGCGACCAAGCAGAAGTCTCCAGCGAAGTGGTCAATATTTGATACCATTGTAGAGGAGCATGAACAGGAGCGTAGGGAATCCTCTGTTCGTCAAGCTTCACGAGAGAGAAGCAGAGAGAGAAGCGAGTCCCTCCAGCCACAGTATGATACTCATGCGCATAAAAAGTCCCCCATGAAGCAGGAGACTTCTCGTACGATATCTCAGACTTACAAACTATCCGGAGACTTTCAGCGGCTTCCCACCGCAATCGAAGTTACCCCAGAGCCTGCGCGAGTACCAGATGATGATCTTTACAACGCGACACCCCCCCGAAAACCGGCATCAAAACGCACTAAATATATCCCAGTCCTAGCAACTGAAAGCTTTGAGGCCCAGGACGAGTTGATGGCAGAGAAGAGGCGAAGAATACTCCGGAAGGGCGACTGGGTCGGTGTTACTATGCAACGGCCACTTGGTTTCTCGTTTGCTTCACCTAGTAGAGAAGAAAATATAGGGAAGAGAAGAAAATTGTCAGATGGCCATCGTGCTCGGTATGAAAGTCGCCAATCTCATGTGTCATCGCCATTTACGAGGCAGGAGAGATCTGTCAGGGTACCTCGTTTTGAGGAAAGGCAGCCGCATAGGTTGGATTCCAAGAGGGCAAAAGTTACAATATCTATAGGCGGCAAAGTCGTTCCACCGGGTATAAGTTCAAGTTCGGTTTCTCAAAGCTACAGGCTCCGAAGCCTTTCGGAAGTTACCCACATCTCAAATGCCTCTCGGGAAGCATCATCGGAGGTAATGCTTTTGGGAACTGGAAGCACACCAGCGCGGCGAAATCATATATTCAATGTCAAAAGAGCGCAAGTAACCTCTCATGGTTTGGCTCATTCTAAGCTGGAAAATTTAGCAGCTCAAGGCTTCCGCTTCGTTTCAGATAATCAAGAGATTGGTCATGTTGAACAGCCGTACATTTTCGAGAAATACAAAGGTAGAACGCCAGTTTATAGTTTAGATGATCTCGAATATGGGGATGAGCTAGTACTAGAAGCGAAGTCGGGTAAGCCGGGAGGAGAACCCGTTACTTCTAGAGGTACACGATTCCCTATTGATGCAGAAATGACCAGCGGGCCTGCCACCGGATTTGATCCTAAAGTCTATCCCGAGTATTCCATCTCTTCTTCGTCTGTCTCTTTGTGTCACCCGATACCACAGAGCTCGAAGTCTTTTATTTTGCAGCGGAATTTAATTCGTTCAGGATCGTCGGAGTTTGCAAACAGTACCGCTGCGCAAGTTGGGAAGAACTACCCCGTCGTCTCTTCTTCTGAAATGGAGTATGATGAAGCATGGAGGACTTGGTTTGAGTCGGTAGATAATAAGGGAAGACAACAAAATAACGACCAAAGGATTTCGATAAGCCCAGGCATCAGCACAGCTGCTGTAATATGTCCACCAACTAGTACAATTGGATCTGAGGCTGATGAGGACTACTCTAAGAGGAGAACATCTGGGTTAAACAAGGAAGATTTACAAGATCCTTCAAATCGGCCATGGCCCCGAGACCTCTCAAACTCGATCGGGAGGACTAACGATGAGATTGGTGCCAGTTGGGTAGAAGCAAAAACTACGAGCTTCGTGTCGGTCAGCCTTTACCAAAACGAGTTTGTCACTCGTTCGACTCCCATGGTGATTCTTTCTGAAACTAACCCTACTCTACCCAAGGTGATGGACGAAGACGAGATTTGGAGAAATTTTGTTTTTGGGAATGATAGTGACGTGGATGATGAGGCCAGAGTCCATTCAACCCATTATCGCTAAAACAGGAAGAAGGACCGCGGCCTAGTGTTTCTATGTTAGCTCGGCCTTCATTGAATCTTGAGGGATCTCGCCGGATCTTGGGGACATCCGTGGAGTCGAATCGGTAGTATATCAAAAAGTTGCGGACTAGGTTCCGGAAAAGGGCATCTGGATCAAGATTCAATTACTCCGTCCTAGTTGTATCGGTTAGCGCAGGTGCCCCAGCCTTACTGGCGACTCCTTCAACTTCCCCAGCTACCACTCCAGTGGCACTTCTTTGTTATGCCGGGGTTCCATTGCATCGGGAAGTATTTTATTCCCCGAACCTAAGATTTTCATTGGCCGTAGGTCAACGCAAGAAGAAGAGACCGAAGAACTACTACATCCTAGTAAAGGTTTAGGGTGCAAGGAGAAGGTTCCAAGGCGAGAGCGAGGCATGCGTAACATGCTCAGAAGGATGTGATATTGAAGATGATATTGAATCTCAGAGGATAATTGATTGAGAGAACTTTTTTATACAAGATTGTGGATTTGTAATAATTTACATAGATGGTGGTATTAGAAGGATAGGACGGCATAGCTAGCAAGAAAAATACAAATAATTATTGCACATATTCAACTCTAAATACGAGTCATTTCCCATTTCATATCTAGGAAGACGTTGGCGAGTCGAGAATATTACTAGTAGTTGAGGCGGAAAGTATTAAGAGGTCACCACTTCAGGTCAGAAAGAGCTGATTGGCGGCAGAAAAATCTAAGCTTCACTCGGTCTACCCTTTTCCGATAAACATCATGACGACACACATGAAAGCCGTCTCCTTCCTCACTACTACAAACTAACAAGCTCCAAATTTTCTACTGATATTTCCAATTCGTACTTAATTAAACACAAAATGTCATCAATCAGAGTTGCCTTTCGTTCTGTGAGACCTTCGATGGTTTTCACACGGCCATGGTCGACCACGGCACGCCGAATGGCTGGGCCAGGCAATGCAAAGTCACACGAAACTGGAGAACATCGCAGGTTACAATCCGAAAAACCTCTCAATCCTCATATGACCAATACCAGCTCAACGATTGCCAATGAAATGCCATCGGTGGGCGCAGACAAGGCCCCTCCGGACCTCCTCTCCTCTGTTGACCCAAACTTTATACCCGAAGACTCGGTTCCAGAAAACACAGAGCGAATGATGGGTGGAAATCGGAAAGAAGGAACAAAAAAGAGCCCAAATTCCGACTTAGAGGTAGGAGAAATGGTAGGAGGAAGCTTCAGGGTTGAGCCGCTGAGAAGGACAGGGGAGGATTCAAATACCAAGAGAGCCAGGCTATTATGTTCGCAGTAGCCCCAATTATTTATTTTAAGATGAAAATTTGCTAATATCTGAGATCAGATCAATGCCGGAAGAGAGGCACCCTCGAGAGCGATCTCTTGATGTCTACGTTCGCAGAAGCACATTTACGGGACATGACAGATGCACAAATGACACAGTTCGACCTATTCTTAGATGAGAATGATTGGGACATATACTACTGGGCCACCCAAGGACCTGAGGGTGCAGCGGCAAATATACAAGGCACAGATAAACCGTCTACTGTAGCCAAAGGAACGGGCCCAGAGAAACCCGATGCATGGAGACAAGGGCAACCTAGAAGTGGTGAATGGGCCCAAACTATTGGTACATTTAAGCCGCAATATCGCCCAGTGCCTACAAGATGGAAGAACAGTGAGATTCTGGCTATGCTGAGAAGACATGTGATTTCCAGATCCGCAACAGGTGGCCAGGAAGACGCTAATGTGAGCGATGATGGTTCAGGCCAAAGGATCAAAAGGGGTGGAGGTCGTGGTACGTATAAAATGCTCTTCCATGAATAGATTTTGAGACGCTCTACTAACTTCTTCGCGAGTATCAGGAATGGCATTTATGCCGCCTGTCTTTGAAACAGATCGCCCATGAAAAAAGGCCAATCGCTAAGGCATGTAAATTATGAATTAAAAAAACTGTAATGATAGTTTTATCTTTATGATGGGCATTATTGAGTATGGTAGTTTCTTTTACCTGAATTCCCTTCGTTTCTTCAGAAGTCTTGTTCCCCTTACGTTCTCTTAATTTGGTGCTATCAGAGTTATCTTTCGTCGGTAGTTATGTGTTTCTTGGCTTGCGAACAACAACCCCCTTGCTGCACACTGAGCCATCTCTCTTCGAGCTAAACTATGAGTTTGTTGGAGCATGGCTCCGTCAATGGCCCCCACAAAGTTCACAGCATGTTTCTGAAAGGGCATGCATCTCTCGGAAGATTTCAGGCCTCCCGCATTGATGTGTAGCTACTACCATTCAGCAATTCTTTTTAGAGCATGAGGCTGATAGAATGCCATGCGACGGTCTTGCTGTACCTGTGCCTGCACCTGTACCTGCGTCAACAATATGCACCTAGTATGTAATGATGCAGGGGCACGTTAAAATCTGATATTCTGGGGGACGATTTCTCAATTCTCTATTTCTCATTGGGGGCTGGGGACCGGTTTGTGGAGTGGATTTTAGGGTGGCTGGTGTAACATTCCTCAACATGGCTAGCGACGATCCAAAATATGGAGGAGAATTGTAATTCGCGGTAATTACAAGCTTAAGTCCTTATTACCGTTTTATCGGCTTGAATTTCGTATTACGTCCACGTCCAGTGGGAAATAACGGCGCATGATCTAATGTTCTTCGATCTCAATGTTTCACCCCTTGGCTAAAATGTTGCTACAGAGAGCGCACGGGTCGTAACGTCGCTTACTCTAATTGTTTATCCAGGAGGTTTCTATGATTTTCATAGCAATTTTTCGAAATTAATATGGCATAGTTCACATTAAAGCAGTCAAGGACCGTGCATCCTGTCTGGAGGGGTTTCGGAGACAGGCTTCGTGGAGACAAGGTGGTTGGCGTGAAAATCCCGGACACCTGCCAACGCTAAGAATGCCTCCACATTCCTTTGTCCCTCGAGATACCCCCCACCCGCAAGGCTGGTATCCGCAATGTTATTGCCACTTCAAGGAATCTAGCTCCTTGGCTGAAAGAATGCTCTTTCTTTGTTCGACAACAATGGGAAAGGGTTGATATCACGTGTAGTGCCTATGATTTTAGGACTCAGAGACATCCACATTCCAAGCTTCTCACGATGAATAAAAATAGTGTTCTACAATTCAGATGGCTGGGGTCAATCAAGCTGCACCTGATCTTCGCATAAATAACACGGGCTGGTCTGTTGATGTTTACCTTGCATCAGATTCCTTACTTGCATAAGCTATTCACAACAAACAGCCTTCCTGCAAGCTAGTCCTCCCGCAAACCAGCCGTCTTCTGTCTCAATTGCCTCCCACTCAACAAGATGTCATTCTCAGCTGTAGCCTCCTATGCCAACAGCAAAGCCTGCGACCCATTCGGTCAAGATTTTGACGATTTCAGCAACAACGAACTGTTCGACCAATTCTTTGACTTCAGCCCCCACCAAGAAGGCAAATCAAGCAACTACCTTCTCTCCGACTCGAACCTTTCCGGGGTCACTTCCCTGGACTCGTTTGATGATCACTCGAGGCAATTTATTCAAGGCGACTTCCAGGGCGGATCATGGGCGTCACCAGCCTCGCCGCAACTAGGACACAGCAATTTTCTCTACAGTTCTGGAAGAGCCGCAATCTCTGACAGCGAACTGCTCAGCCTCGGAGACATTACTTTGGATTCACCCCAGATTTCCACCCAACAACCAGCCTCTATGCCCTCAACACCCACACTGAATATTTCAGCCAATTTACACAGAAAGAACCGGATGGTCGAGGCATTTTCAAAGACATTTAAGAAAATGAATAGCTCTGTCAACAAAAGCCAAGTACGAAGCCCCATCAGGAAATGCAATAGTCCAACAACGAGTCGAGTAAAACACAACAGCATGGAGGCTTGGACTCGCAAGATAGAGCTCGATGCCTCTAAGTTCAACTTTGATCTTCAGGACAACGCTCTTCCACTCTCACCACCACCATCTGCTAAGAACATCAATGCAGCGAAATTCCAACAGACCATGAATGGGCAGGTCATAGTTGACCTCCCAACCGCTCAAAACATGGCTCGGCCAACCCCCTATGATACACCTTTATCGACTCCAACACTAAATTCTCAATATCCAAGAACCCCAAGCCATGGTCTAACCATGACTCCTCAATATCAAGGTGTTTCTGGTTTCTGGCCGCAAATGCCAACTACACCTGGATTTGATTTCCAACCTCAAGTGATGTCACCAGCTGGCATCGAGGCTCCAGTTTCGTGGAACCATGAATCTACTACACCAATAGCACAATCACCGCCGACTGCACTGCGTTTCAATTCGCAGCGAGCAAGCAAAGCCCTCCCAATCCAACTCCCAAACAACATCTCATTCAACCCCAACGAGCTTGCTTTCGATCCATTGAACATGTCTAGCGGACTTGGAATCCAGATGCCTAGCACCAACGCTCAGCAACAATCCTTTGTTGTTGAAGCCTCGCCGATAATGTCACCCGGCTGTTTCGCGCCTCTAGCTCAGCCGCCTCACGGCCGCCTTCCTTCAAGGCAACACCGCGATCGCGCCCCATCAGGGCAATACCCATCAAACATGAGATCTCATCGCAAGAACCGCTCCATATCAAGCGAATACATCTCACCACCTTCCCCAAACACCTCTTCGGGGCGACTCCACATCCGAAAGCGCAAAACTTCGAAAAGCAAGAGCTCGGAGGCGCCAAAGACGCCCAGTACACCCAGCATGGTAGATTTCGTCAACTTCACGCCACATGATAGCAAGAAGATCCTGACGGGCGTAGCACCAAGTGGATCGAGTAAGACGAAAGCGAGGAGAGAGAAGGAGGCGTTGGATAAGAGGAGGAAGTTGAGTCGGGCGGCAATGAGAGCCGTCGAGGCTGCTGGCGGGGACGTCGAGGCTCTTGTTGAACAAGGACTCTTTGTTTGAGGGGTCGGAGTTGTGTGTGCGTGTTTTGCCTGGGTGGAAATCAAAATCAAATATACAAGCTTGTAATACTCAGATGTTTATATTGGAGAGAATGCACAAAGGACAGGATTACATAGGAACCATAGCTCGATGAGATTAATTGGAATAAACATTGAAACAAATCAAACTTGAAAACTCGGTGTCTTACGTGACAGACTGTATATACCTTAGTTGATGACTTTTTAGTACTAGTTGTCTGATGTAGTAAGTTATATGCCCAAACCCTTCATCCTCCCACACTCCAAAGCCCAGAGATATATCAATAAACGCTTAAGCTAGAAATAAACACCAAGAAGGAACTTGGCTCGTGACGGTCGCGGATGATATATAATTCTTAACGAGTAAGTTTTCCGGCGAGGCATTCACAAATGGGATCTCCATCTTGCTTCAGGCTAATAGCGGCTGTTTATTTTGTTAAGCAAGTAATTCAGCGCTTATCTTGTCCCTTGTCGGAGTCGTCCGAGATCAGAATTGATGGTCGCCTTTTCTCGGGTTATAGTTGGTTGTCCGAGTCTCAAAGCTGGTGGAGGGCGGAGCCGTAATACAACCTTGCTCCTCTCCCCTGATCTGCGCGTTAAATGCTGGACCGTGAGACACCGGTGAGGGCATGGAATACAGGGACTGGGTCACTGGCTAGCGAAGTGAAGCTAATAATAAGAATAATACGTATCTCAGCCCTACCAGACTTCAAGCTGGAATCATGTCACATTCAGATGCATTTCCACTGTCCTTGAAATGAAATCCGAATCCCCAGATGGCTTGGTCTAGAATAGAAATGCCGTATGCATCTGCACGGAGGTTGACAGCTCATCTATTTTAAGGGTTGGAGGCTGGCAAGCGACCGTGTCATTGGCGCGGGGTTGGTATTTGGGGTCGGTTTCTTCTCATGCGGCTTTCCTCCCGAACCTCCTGCTTGGATTGATTCAGCCCTGGTGGCTGGTCCAGCACCGCGGAAGCCATGGAATCTCGATCGCAGAGTGTTGGGAGGCTTTCCCTTCCAACTGAAAACAATACCCTTTCATCGCACATTCGTTACTCTGAGGTTATTCCTTTTGTATCGCTCGCGAACCCCTTCACCGTGCAAGTCAACACAGCCCAACCTTGCGTGACGCCTGGCGACTCTTGGCAGCAGACAACTACGAGTATCGATAGCTGTGCCGCTGTAGGCACACCGAGGGCAGGCGACAGCTTTAGGAAGAAGAACGGCTACGTGGATGAGAGATACTGGTAGGAGTTAGTTATCCAAACAGCTTACCGCCCTCCAGGACTGCATGTCGGTCGCTGGGGAGGTCGCTGGATGATTTACCTGTTGATTGAGACGCCTGGTGAGCTTCTGTTCTTTAAATCACTCCCGTTGGCGTGCTGAGTTGTTGATAAAAGACTAATACTATATCTTAGACCACTCGTTCTTTTCCCATCTTGCTTTTCTGTCGTTCGTTATCTGCCATATTGAGAGTAAAGCTGGGCTTGGACGGGGGGAGCGTAATAAGGAATGACTCAAAATGGCTCGAACGATGGGTACCCGTACCCTTGGGGCGGAAAATCCAAAGCGCCAGATCTACGGCATCAGGAGTCCTCGATATCTGAAGTTAGTTCGATGCATACGGCGTCTCCGCCAGATTTGAGGCATCAGGTCTCCTCGATTTCTGGGGTCACTTCACTCGACACAAGCTCTCGGCAGAACTTGAGATCCGCAGCCGATTTTGGTTTTATCTCTACGAATTCATCACCAAGAGATAATAGAACCCTCCCGGCCTCCCTCACGGCGGCAGCACCAGAAAATCGAAAGGCACACATTGCCGACGAGATAGATATCAGTCGTGTACGAATTGTCCCTAGTGGAAGTTCTGGTATAGGTTCTACATCTCAAGCTCCTCAGGGCCGCAGTCCCAAAAACTTGGGCAGATTATCTCAGATGCTGCCGGAGACGCTTCGTGTTGGATCACCAACATCTCCATCCACACGTAGTTTTAATCCTTTTCGAAGCCCAACGCAAGAATACGAGCCTGTCTATGCACCAGATGACTATACTAAAGCAAAGAGAGCTGCTAGATCAGGATCTAGTCGGCTTGCTAATAAAAGGAAAAGTTTGTCACGGTTACCTATGTCGCACAGCGCAATCCCCGAAAACGAGGAGATCGATATGGCATTGTTAGGGTCTGCAATGCCAATGGCCCTTCATAAGATCAAAACATCGTACACTCCTTTAGAGGCCGACATCGAGCACGAAACAGTATTGTCTCCAGTAGGCTTGTATGATGTATCTTCGTTCGGAGGTTTCCCTCAAACTCGCGATCAATTACGGGAGGTAAATGCAAAAGAAGCCGCAGGTATTCTTACTGGGGGTTTGGGAGCCGGTTTGAAACCAGATGCCACCATCACAAGTACAGATCTATACGCACATTCCCCTCAAACCCCTATCCGTACCCCGAGTACCCTTGCTAGAAGGATGACATTCCACAATTCCGATGGCTCTTTCCGCAAGCCATCGCTGCGAGGCCAGGGGTTAGCTAGGACTCCCACGGTCAGAGAATTGGGACAAATCGAAGCCAATAAAAGTGGGAAGATCATTGAGGTTATTGTGGAGGAGCATAGCCAAGTGGAAGCGGGGGCAACAATGGACTTGAGCACCTTTGACGGGGGCCGAAGTGGCACTATGGACTTCGAGAGACAGGAAACACCTAAAAAGGGTCGCCAAAATACGTTGCCTCGATCACAGACGATAGAAATCTTCTATCCCCAGGCAAATTGGAAGCCTTTCTCAATGAGATGGCCCTATCTGTCCGGACTCATTCTTGTTTCAGTGGTCTTGGCAGCAGCTCAAGAGTATTTGCTCCGTAAATCAAATAAAGGTCCATTATACGAATTTACAAAAGCCGAAAACTTGAGTACATGGGCTTACTTCTCATTTAAATACCTCCCGACGATTGTGGCTGTATCATTCGGTATATTATGGCAGATAACTGACTTCGAAGTCAAGCGTCTAGAAGCCTATTACCAGCTTTCGAGAGAAGGTGGGGCTTTAGCGGCGGAATCGATAAATGTCGACTATATTACTTTCTTCAATTTCCTGCGACCCGTGAAGGCGCTACAATTCAAGCACTACGCTGTTGCGGTGTCATCGATGGCTACATTGATTGCTGTTTCGCTAGTACCAACTTTGCAAGCTGCATCTATTGAGCTAAAACCAGATCGAGAACATCGAGAGCTAGACCCATCACTGGAGAAGAAGATTTATATCAATGTAAGTATTATTTGAAAAAGAAAATATTTCCCACTTCAATTCTACCAGAAATGTCTTCCGTATTTTGCTGTTTAGCTTCGATCAACAGCGCAATAGCAATCCAATTTTGAACTAAAAGCTAATTTCACCCAGGCAATATACTCTCGCTTTCTCAGTGCTCTTTTAATAGTCATTGCCCTCATGGGCTGTATCTTAGTCTGGCAACTGGAAAGGAGACCTTCGGGTCTAGTGGCCGATGTCAAGGGCATTGCTGGAATCGCAGCTATGGCGAATAGAAGCCACATTCTTATGGACTTCACAGGCCTGGACACCGCAACCCCGGAAACCATCCACCATACGCTTAAATCCCACCGGTACAGTCTTTGCAACTCCTCCCTTGCACCTGAAGACAAAGTCCCTCTTACCCAAGAAGAAAAGGCCAAATATGATGATCAAGCACGACCAGAAAACCCTCATCCTCTAATGCTTCGACTTATCGCCGGTATACCCTTTATTATTAGCATGATATTGTTCATGGTATTCATTCCTATAGTTCTCTTTAACCCCAGTGCGAACATCTTAACAGAAAAGGTACCGTGGTTCCTCACGGCTCTAGCAGTTACCATAAAGCTCGCCTGGGGGACCCTTGAAACAGACGTACGAATGATAGAACCCTTCTACATTCTCTCTAGGCGACACGCCTCACCTAAAGTCCTGACGTTAGACTACACCGCCATGGCATTTGGCTGGATGCCCATCCGTGCGTTCCTAAATCGACACTACCTTGTTTGCCTTGTCGGTCTAGGTTCCGTCGCTGCCGAAGTCCTTACAGTTTGCTCCACCTCCTTCGCGAACGTCTCCGGGGTCGATTTCGCTAGGAAGAAGTCCTCCGCCTCTACAGATGGAGACGTGAACAGCATCAATAGTGGTGAAGAAACGTACCTCTCGTTCTGGCTCTCTTTTTCGCTCTCCCTCTTCATCCTCTCGTACCTCGTCCTCATCGCGGCGTTCGTCTTCACGCGCCGCCGACACCCATTCCTACCCCGACAGCCAAACACCATCGCGAGCATCTTGGCATTTATCTACCAGAGCAAGATGCTATATGATTTCGTGGGGACGGAGAAGATGAATAACGATGAGATGGTGAAGCGGCTGGGGAAGATTGGCAAGACGTATGGGCTAGGCTGGTTCTTGGGGAGGGATGGGAGGGTTCATTGCGGGGTGGATGAGGAGGAGTTGACGGGGAGTTACAAGCATGGCGATGATGCGAGGAAGGCGAGTCAGCCTTGGAGAGAGAATTGGGAGACGTTTTGAGGTGTTGGTAGGGCAGGTGGTATTTTTTGGTGCGGTGCGGTGCGGGCGACTTGCATCGTGGGTGACATAATATAAGCAAGGCGTTTTGGATATCATTGTATATTGATGGGATAGACGCAATTTGCTGGGCGTTCCATTTAACAGGATCTATATATTTGTTCTTAGTTACTTGTTATATACTTTGGATGTGTAGTTATGAATTTATGAATCAATAACATAGATAAATATTATCTGAATTCTTCAAGGGCCTTGGCTGCAAGGCGTGCTTGTGCTTGTACTGTATCTAATCTTCAAATCCTATGTAATGCTAGCTGATTTAAGCTATGTTGAATAGCTCATGGAAGGGGTATGTCTCCAACTCCAGTCGACCAAAAGTAGAAAGAGATCACTCATTGAGCACATTCCTCGACAGCGATGAAAACTTTACCATATACCGGCGGTTTGAGTCTCTGCATTCCAGAATACTACTCAGATAGCAAGATCAATTGAGGAAGCCCACAAACTGGAACTAGCCTCGGGGATTCACTGTACTAGTTCGATCTCAATTATTGATTCCATCATCTCTCTTTGCAGGGGATTTCTAGCTCTAGAAAACCTTTCGATTTTTGGGGGGGGGGGGGGTTCGTCGGCTATTTTCGTAGTGGAAAAGGTTTTGTTTAGAGGGAGGGTTTCGGTTGCTATGGGGGAAGTGTAATGTCATCGTCGGTTATCCTCAAACTTCGCTAGAGATTCATTGATATTCAGATGTGTTGCTAGGTCTGAGGATGAAGACAAGGCAGTCCCCGCCCTGAGCACTGAGGCTCAGGCCCGTGAGATGACGCTATCTGGAGGAGTATCTGCGGGATTTGAAAATACTTGGAGCTTGTCTTGATACCGGTATAACCAAGTAACCAGCACCACCAAAATCGCCTACCTACCTCGCCCACATCTACTCCAAAACCCCGCCCTTCTTCACATCCCCAACCACCTCCCGACTCACCACCCCACACCTCCTCCGCGCATCCAACCACATCATAAACTGGGCGTACGTCTCCGGAATCACCTTGACCTCCCGCCTAACCTCGAACGTATAATTAAACGTCCCCGTCGGCCTGGTCGTCCGCCCGTGCTCGATATCCCTCACCTTGCTATCGACGCGGATCTGGATCCGGCTGCACCCGTCCGGACTAGCCTTGACGTCCTCGGCGCCCAGGACCCCCTCGCTTAGCAGGGGGGAGTCGCTGTACGCGACCGTGGCGGTGAGGTACAGCACGCTGCCGACGGGGACGGGGTTCTCGAAGGTGGAGGGGTCGAGGGCGATGAAGGTGGGGCGCGAGTGCGAGATGGCGGAGGCGCAGGTGAAGGCGAGCTCGAAGGTGGTCTTGAGGAGGAAGCCGCCGAAGATCATGAAGTTGTGGCGGTTGCGGTATTGCGGCTGCATGATCTGGACGGAGTGGATCTCGGTCTGCTTCATGAAGGAGGCGGAGGGGGGTTGCCGGGCCGGCGTGTTGGGGTCGTGCCAGTCGAGTTGGAGGAGCCAGAGGGCGTGGATGAGATCGGATTCCGTGTCGTTGGGGGTTTGCTTCCTGAGGGCTAGCTTCGAGGCGGCTTTGTTGAGTTTGTAGTTTTTCTCGCCTTCGGAAAAGAGGCGCGCTTCCTCTGGGGTGTCGGCTCGGAGAGGGGCAATCGCTACGGGCTTCTTCGTGGTTGGGTCGAGAGAGACCTGGGGGATAGTGAGCTTTTTGAGTTTGAGGGTAGGTAATGATGAGGGTTTTGAGCTTACCATGGTGAAAGCGCATGTCATTAAGATGTCGTCCTCTTCGACCTTCTTCCCTTCTTCCGGTGCTTTTGCTACTTGAAGGGAGACTTCCATGCTGCTTCTCCCAGTTGCAAAGGTGACTTGACCACTAAGTTCAAGGTCACATATTTCACTTAGTGGATGTTTTAAAGTGATTCTATCTACGGCCGCAGTGACCGTCATCACACTATCGCCGGTGTGCTTGTATGAGACAACACCGGCCAGAGCATCGAGGTCCATGAAGAGGGTTCCAAGTCTGATATGACCGGACGAGTTGATATAAGAGTCTAGAAGCCATGGATCTCGAGCGAGAGGCAGTATCTATCTTTGTCAGAACAGAGGTCGAGGGTCATGTGCATGCACTAGCACTCACGACTTTGGTAAAACTCTCGGACATGGGCTTGGGTGTTAAGTCTCTATCAAACTCCTCGGTGGAGTTTGGTTTTAATTTATCCCGCCCCTCTTGACTTTGCTGCAGTCTAAAGGCTTCAATAAAGGGCGTTCGAGTTCGCATCGCGGTGAGCTCTCCATAGACACCGTCGGTCCGCCATCTTGGAGATGCCGAGAAGCATCTGGTCTGATGGTAATTTGCAGACCGTACAGAAGTGCGGATACCCAAAGCGAGACGGGGTAGTTTGGTAGACATCGTGTGACGATTATTGTGTTCACAAGCTCCAAAGGCTATGAGAAAGCAGGGAAAGCGGATGTGAAGCTTATCAGGATAGAAGATGACTAACCCGAAAAGTCACTATTTTTCAGAAGGGATGAGAGTAAATCAGAGTCAGTCAGAAGCTTGGGATGTCCAAGTTATGGGTATGCAATATGGAGGTGATCTTTTGCTTCATTCTAAGCTACCGATGCCTCTCTCTTGTCTCTCAAAAGACGGGAGGTTATTATGCACAAACCTAACCTTGTGAAATAACTCTCAAGGAGAGCTTATAGAGAGGCGTCTCCCTTGGCTCAGTCCAGCAGAGAGAACTCGCAACTCACATGGAGAACCGCCAGCTAGTGTATTTCCAGTAGTTCACGTACATCTTTTGCTTCATCCGCTGATGATGAGAACGCGATTTGTCACGTGAGAAGGCAGCTTCTGATATCTCGTGATATCCGCTATTATTAGCCATTTCTCGGAGCGGTAGTGCCGGACCAACCACCCATTCCGTGCAAACTTACCAGAAGACCTCTCGATGGCCATATATATCTACGATAGAAAACTCTATGGTTCCCTTTATAAGTAGCGATATCCGAAATAGAATGGAAATTGCGATATGCATTTCAAGTCGTGAAGCATGAAACGTTTTAGAGGCATCAAATAAAGGACCCTGTTTGAAGTCGAGGTATCAGGAATGTGGCGGGGGTGGATTTGTTCATGCGATCTTCACATACCCGTCCCTTCGCGACTGCAGGATCGTCTTATTCAGGTACCCGGGGCAGCCAGTCGCCATATACTCCGTAGCTCGACTCCAGATATGAAAGTAGGGGTCGGCGTGCTTTTCTTTGGCACTCAACACACCCTTTATCTGGGCATTCGTCATCGGCCCCAAGCTCGCGGCTGGGTGCTCCGAGATGGACCAGAGGGAGGGGCGACTTGTGAATTTTCTGATTTGGAATAGTTGTTTCGCTCGTAAAAATGCATATACGAAGTAGAAAAAGAGAGTTGGAGGCTGCCTCCCATTCCCCCTCGCTCCATGTCGTAATGCGAGATGATTCGATACGAATCGACAATTTTGGAGGGAGGCTGTGCAAGAACTGAGGAACCCGCGCTACGGCCATCCAGGTCGACGACGCGTAGGGTTCCAGACACAATTAGAAGCGAAGGCGAAGATCGGATCATCAGCCGAGAAACAAGAGGGAGGCTTGAAAGGAAAGAGATGAGAGGAAAGAGATGAAAGATCGAGAAGATGAGACTTTTGATGTTCTGGGGGCAGGAGGACGAGGAAGAGAAATCAAGATGCTCGGTCATATGGTGGGTAGGAACACGAGCGCACGAGGCGATTATGACTTCGTCCTTTCGTACTTTCTCTTACGATGCATGCGTCACCAGAGTCAGTCGAGGAATGGATGATACTCGAGTAGGCGTTTGTAGCGTGGGATCTTGTTTTACTTGCCAACCGAAGTTTTGTATGTCGTCTGTCTGGCTTGGCTTGACAAGAGGAAGAAGAAGACGAAGAACAAGAACATCAACAAGCCTCTGGAACCCTCTTTCGCGATTTGATATCTTCCGAGTGCCGATATCACCTTCGACAAGACATCATCTCATCGTCTCGATTCTTGGATATACGCCCGTCCCCTCTAGGCGTCTTCGGGCAATTCAAGCCCCTGACTGCGCACACGGCTCATCGACTTAGTCACGCCTAATTCTCTCTTGGGCCCCCAGTCCCCCTTCTCACTCACTCCCCAGCACCGGCCACTTTCTTCCTTCCGTCTTCCTTCCCCTAAACCTATACGACTCCTACTCCGTCCCCCTACTCTACGACTCAGCAATCACCAATCACCCATCCACTCATCCCACTCAAACCGGCCAACCGTCCATCCACCCATGCCGCCCATCATCCTCGTCTGCCACACTTGAACGTCGCTGCGCGCAAAGCCTCTCTCCGTTCCCCCCAATACGAGCATTCTTCGGACGCTACGTGCTGCTGAATACGCGCGCCCGCTCCCTCCTGCTACGACCCTCCTCTTCTAAAACATCCAACTTTTGGCTTTTGCAGATAACATCATCGCCGTCGAACCTCGCTCGTTCTCGACCTCGACCCCCCCCATCTCTCTCATACTATCGCAATATCACTCGTTAATGTGAGCTGGAACACTCGCATCTCTGCGAAGCATAAATTCGGTCGCTCCAATACCTCCCTTCTCGTCGTTCGTCGTTCGATCAACTGCCAACGTCGGGGCATCTTACCATACGCTCTGCGAATTCGGCCGCGCATCGACAACCCTTCTCGACCTTCACCATACGACGAGCTCGCGGTGGAAAAGGACGGCCATTGAAGGAGGGCTTTGGAGCATCGCCCCGGATACAAACAAAGGCCTCGCCATCTCACGTCGGAAGTCCCGGGACCACATTGCTTACCCCCCGACTTCTTCATCGCCATCATGCGGTGCTCGATATCATCACCCTTCGTCTTGGTGACGACGCTGCTTTCGCTCCTGTCCGGCACTGCGGCCACGCGATTGATCGAGTCGAAATCGCTCAACTCGTGTCAGGACAACTCGAGTTTCACAGCCAGTTTATTTAATGTCGTGTTTACGCCGGATAATTTAACCCTGACCTTTGACATTGTCGGCGTCTCCTCCATCCAAGGCAATGTCTCCTTCGGAATTGACGTGAGGGCCTATGGCTACAAACTCATCTCGGAGACGCTCGATCCCTGCAACATGAACCTCAACGGGATGTGCCCCATGAGCACCGGACAGATCGACATTCAGTCCAACATCGTACTGGAACAAGACGACGTCGACCAGATTCCGTCGATTGCATATGGCGTGCCGGATCTCGATGCAACGGTCAAGATCATGATCAACGGTACCGATAATCCAGAAGTCAGTTTAGCTTGCGTCGAAGCAAGTCTCTCCAATGGACAGACCGTGGATCAAAAGGGTGTTGGATGGACAACAGCGATCATTGCTGGCATGGCTCTGGTTGCTTCTGCCGTCACGTCGGGACTAGGACATTCAAACACAGCAGCCCACGTTGCAGCAAACGCCTTGTCTCTTTTTGGATACTTCCAGGCCCAGGCCATGATCGGATTGACCGCTGTGACGATGCCGCCAATCGTCCAGTCGTGGACGCAGAACTTCCAATGGGCTATGGGCATTATCGAGGTCGACTTTCTGCAGTCAATCTTCACCTGGTACCAGAAGTCAACAGGAGGAACGCCTGCCACACTTTTGAACACCCTTACCACCACCTCCGTTCAGGTAGAGAAGCGCTCCGTTGGCATGGGTATTGCTAAGCGTGGTATCGACAAGACCATTGACTTGCTTAACATCGCGCATACCCTGCACAAACGAACCAACACTGCGACCACAACTACGGGATCATATGTTGTCAAGGGCATGAAGAGAGTAGCGTTCCGGGCCGCCATCGAGGCAACCAATCTCTTTCTCACTGGTCTGACCTTCTTCTGCATCTTTATCGTTTTCACCATCATCTTCGTAGCACTCTTCAAATTCTTTTGTGAATTTGCTATCAAGATGAAGTGGATGCAGAGCGACAAGTTTCAAGACTTCCGTAATGGCTGGTTCACGGTTCTGAAGGGTATCATGTTCCGAATGGTGCTCATTGGTTATCCTCAGATGACCGTTCTCTGCCTGTGGGAATTCACCCAGGTCGATTCGCCAGCCGAGGTTGTCCTTGCTATCTTCTTCTTCTTCGGTATGACTGGAACTCTCGCATGGGCGGCAATGAAGGTCATTCGAATTGCAAAGAGATCAGTCGACATGCACAAGAATCCCGCCTATATCCTCTACTCGGATCCATCGGCGCTCAACAAGTGGGGGTTCCTCTATGTCCAGTTCAGAGCCACCGCCTACTACTTTATCCTGCCTACTTTGGTCTACATGCTTATCAAGGGGATGTTTGTTGCATTTGGTCAGAAATCCGGGACCGTTCAGGCCATCGCATTAGTCTTGATCGAAGCAATAGTATTAATTGGCGCCAGTGTCATCCGGCCATGGATGGACAAGAGCACCAACACCTTCAACATCGCCATCTGTGCTGTCAACTTTTTGAACGCCATCTTCCTGATGGTATTCACTAGCATTTTCAACCAGCCGGGTCTGGTGACAGGTGTTATGGGCGTGATCTTCTTTATCTATAATGCTGCCTTCTCTCTGGTTCTCTTGATCATGGTCCTGGTTGCTACCGTCTACGCATTCATTCGCAAGAATCCAGATTCCCGGTACCAGCCGATGAGCGATGACCGTGCTTCGTTCATCAAGTCGCAGACGGCATTAACTACCGAATTGGATGCATTGGGTGCCACTGCGAGGGGTGACATGAAGGGCGGCTATAAACATAACCTGGACCTGGACGATGACAATGAGTCCTGGTCCTCGGAATCGCTAAGGAACCCTGCCAATATGCCTCTTCCTCCATCTACCGCCAACTCTGCTGCGCAATATGGAGAACCTCCTCGGTCTCCAATCGACCCCTCGGTGCCTCTCTTCCCAGCTGGATCTACTGGCCGTGGATCTCCTCCAAACTACCAGGATAACCCTCCAAGACAAATGTACGGTGGCCAGGCCGAGAGCCGCCCTAATAGTGACCTTCCACTGATCAATAATAGGTCTAACAATAGAGCGCCTGCACCATTCAACTCATCACAGTCGAACTTGTCGGCATACAGGGCAACAAACAATGCTAGGTAAGATGATCCGGGCCCGAAGTGAAGAATGCAATACTGATACTTAAATAGTCCCTGGCAACGAGGTGCGGGGTATGATCATTAATGAGGGGACTTAATTGGCGTTTACTCGATTGAAATTTTTGCTTGATAAAAACGGACCGGTGTTATTTTATTTTACCCATAGCATATTCCGCACAACCTACGGCACAACCCGCAGCAGGCTATGCATGGAATCAGATCCTTTTTCGCATTGGACGGCGAGAGTCTGAGTTGGATCCGATATTCAGAGGACGCCAACGCGAATTTCACCGTGGCCTCATCCACTTGCCAATGCCGTGGGTCTTGCCTTGTTTCCATGGAGTCGTATACACATCCTTTTACCACTAAGGGACAACACATCACATCATTTTTCTTTGCGTTTGGGCATGGGCTTGGGACGGGTAGTGCATTTTGAGGGTGGAGCGGCAAGGACATGGACTTGAATTGATTTCTTGTTATGACGCTGTGTAGATCAAGCTTGGTTTGGCATCGCGCGGACGCATGGTTGATTGTGCGTCTGGGTGTGGTATATAATCAATCGACTGAGTTTTCCAGCGTGTATGGAGGAGGGAACTGGATTTGTTCTGTGGGGGCGCGAACAGACAAGAGGTGTATGATAGACCATTTTATTGAGGGACTTATTTATTGAGGATGATGCATAGTGTCCATAGTAGAAGTAAGTGTCACCTCGTTGTTGCTATTAGAATCTTGAATCGATTACATTTGAGTATAGCAAGTGCTGAGCCAAGGGGAATCTGTAACAGATCCTGCTTTTCTCCGTTGTTGTCGTTCATGTTGGTTGTATATCTGTGCTGCAATTAATAGCCAAATAGATGGCATGGGCTATTTACTTAGTTGTGAATGACGACCCTGCTTCTTTGTTCAGCTATTTCAACTATTTGAATATTGTAATCCGCTCGTTCGGTCCATTTAGATGATGTGTGTATGATACCATGAGTAGTGAGTGCAATCTTCAATCCACCCAGCTGAGAGTTTGCTTTGAAAGTAATTCCTATGTCCCGTTGTCATTTCCAATTTGGAGTACTCCTTCTGCATACATTATGACGCACGGTGGAGGAGCTAGAAGTGGGGGGGGAGGGGAGGTGGCAGATGCCGGCGCGTCCTGCAGTCTAGTGTACCTGCATCTAAGCCCTGCTGCATTTCAGCATCTGGGGCATGAGTGGTTGGTTCTATTCTGGATGTATATATAGCGGCGTTCGGTCCCACGCAAGCAAGCAAAGTCTTTTATGTTCAAACTGTATCTCTGGGCTCTGTGAATGATTAGATGCCTGATGTTGGGTGGTGTTGGTTGGCATCGTTGGGATTTGGACCGATGATGACGAATTTTGGGTATGCTTAGTGCGGAAATCGGCATTTTTTGATGGATATATATTGGGACATGGCCGGGAGCTTTCCTGTTGCTACTGTGGGCGGGGTAAGTCATGGGGATAGCGATGGAGATTCTTACAGTCATGGTTTAGAGCACAGCCCTTCTTGATGCTCGTTTATCGTTTTACGTCAAGGGTTACAGTTGTAGCTAAGGTCTAGGAACCCAGATGATCTGGTCAAGATTTCCTATCCCTTTTTGGGTGGGGGAGGCTATCCCCAACTCCTCCCATAGCTCTCGCGCTTAGCACATAGTTCCGGTCGCTATCCTGTTTGTAGCAAGGCTACAACACTAAGACCGACTTATTCTCTCGGTCGCTTTACCACAAGTCCTAGCCTATCTTTAGTAAATCCATCATCCTTCTTTAAAATACTTAATTCTCGCGCGCACACACACAACTTTCTCTTTCTCACTTCATCAATCTCCAAGCACAGACACATCTTATTCTCCTACATAACAGTCACCATGGGTTCTAAATCTTCTAAGAACGCCAAGTCCTCGAAAGGGGACAAGGACAAGGAGCCCAAACCTGTGAAGACTCATAAAGGTGCGGGTCTTACGATCCATCCTGATTACCTTCCAGTCTCGCAATGGACCGCCGATAACAAAACCCCGTTTCATGACCAAGAGCTCGGGGTGTCACCACATGACGACCAGGAAGAAGGCGAAGACGAGAAAGAGGAAGGAGAGGAAGAAGACGAAGACAAACAAGAAGATGCAGCCCCAACCCAAACGGAGAACTCCTACACCGTGAAAGTCGAGGATGGCCGCCTCGTCTCCCGTTCCAAACGCAGCATCACCGAGAAGATGAAGGTGCACCCCGAGGGGCTCATAACGCAAGCCGTGGCATCCAAATCGCAATGGGAAGATTCGCTCGCCAAGATCGCCAACCTCACCCATGGATCCGGTGCCAGGCTGCGACTTGCCGGCATGCAACCCACCCCCATGCCCATGGCGACCCAGCACTTCCTCTCCACCAACATCAGGACTCGGGCCATCGAACCGGATGCCATGCCGCGGATCGGCGACATCGCGCTCCTCGCCCTCATGTTGGTTCTCTGGTTTTTCGCTGGCTTGTCTTTTAGAAAGGTGCGGTGGGAGGAGGAGGGAGAAGGTGACGTGGATGTCGAGACGGGGTTGATGCGGAGTAGGGAGCATGTTGGGGAGAGCAGGGAGGGTGGAGTGGCGGGTAGACAATGGGAGGATTGCCAGGTTGAGGATGTGAATAGTCTCGGTAGGGTGGGCAAGATGGTCTGAAGTGCATGGCCTGTTGTAGGCTCTGCAGGAGTTGGGGCACTGAACGAGGGGTAGTTGTCGAGTTTGGCGTGGGATATGCTGACTTTGGGGTTTGTATATACTGTACATACTATTCTTGATACATTTATTCCGCTCGGGGTGTGGTATAAGGGTTTAAAAATCCACACCAGTACTCATAGTTATAATCATCCCATAATGCGCTCTCCATTGCCTACTCCTCAAAGCCTCGCTAATATCAAAGCCTAAATATCACACGCCTCCTTTACCGACCTTTCAAGCAACGACACCCTTTCGTGACTTGACTCCTAATTTCTCGCTTCGCGTCTAACGCACCGCACCACCCAGAAAATACATCTCCTACCCTCAAAGCGAAAACAACCCACCATATGTCCCCAAGACATAATATAACAAAGACAAAAAAATATGACGATAGCAAAGTTCAGCCCATCATCGAGTACCTACATCTTCATCGGTGTAGAGATATTTCACTGCGGATATGGCATTATAATACCCTTCCATCCTTTCCATCTCATCTTCTCCCTTTTCATTTTCGTTTCTTCCTCTACATCTCAGATATGTTTTTATCTCCGCAGGAAAATCCAATTCTTAGATGAATCTAAAAGGAACCCTGAGCCGAACGATGGCGAAAACCAATGGGCTGTTGATCGTGAAAGATAGAAACCCATCAAGACTCTTTATCAATCATAGATACGGGCGCCTATCAAGTCGTTCCTCTTACAATCTAACTCCTTCCTACCGTTCTACTAAATATCCACGTCAACCTCCCTCGACAGCCAATATCAAATTTACCAATTAATTCCATTTTTTAGCACTATTATCACAAGCGACTTTCTACGTGGCTTGTATCATAGCCAGGTTAGCTGGTATCAATTTGGTGCATACTACTGTGATGCTTTATGGAAAGAATCGGAGCAGAGTTATGGTTCTTGCTGGTATGGTAAGTAATGCAGCAATAGAGTAAAATATTGAAACCTTTAATGATGGAGATACTAAGTCTCAAGGCTGCATCGGCAAGAAACTACCTACCCCCCAACGAGAAATACGGATTAGGGTGTCAAACAAGTTGAGTAGAGCAGTACTCTGAGTAGTTATTTGCTCAAGCAACGGGATTGGCTAAGCGATTATGTACCCTCAATTGTATGAACTAAAAAGTGTTCAAGCCCCAACGAAGAAAACCCATCAAAACTCCCGCACTAAGCTGGTGGAGGAAGAGGGGAATATCTATGATTGCTAGCTGCCTAAACCTTGACGCCGTGGAATCTCTACCCAGCAGCATAGCAACCATCCCAGCCAGCACCACATTCTACTAGTTCTCTCATTTCGAGCCCACGAAGAGTGTATCTCGTACAATATTACAAAGTACGATTACTTTCCCTCAATATCATACACTTCATCTCCTATTACTATACATTCCTCCTAATTCCACCAATTCATATCTTCTTCGCCCTGGGTAGCGTCGCCATCTTAATAGCCTTTGCCTCCTTCGTCGTCCTCTTTCCGATATCCCACCCCCAACCCCTCAAGATCCTAACCACCTTCGGCGTTATGGCCGCCGTAATGGGTACCCGGATAAAGATGAAGGATTTGTGGATCGCGTATGCTAACGCTAGTTGTGTTGCGAGACCTAGAATTGAAGAATTGGGTTAGTAGAGGGGTCTTTTTGAGTTATAAGTGGAGCGGAAAGAGCACATACTCGCATCCCTCTTGTGTCTCTCGTCTGCTTCCTCGACGCCCCAGCCAGCGCCCTCAATACTGTCACCAACATGCTCTCCGCTGGCGCCTTGTTTTGCTTTTGAGACTCGCCTCTCATGCCATTTTTGTTGTACAGAATCCGGTATAACCTTTTTAACGTTGGACACAACTACATCCTCCCATTTTCCTGCAAAGCCGTTAGTCCCCTCGTCAACACTTAATGGCAAAAAACCCCCCAAAAAAACCACGTAGTGTCTAGTCTCATCCATAATCTTGCAAAGACCGCCCAAACCAAAAGAAACAGCTCGACTCACCAATTCTTTCCGTCCCTAATTCCTTAACCAACAAATAACAAAAGGGGAAATCTAAAGCGCTCAGCACTAAATAAATCCCCACAGCAGACCAACCATATTCCCTTGATAGCGTCTTTAGCCTACCAGATAGCGTCTGCTTTCCTGCTTCTACGCCTGGAGAATTAAGATTTGGAGTTGGGTTGGGAGATATAGGTTTGCTATTTAATCGCGCGCGAGAGCGGGAGAAGAAGCGTATGGAGCGTAATCGTTGCAAGATGGTTTGGTTTGGCGACGTAGAGGCTGCGCGGGCGCGAGATGAGAATGTGAAGTTGGTTGAGGAATTTGAGTTTCCAGAAGGGCGGTTGGTTGTGAGGGTCCTGCGAGTTAGGGGGCGGAACGGCGTGCTTATTGGAGAACCTCTTGGTCGTATGCTACAGCGTATAGCAGTAGGAAAGCGGGAAGTGCCTTGGGCTCTGAAGGAAGAGAGCGCGGCTTGTAGCATCGCTGCAGATTGAAGGGATTCGTTGAGGGGTCGAAAAGGAGGGGTTTTCTGAGGAAGCTAGGCACACGTATGCGTTATCGATATGCCGAAGCTTGTGAGTAGCTACGACTAAGCTCAAGAAAGACGCTCGAAGTCAGCCAATGCTTCAGAAGAGTTTGTGGCTGATCGTGGGATGTTTTGGTGTCGTCCGGTCCGCCCATGGTACGTACAGTGGAGGCTATTATTTATTGCATGGCGATGATCTCCGTCGAGAGCTGCTTGAGACTAGGAAACTATTCAATGAACCTCGACTAAGACGGGGAAACATAAACTGTCGGGAAACACATGAAAGTTCAGCTCGATTCGCATTGAAAGTGTTACTGTGGTCTGACAGTTTAAAATTCTATCTCAACTCTCTCCGCCTCCAGCTTCGGTAACTCCCGAGTTTCTGCATGATGATGCAGCGCCGACTTCCTTACCGCCGATATGCCCGAATATTATCTTGACGCAGCGCCCCCGCAAATGCTAAAGATTGTACTAATAATAGAACTCAAGCGAGTCGATTGAAAACAATCTTGATGTTCATTGATTCAATCGTTCTGTATCATAAAGTTAAGCCACACCAACTAAACAGAAAGTGCTTAAATGTATTTACATCCCAAATGTCATAACCCCTTGATAGATGCATGTCTCCTAAGCATCAGCCTGACATCGAGCCATAGGGAAAGTCGGCAAATATGTACACCGAATCTTATCTCTCGCGCCATTATGCTTTTTCAACCCGCAATTACTTAGGCCAAGTAACTGGTGTCCACCCAAGTAGCGTAATCACTTCCCAAAATTGTGGAAATTGTCACTGCTGAGCTGAGAGTTGTGGCAAAAGAAGCTCTTGTACCCGAAGCCCCAGTCCCAGTGTTGCCATACTCTTGAAATGCCACATCCGCGGTGTTTGGGGTGCTGGAGCTCCATACCTCCCATCCTGCGCTGTTGACAATGTCGCCGAGAACAGTCTTTTGAAAGCATACTCTGGCATATTCGCTCCATGGGCGACCAAGGTAGACAGTTCCTGTGGTGGCTGTTGTGGTGCTAGCGGCTGCAACCGAGGACTTATTGATCACGTAGTAGGAAACATCGCTCGATGAGGAACGCCCGTTGGCAGTAATGGCGCCGGCTCCGCTGGATCTTATATCAGAGCTGTCGATCCAAATTCTGGCATGTTGACCGAAGATGAAGTCAACCGCTCCCTGAATATAGCACTTGCCGTAAACTTGGTTTCCGGTTTCAGCCAATAGAGTATCTTGATATCCATAAAGGCCAACACCGTAATAGCCTTGCTGAGTATTATACGCAGCTAGTGCGATGGCCTGGGACCCTTTTCCATATGAGTTCTTGATATTGATATTGTAGAAGGCAGTGTTCTTGGCCTCGTTAATGATTGTACCGGTGGCCTCATCAGAGGCGGCACCGCTGAGAAGGCTCGAGCTATGAGTAATCGTGACTACATTGCTGGTATAATCCGCGGTGTCTAATATAAAATGTTAGCCTATTACTCACGGCTCCTTTTGAAAACATAACACTTTGGCATAGAGAGAGACGAACTTGTGGTGTAGCCGTAAATGGTGAGGTCGGCTGCGCGGCTAGGGATTGTAACCTGCTCTGTGTAGGTACCAGAGTAAATGAAGATGCTCTGGGCAGTGGTCGAAGTGGTGCTTAGGGAGTTGATTGCGCTTTGTAGCTACTGACGTCAATAACAGGTCGGGCCACAGGTGTCAAGGACTGTCTTACTGTTGAATATGTTCCACCTGACCCAACAGTGATTGCCCCAGATGGAGGTGTAGTTCGACCAGCCGCAAGAACTGCTGCCACGAAAGAGCTAACAGCAAGGAAGTAACGCATGACGAAGTAATAACAGGCACTAGGCAAGTTTGGAGTTGGGAAAGATTGATGGATGAAGAGGTAAGAAGACGGATTTCCAAACTCTTATGAGTATAGCGCCATGGAAGTACTAGCTCTTACAGAAGCGATGTGTATGGTGGGTTTGGGAGCTTTTAACCACATGCGAATATTGGGGAAAGGAAAATTCCGAACATGAGGGGAACCTCCTCCTGGAAGAACCTTGAAGGGAATATCGGCAAGCTCCCAAAGCAGAGCCGGTCGTATATTGCGTCGTCAGTTACAAAGGCAAAGTTATCAATCTCCATGAATAAGTGGAAGCTCCTCGATAGTAGTGTGGACGTCACATGGAAACTAGCAGCTGTTGCAAGGTTAAGGAACATACCATCTCATCTTTTGGAGACAAGGTGTAAGGGACATGGCGTTAGCTCTACTCGGTATCTTGGCGCTCACTTGAGAAACTTGAAAGCATTCGGACTTTCTTGTCCCGCTATTGTGGGGGATAGATTGCCGAGCGGACTCTCATAATAATCAATTTGAATCAAGCATGCGTACATTCGTACGGAGTCCTTAGACCAGGATTGCATGGATGGAAGATCTGGCTCTACTTGTGATGCATTGCATTAATACTGTACTACAAAATAATGATGACTGGGGAGTATTTTCTCCGGTGGGGTAGCACCTCACTTGTTCTTGGTGAAGAGCCTCACTTGGGATGCTCATCCATGGAAGAGATATGGAGAGCGGCTGGGTTTGTTCCGGAGTGTATAGATGCTGTAACAGATCAAGTGGAACAGGGGCCGGAAATTTGACAAAGAACAGGACCTGCCTAGGGACGGTAGTGAGAAGATTTAGGATACTAGAAACAAGTGGTAAGAAGGGAGTCAAAGTGGGTTTGATATCGAGAAGCTAACTCTCGGCCCGGGCGATATACAGTTTTCATGAAACAAGCAAAGGGGTCGGACTTTGATTGGAGGACGTTTTGAGTGGTCCAAACCCCACCAATTGCACTACCTCTACCCCACACTCGCGTCTTCAACCCAATGAGGGGCTTTCTGACTAGGGAGTTTGGACTAGATCATCGACTTCATCTATGTAAAGCACTTGGAAAGTTTAAGACAGTTGACTGCTGAACATCTCTCCACACAGCACCCTTCATTGGGTCTTCGTGTCATATATTGAAGAGATGGAAATTTTTGTCTTTAATAGTTTGAAACTTGAAGAAAGGGTACTTCGTCCGCTATGTAAGAACCTGAGTAGTACATCTTAAATAATCAAGTCTACTTTACACGAGATCGTTTTCGCCCGTGCTAGGCTGTGCTACAAGTCTTAGGGAAAGGCCGCTCTTTATCGGCTTTTTCAGAGGATATACTAATTTAGATCCCATATCTTTTATACGAAGAATATAGCTCCTCGCTTTCTGTTTCGCCTAGAACCCTTGTGGGATTGCATTGTTCAACGCATACTTAAACTGTCGTAAAGTAGTTCGTCTAAATTAATAAAGTAATCCTAAAGCATCTGTCCCGATTCTCAGGCCTACGGTGTAGAAATCCCGAGAGATTAGGTCCCCGTTTAAAATAATCGTCCGGAGAGATCCGAGCCGCTTGCAGTAATGGAAGGCACCAGTCGCAGAGTTACGAATAAGAGGTGCAGGCCTGCTTAGCCAGTCTTATAGGAAGGAGTATTGATGTATAGATAGTATCGTTCGCTAAATAGCTTAATAGTTAGTTTCCAGAGTAAGAAGAATTGCATGGTGGCTGCTTATACTTTAATTGCATAAGAACGATTTAAATTGAAGATTTTCCTCTGGTATCTCTTGTTCTGAACGCATTATGCTTCATTGTTATCTTCTCGGAACACTTTACCTTTCAAATGCACCGTACTTACTGATTAGATAGTATGTTTCTAGCACAAGCATAATAATTTTCAGGAGCATCTATGCAAATCCAAAATGATGGAATTCCTATCAACCATGAAACCTCAATCCCTTCAAAGGCTGTCTATTGGCCTAATTGGCGGTTGAGCTGACAACGTCATCTATAATGCCACTATTTCTTTATGTTTAGAGCCACCAGAAGCGTTACGAACATCATTTATAAAGATACTGCGCTCGCTAGCATTACTAGCCTACACGGAATTGTCATCGAGGAATATTACGAGAATGGAAGACTTTCTGACACACCTACTCGTGGAGTTTCCATCACGGACTAGATTTTGGATAGCATTAAGGGTATGGTTAAATTTAAAACCACTAACAGCTACATCATCTACGCTGGCGAATCTTGGCCAGACTATACCTGGACTTCGGTAGATGTCACCGGTGGAAAGATAAACAGCAAGTGCCAGAACACTCTCTCTGTAGCATCTTGCTCGTAGATACGAGTGACGAGTCATGACTTCATTGGATTAAGAGGCAGAGGATGTTTTTACCTTTCGCGTATAAATATCTTTATTGCTAACAACCGCTAGATGGTTCATAACATTTGTTAGATGAAAGTCTAGAATTTGTAGTGAGTAATAATTTCAATAACACGATGCAGCATTTTTTTGCAAACTGACTCAAGAACACCTAGACTAACTCATCGCTGCAATGATGTAATTTGAGTACCTTGAAACAATAATAGGTACTCCGAATTAGAAAGCACCCCATCGAGTTGTCCGAACGTGAAGGGGAGGCTTTTTTGACTACTAAGATGACCTTGACCCCTCCATGCACGTGATACCCCTCGATTTTAAAAGCGGCCGCCTCGTCGTCGATAAACCAAAAATGCAACATCTACGCTCCATCAACCCATCTTTTCCCCATCCTCTTCCGAAGCACCCACTATTATCAGCTGTTAGCGCACCAGAAAGCCGAGATACCCGTATACCGGTATACATCTTCTATCTATCACCCAGCTCTCTTCCCACAAGAACCAGCGATTCACATCGAGTCAACGGAATCAGGCGTGAGGCATTTGCGCGTGGGCTATCGGGATACTGCACCTCTGCAACGTGAGAAATAGAACTGCATAGTCTGCGAGCGAAGGGATAGAGAAAATATAAAAAGAGGGGATAGAGGGAGAGAAAGAGAGAGAAGGAAATACAGAGAATACCACAACATGGCTTCATCGTCACGGATGGGCCCTGGGGGTGGACTGATGCAGCTTGAGACGCCCGTTGCTTCTGGAACGACGACCGCGACACAGACTCCTCCCGAGCAGGCGGTATTACATCTGAGGGGTGCGGAGCCGGGAGCGGAGACCGGGAGGAGGATACAGTGGGCAGATGATGTTGTGGATAATGAGAAGATGGGGAAGAAAAAGAGTAAAGGTTTGTCTCGTGCTATTCTTGAAATCTCACAGACCTGTTTTCTATTTTGTGTTGTAGGCGGAAATAAGCTAATCGTGGGAATTAACAGTATGTTGTATTTATCATGCGCCGAGGGGCATAGACGAGAGTAGTGATGAGAGCTCCAGTGATTCGAGTAGTGATGATAGTGATAGCGATGATGATGGCGGGGCTAGACCTGCAGGGAGAGCTGGAGGAGGGAATGGGCATGGACATGGACATGAGCATGATCATGACCATGGGAAGGGCAAAGGGGATAAGAAAGGGAAGGGAAAGGCCGGGGGTACGGGGCGATCGAGGAGTCCGAATGCATATGAAAAAGTGCCGAAGGCCAGGAGTGGAGGTGCTAAATGAAGGTATCCAGGAGATTAGAGAGCGTGGATACGATGCTAATCAGAGAGGCATGCGTGTTTTGATGAGAAGATGAACTGTATGAAAAACATTGCTGGAGTTTGGTCGTTAGGAATACGGCTGCATGGCTTGGCGTTCTGCAGCACATTATCTACGGTCTGGGACAAGATACGGTGCTACTGCACTTATACTTCAACTGAATCGTGTCCGAAGGCTCGGATCAGGGTCAAAAAGAAAATGGTTCTCTAGCCGTCTCTTTTTTGCCGTCAAATATGCTACTAGCATATTTTCGTCATTGGTTAGCTATGCTGATACTGTGCAAGAGATGCATGACCTCGTTTGTAAGCCTTGCACCTAGTCTGTCTTATGAGCACGAGGTGAGGCCTCGATAAATCTATGAGAATATTTGCCGTATGTGTTTTGCCATACAAAGTTATTCGCCTCCCGAAAATCAGAACAGGCGTCTAGATCGTAGGAGAGCTGAGATAGGGTATTGGATGAGACACTAGCAAATAGAGGTATGTATATTTACCCCAGGTAAGTCAAAAGGGAAGGTCGCCTCTGCTGCTACGAGATTTGTGTTTAAGTACAGAATTTGCTTTTAGAAAAGGCATATTGATCCTAAGATTCTCAAACGTCTCAATTCACCCCATCCCTTTTAAGTTAATAGATATAACAGATATAAAACAGCTCTATATGATGAGCTACCCAAACTTCAGAAACACTTCCAGCTGATTCACCCATAAACTGCATGATCCACCCTCTCCAAATCTTGAAGACCCCCCACCCCCCTCAATAGAAAGCTATATAAATCTAATCGCCACCAAGAATATCCAACCCACGAATAAACTCTCGCATCTGTCGAAGGTTGTATATGAAAACTCTCCCCCTTTTAATCAAAAACCTAAACGCAAGAGTTACAGTTAGAAATGCGAAAGAAAGAAAGAAATTTGCAAGAAAGATGTGTTGGGTCAAGGCGAGGGGGGGGGGGGTGAACCTGAAAAAAGAAAAAGGATTTGTCTGGGTTTTCTGTTATGTTACTATTGCTTGCTTTTTGTTGTCGTTAGTATTGTCGTGTTTGTAAAAGGAATGAGCAGGACATTTTTGATAGTAGAATAGTGCTATCATGTCATTGGAATATAGGGAGTCGATTTGTAGAGAGCTGTACTGTACATCTCAAAGCAAAATACTACCAACTCGAGGGCTAGCTGTGTTGTGTTAGACTTGTAGGTTTTACGGCGAAAGTGAATGGGGTGTTGCTAGACTTTTCTCTCTCTCGTCAAATTCGAGAGGAAAGGTAGGTTAGCGATGTGGAGTGTTTTACTTTAGTCGTGTTTGTCTGAAGATGGTAAGTTCAGCTCCCCGAGCGAGGAGAGCAAGTATTTCTAGAAGTTGGAAACAGTTCGATTTTGTATCTAGTGTACAGAAGAGCGCTCTTGGATATATATGACCAGTGCCATATATTTCGGGCTTTTATTTTTTTTAAGACATTAGATAGACTGGTCGTGAGTGTGGTATCAATACGAAAACAGCACTATCCACATCTCCAGAGCAAAGCCGATTCCTACCATATTACGAATAATATTTCATCTCGGCTATATGTACATTTTCATCCAAACAAACGAGTCCCAAGATCACATATCGACATGACTGAGTACCACCAACCTAACATCAGCCCTATATCCCGCAACTTTAAACCAAATACCTCCGAGCTACTCTTATGTACGATTTCATCTCATCTAATCATTACCCCAATCATAAACGCCCAGGCGACAAAGAAGCTCAATCCAAGCACCTCCTGATTTGCATTTCCAGCACCCGGACTTTCCTTTTCAACCACAGCAGTGCTGGTTGCGGAAACTAACGAGCAACTAGCAGTCCCACAATCATATCCAGAAGGACAGCAGTTCCCTCCTACGCTCGCTGCACAGCTCGACCATCCACTGGCACAGCTACCCGTCGGAGTCGCAACCGTGGCGGCGCTTCCAAGGGGAACGACGATCGTCACCCCGCTACTTATAAGGGTGGTCGAGCTGACTACGGGGCAAGAAGTCGTGTCGCAGTTCCTTCCTGTTCGACAGCATCCTCCTGCGTAAAAGGCCTCACAGGCATAGAACCCAGTTGGACATGAGGTTCCAGTTGCAGATGCAGAAGTTTGGGTAGTAGTTATAGTATCGCTGGCACTTGTTGGTCGAACAGGGGCAACGCCTGTAGCCGAGGTACTTTCTGATGTAGAACTGGCAGATGTTGTAGTAATTGTTGTAGAACTTGAAGGAAACTCACAGGATGAAGTACCGCATACACGATCTGTAGGGCAACAACCTCCTCCAAGGAGCACGGGACAGGCAGTATATGTTGCGGAACAAGAGAGAGTAGTCTGAAGGCCAGTATAGGTGGAACTCGTAGTCGTAGGGCTGACAGTACTTACTACTGTCGTGACCTGGGTCGATGAGGACGAAGAGACTGAAAACGTTTGAGTAATGATCACAGTCGTTACCACCACAGTAGAATTGGCAACACCTTGATTACGGATTAGTGTTTAGTCTCATTTGATGGGGGAAAGACGACTTACAGCCAACTCCCTCACAAACAAAATTAGGTATACAACAACCTCCACCTAGGCTATCCGCACATGCCGTATTTGGAGAATTGCAGGTGGAAATCGACCCTCCGCAGGAACTCCCATTGGGACAGCATCCAACGGGGCCCAAACCCGTATCTGGAATGACAAAACAGGTCTCGGTCGTATAGCAGCATGAATTGGGATATCCAATTGCCGAGCAATCCGCTGTCCCAGATGGACAACTATAGCCTCTTTTCTCCAGGATGGCCAGCGCAGCCGCAGCACTGCGGCTTCCCAGCTCGCTCCGGATTTTCATTTCTTGTGCCCAATTGCTAGATCCGGTTTCCGCATGTAAAGCAAAGGGTGTTCGATATTCTGCCTCCATTGATAAATTGGCCGATAAGCCCGCTTCCTCCTCTTGCTTCCGTGAGTATATGTCCGGGCTGGGAATTATTGTTTGCTTCGGCTCTCCCTCGAATTGCCAATATTCCATATAGAATTTCTCCCCTTCGTCTGTACTCATCTTCATAACCCCCACTGGAGTCCTACCTTGGCGTAGATTTTCTTCCATAGCTTCGAGATCTCGGCGACGATGAGGAGGGTCTTCGGGCCAGTATTTCACATGTTTAGGGAGGTTCCATGGCCATTGATTTGGCGTTGGGGATTGATTTTCTTGGGCAGATTCTGCAGAACTTGCGGCAGATGTTATGAAGAATAGTATCGATGCTGGAAGGCCGAGCAGCCTTGAGTCAAATCGCATTGTGGCCTTGGTTGTGGAAAAGAGGTGTTGAGTGGAGAGATTTATGTATTCAGACGAGGCTGAAAAGAACGTTGTCAGCGTCACGAACGTCGTAACCGCTTTGCCGACCCTAATCGTTAAGAAGAGGGGATGTTAACACCACAGAGAGAAAGGGCTAGAAACAGACATATTCTCTCCGTACAAAATATCGTTTACGAAGTAATACAATGCGATTGTTCGTCTGTCCATAAATGGCGGCTGGATGTAGATCTCTCTCTGGGAACCGGGCTCTGTGGCGTCAATGGTGAATTGGTGGCTGGGAGCACCGACAAACAGGTCTCGGGATTTTTGCATCTCGAGAGGCTACGGAGTGACACGAGCGTACGGAGCATATCTGATATGATTTTGAGTTGTGATTTGTGAGGAACTTGGGCTTTGCAGCCATCGCATGAATCTGAGCCAAGACGTTGATTGGGTTTGCATGTCACATGAGAGCGCGTTTTGACTTCATCCTTCACGTTACCGATAAGCTTCAACCTTAACTTGCCTGCTAGCTCACAACCCATTGGATTTCATATCAATACCGAATAGCTAGCAAGCCCTAAGATAACCATGGCACGAACAGATGAAGCGGAAGCCTTTTTTCACGCCGTATACAGTGCAATACAAGAAATCCCTTTCGGAAAAGTAACGAGCTACGGGCACATTGCTCGACTGATAGGAACGCGTAAGTCAAGCGAGCTGCTCTCTTAAAGGTTGTTGCTTTCCGTCTTCATCAATCTCCTTTTATAGAAGCACTTCTAGTATACTTCTGCTCTATAGCCAATTCCATTAACATGACAAGCTCAACGCCCCCGGCAAGTTGGCGTATGCCTCAAACACCTCCCCAACGACCCGTCCCAACACTTCCACAACGGTAATGTTCCCTGGCAACGAGTCATAAATTCCAAAGGAATTATTTCACCCAGGTTAGTTTTGGCTCGTACCATGTTTGCTGATGAAATTACACACTGATGCTCTCGTCCAGAGGTCATCCTTCCGGGGCCGCAAACCAAGCACAGGTATTGCGAAGTGAAGGTGTGGTTGTCAATTTGGGCAACCTAGGAGAGTTTATAGTAGATCTAGGAGAATACGGTGTAAGACCAGAAATCCACCTCACAACTACACGTCATTCGGAATGACCCGAGAACACTTGAAAACAAGAGAGGCTGATCTAATATAGTGGTTTCCTAGACAATTGCCTAGCGAGGCCGCTGCAGGCATTCCTCCACTTGATGAAGATTCTGAAGGAACCGAGGGAACGGCACAAGATTGACTGTTGAGAAAATTTCACTACAGGAAACAAAATTCACATGTAGAGCTGGGAAAAGGTACAAAAAACACTGTATTGGTGGAAGGTTGTTTGTTGGGCCTATGTAACTGATCACGAGACAGAGAGTATCTGGTGTCTCTTAGTGGCCTCTTCTCTTGCCCTCCGTATGCACAAAAATTCTTCCATAAAACCACAGTCCCCAAAGATTCCACCTGCCATTCTGATCAGCTTCGCCATGTGCATTCACTCATGTCCCCGAAAGACTGGAGTAATGGTATGGTCCCTCCCTTCCTCCCTTGGCTGCAGCTGGAGCGAGTCGTCCAATGTCATTGTGAGCTATACGTGAGATCACTCTAGGAAACCTCTACTAATGCAAAATCAGATCTCTACACGAAAGGTATGATGATGCCCACAACTAAGCAAAAAAACATGAAACGCACCCAATGCGCTGGAGACGATGTGAGAACATGCCAAATACTAAGGCTACGAGAGCAGATCGAGGGATACTGCTTATCGAATGACAGCCTGACGATGCTCTATCAATGCAGCAGTCATAGATATGCAACCAGAACCAATTGAGGCATGAAGCAATATTTATGTGATGCTGTAAGTACGGGTGATGCATACGCATCGGCGCCGCTTATGTGTCGATGGCAGAATATGGACGCTCATTTTGCCTCCTCATTGGCATCCGAGGCCCGGGTCTGAGGACCTGTAGGAACTTGAGCGCTTGCTGGTCCGTTTTGGTGTTGACTATGGGGTTGGAAAGCCTTGGCATTATTGTTATTGTAGTGGTTGGGGTGATTATTGCGTTGTTGGGGACCAAATTGATGTAATTGCTGAGGGCTGGTTCCGAATTGATTTGGGCCGCCATAACCACGCATCGGCACTGTCATTACGTTAGGAGAGTATATCAAATACACGAACTTGGAGAACTCACTTTGTCCAGGGGGTTGTTGAGCGTAGATGGGGGCACCATATTGTGGGCCTGGGCTCATTCCCGGGTTCATACCGTACATAGGTTGCTGGTGGCCCTGTTGAGACCCTTGGTTGATCATCATTGGTGCACTTCTTCCGGGGCTCGGGAAACCATTAACACCTGGCATTGCCGGAGGATGACCGTTGCCCGGCTGCATGAAGGGCTGTCCTCCTTGGGGGTAGATCATTTGAGGTCCGGGTGGCATACCTTGGGACGTTAGGAAAGTGCCTGCAGGGTTTGGCATCATGATAGGACCCATATGCGCTTGCTGAGGCATGAATTGGCTCTGAGAAAGGGAACGATACTGTTGTTGCATCGGGGGAGCACCTGGATATGGCATCATTTGAGGATTATAGGCTAACTGTGCCGGTTGACCCATGGGAGATGGATATCCCATAGGAGCAGGCTGAAGGCGGGGGGAGGCATAGGATTGTGCAGAATGAGATGGCATCATGCGGTGATCATCATGTCCATTGAAAGGAGGAGCTACTCCCTGGCCATGTTGATTGCCATGAACATTCATGGGAGGTTGACGAGGAGATTGACGTGAAGCCATGTTATGGACACCCTGTTGCAAATGGAAGGGCAATTGATGCTGATGAGCAACCTGAGTGGGCATGGCATGAGACGGATTTGGCGAAGACAGATTTTGCGGGGGGAATGGTTGCATCTCAAAGAGCCTCGAATAAGTCAGATGCATGTTCGATGTCTCCGGTTCGTTGTCTGCACTCTGTCTCCAGGTTGGCGGTGTATCATATGCAGGCTTCATCCCATCCGTTTGCTCCCATGTCTTTCCTGGCGGTGGCTTCATGCCCTTGATATGGGCGAGAGAATCAAACTTGGCCTTCATGGTTGGGCGTTCGGATTGCGGGATTGGTTTACGGCGCAATAGGGATCGAGCGATCGGAACTTGAGCAACAGCATTAGCAACTGATCTAGGGCTAGAGCCTGTGCTGGGATTTCCATTAGGGCTGAACGTAGCAGCATGCGGACTGGGTCGAAATTCGCTACTGTTTGGGTTCAGTCTAGCTCCCTGTGCGCTTGCTACACCACTTGATCTTCGGGAAAAGTTTGGATCAACTGGATTAGCTGGGCCGGTAGGGGGCAGTCGCATCTCATGGGCTGGACTTGGATTGAGAGGCTGCGACGGCTTGTTGTGTTCACGGTCTCTCAACCTTGCTCCGAGAGTCCCAGTCGGCCGGTTTGGCTGGGTTGGTGGAGGCTGAGAATTTTGAGCAGGGCCTCGGAATGATTGCGAATTATAAGGAACTTGGTGAGCAAAGCCAGGGTTCCGACCAGCATTTTGACGACCAGCTAGATTCGAAGGGGAAGTTCCATGGCTCCCAAGATTGGGGCGTTGATTTGGTCTGGCTTCGGTGGGAGCAGGCACAGGCTTCACTGCTTCCGAGGGATTAGCTCTTGCTTCCTCGGCATTGCGCTTGGCCTTCTCCTGGATCTCCTTTTGCTTTGCGGGATCTTTGGCAATGATCGAGACAAGATCCGAGGGAACAGGAGTATTGAGCTTGAAGCTATCAGCGAACTTTTTCAAGTCATTTAGCTTGATCTCCTTGTCATTTCTGAGTTTTGATTGACGGATCTGAGCAACACTGCTTCTCTGCGAAGCTGCGAAGTTCTTGAAGGCGGTCGTGACGTCTCGCTCCACTGTTGCAGTAGCATTAGGAACGCCCTCGGTCTTGACCTTAGGTGAGGCGGTTCGATTGGCGGACGTTGCGGTTACAGCGGTGAGCTTAGGCTCCGGGGTAGCCGCAACACTCGTTTCGTTTGTGCTAGGTGGGGTTGCAACATCTGGCTTCGAAGGCTTGGGCGTAGGAGCTTTTGGCTTTTCGGCAGCGGGTTTATCGGGGCGAGCGAGCTGTGCAGATATGATAGCAGGATCAACTGGCGCGCCGCTGACTGTGGGTTGCCCGGTAGGTGCTCTTCTAGCCGGCGGAGTATATTTATTATTAGACGTAGTGAGAGGCGGGAAGTCCTGCTGTCTTTTGACTCCACTGTATCTATTACAACGTTAGAAATGAGTTACCAAGTTAACTGTTGTGTACTTACTTGTCCTCCTCATCAACACCGTCTTCTCCTATGAGATTATCTGCGACACGCTCCTCCGCTACGTGAGAGTTCAAAGGCATGCTGCTATTAATCTCCCGGGCTTTTCGGTCAGCTTCAGCAAGACGTTGTTTGTATTGTGGATGGCTTTTATCAATGGCCGTGGTATAAATGTTCTCATCGTAGTCCGTCTTCAACCCGAAAAGCCTCTCGTTCTCTGCAAATTGGTCCCAAGGCCCCCCTGCTGCCGAAGACTTTGTTCGTGCCGACTCCAAGGAGTTATCGCCGTCTGCTGGAGCATCCGCTACCCATCGCTGGAGGGGGCGCTCGCCATTATTCCGGTTGCCAGAAATTGCCGTGTCAGTACGGAATGCGCTGGCATTGCCTGTGGAAGGTCAGTACATCAAATCGATCGTGAGCATGTATTCCACAAACCATTTTGCGGTCTTCCATCAAGCTTCGCCGTGACTCCTCCGCGACTATCACCCGCATCCTTTCGTTGAAATGACATGTTTGCTGCTTGGTATTTGGCTGCGCCGGTCGACGTCTCCGTAACCTTTTTGCCCTGGACCATATTCATGGACCGCCCACCCAGGTAAAACTCGTGCTTGTCGATTTAGATACAAGCAGATCCAATTCGATGAGATCGATATCTGACGATAGATCGGTCAGCACAGGACGTGGTTTTGGGTGCAAGGAAGACAAGGATAAGTTGGACAGATTAACAGCTGGGGCAAGAATCACGCGGTGACAAGAGACAAGATGTCGCACAGTGAATGCAGTCGAACGAGGAGGGGGCGCGAAGGAGAAGGAGAAACCGACCTACTGATTGAATGATCGACAGAAGTGGTCGACCTGTTGCGAACCGTTGCGCTCTGAGTGATGAAATCGAGTATGCGTTGATTCACCGACCACCCCTAGCCTGCCGGGCAAGCCTTCCGCGCGAAAGGATTCACAACAACTACAATGACCCAAGTCAGTCCGCGGACGGTAGGAAGACGGTAGATGCTGTCGACCGGCCGGAGACGGTCAATGATGATAGCTCCCAGCTCCCATTCACGGGGATCATGGGCGGAGAGAGAGGCTGGTGGTACAGGATGTTGGGGATGGATTTTCTTACATTGAGAAATTGAGAGAAGATGCTCGGCCCGGGTTCGACTCCAGCTCGCTGCCAACGACGATGCGTGCGCAAGTAATTCGGGATGGGCCACGTTTGAATGGCGATGACTGCTTCCCAAGGTCGAAGGTGACGAGGAGAGAGGGAGGTAGTTCGGTGGAAATGGAGAGCGTCAGGGCAAGCGAATCGGCGGGAACTTCAAAATTATGGGAACGACAAAAAAGCGCTAGAAGAATGAAAGACGAGAAAGCTCTCCGATCCAACACACGCTCTCGGACTCGAGGGCAATGGGGGGGGGGATAGGGAGGAGGAGGGAAGGAAGGCGAGAATAGAGGTTCGGGTCGATTTCGACTTGCGGACGTTGGGTTATGGTGTGGGAGAGGTGGCCTAGCAGGAGCAGCAATTTTAGTCTTATTTTCAGAACTCGCACGGCCACTGGCTGACGAAGGGGCCCTTGTAAAACAGCGGGCACTTTTCTAGTTCGGGCCACGCCAAATGGGAGAGAAATGATGGGCTCGAGGGCGATCCACGGCGGTGATGACAAGTCAACGGAGGGAAGAGCTGTTGGGAGGATGAGAGATGGGAGATGGGGGAGGGAGAGGAGAGGGGCGGAGGCGGAGGAGGAGGAGGAGAGCGGGAGTAAGGTGGAGGGCGGGTGGAGGGCGGGCGGGGCAGGACAGGGCAACAAGGAGGGAAAGAAGTGAAGAAGGGCAGTCGAAGGGAGGGAGATCGGAGACCCAACCAAGAGACGGGGGAGAGACTGATTGTGTGCCCGTATGAAGAGTCGCGAGAGAGAGTTACGAAGTCGTTACTCGGTACAAAGTCCAGTCCGTACGACGCTGGTCACCCAAACTCCGGATGCGCAGGGATAGATTCGCTCTTATTTTACAGGAATCACGAACGCCTCGCTCGTCCTCCGATCACTTTGCAGATGCCATGGACCGCAGCGACTTCTCGCGACTTCTCCTCTACGTGGGCGACCGACCGACCAACCCTTGAACATATCGAATGCGAGATGTCGATATGTCCGCGGAGGAGCAGGGAGAGCTCTGCCGGGCCCATAGGTGAGAGCTTTCCGTATGGGACGCCTCCGATAGAGTGCAAGGGCGGACCCGTCGAGAACTCCCAGCTCGCGGGAGCCTCCCATTCCCACTCACCACCACTTCGCCTTCACATGTGCGGCACACCAGAGCTTTGCGATATCATCGATCCTCAGCGGGCGAGAGAAGAGACACGTCATTTCCGATTTCGACTCGGCCGAGGGGGGTGGAGCGATGGAGCTAGTCGGTAGCTCAGTAGCAGTAGGGTTACTTAGTTAGCTTAGCTAGCACTTAGGGAGTATAGTAGTGTGAATACCCTCATGTTTCATGGGTTTAAAGGCGTCAAAGCTCGTTCCTCTGAAAGCGAGCATTCAGCTTTCCTCTGCTGCCACTGTAGCTGCTAGCTGCCTGCTCTCCCCAGATTATGTCGATCATACCTACTTATCACTAGTAGTCCTCCCCTCCCCTACCCTTCTTCCCTACCCTTCTTCCCTACCCTTCTTCCCTACCTCCCCTCCTACGTAGCTGAAGAGAAACCCACCCATCCCATCTTCGGCAGTCGAGTCCCTCGTCGGGTACGTCTGATCATCACTCCACTTGCCGGGCCTCGACTTCTTGGGCATTTGTCGAGCTTCGTTTGCTTTCGGTCTCCGGGCGCGCCCAACTACTAGTATGAAGTCCGGTTCACGCGTTATCGTTATCCTTCCTACTCTAGCTACTCTAGAGCTAAAAGGTAAAATCGACGGGGTGCCTGGGAAATAAGGGGACCGACACCAGAGTTTGTACCGGGGTATTAGGGGGAGGACTATGGCGCCTCTGTCTCGTGATATTAATTCCCGCACGATGTGAAACGGAAGCTATTTTGGGCCCCAATCGACCAATAAAGGATTTTAGCTCGAGCCTATTCTACAACGTGCCCTTTCTATCGGCATCGGCACACGGGCCATGATACCGCTCTGGGTCGTCTTGAACGTGGGAGCAGCCTCGATGAGAACCGCGGCGGCATTCGATTTACAAGAGATAAAACAACCTTGGCAGATGAAAGAGCTCTCCGTCGACTTGCCAGGAGAGAGTATCTCTCTTGTTTTAGCCATGTCGATCTTCCGGTCTTTGTCTTTGTGGCCCCGCGCTGGTAAAAGCCCAAATGCGACTCTTGAAACTGCACAACTCGGACAAGTTTTATAATTCTTCAGGTTGACCGAACTTAACAACCCAAATTCCTTGCGAGTAGCTATACTGGCAAACTGGAGGGAGTCTATCAAAAGTACCATCATCAGAATCGGTGTTTTTGCTCTCGCCGATATCACTCTCCTACAGTAACGACTCCCATCCAAATAGACCCCAAACAGTGAGCCAACCTGCCAACATACGGAGCTGCCAGCTCTAGAAAGAAAGCGGCAGGCAATCGTGCGCCCTAAATAGGCGCGCGATCGGTCCTCGTCTTCCAGAGAGGCGTATAAGTCCAGATGTGCCGCGTGCTCGGCTTCTGGGGCTCGAGGATTCCTCAAGGAGCTTCCTCTTGGACGAAACCATTTCAATCCATCCGTCACGCATGCCTGCATGGCCTTCCTCCTTTGCTGCGGTAGGATAAATATGAACCGGCCACCCCTCGATTTTATATTTCCACCTGAAGAAAAGCTTTGATGGGTCCCCGATTCCCCAGACTCTCGCTCTCCTCACATTCCGTATCGCAGCAGAGCCGTCGCTTAAAAAGTCTACGTTTCGACGCTAAAACACCGTGCATGGAGCCTCCTCCGTATCTTCGACAATCTGAGACGAGCAAATCAAGACAACGTCCAACGACACACCGAACACTCCGATCACTCCTGCCCACCTGGCCATCTATCTCGAGGGAATATTCAAGGGCAGCACATATAATGGAATGATTGTTTCAAGACCTCCACACTTCGCGCCCAGAGGATTCGTCGACATGCAGGCGCCTCCAACCTCCCAAAGATCGATTCAGCGAAGGTCTCCGGCCGCGGATCCAGGACCCCCTCCAAGTGTTCCCCCTCGGGTTATGTCGCCTGGGCCTGGGCCGCAGCCGCGAGCCTCGACTGCATCCGCAAGATCACTACCAAACGGGGGTAGTAGGAAACAAAATGTGAGCTGGGCCTCAACTTTATAGCGCTCTACATCTCTCCAGTCAAGCTCGTAGCTGTATATCTTCAATACTAACATTATCCACCTGCAGATCAACCAGAACTCCCAGAACGGCAACTCGACCGCTCAACCTTTGTCTCAGATCGAGAAGAGCGTTACACACCTACTTGTAGCGACGAAACAGCTCCTAGAGACCCTTACACAATGGTCTCGGCATCAAGCAACAGATGCCCAGGTCTCAGATGTATATGTGCGCTTAGGCTACGAGTTCAATATCGCTTGTAGAGCATTTACATCGATCAATGTAGACACCACGGATCTGGGAAACGTCCCGGAGCTCCTTCGGCACATCCTCGAATCCACACTCAGTCAGGAAGCAAGCGTCGAGAGTTTGGAGAGATACCTCCCCCGAATTCGTGATATAATAATCAATCTTCTTCATGGCCTCAAGCGGAAGCAGCAGAGGCTTCGGCAGAAGCAGCCAAGAGATGCTGTTGTCGAGGCGCCCATTCCCCGGAATAGCAGCGTCAGTAGCACGGGCAGCGCAGGCACAGGATTGACTACATTGCTGGACCAAGGTATCAGCAATTCATTCCGAGCGGAGGGGGATAACAGGGATAGCGCTGCTGCTAATGACAATGCACCTCGTATGTCCTCGCAATCGGCCCCAGCAGGTCGTACTGGACCTTCGGGGAGAGATCAGGCACGAACCTCGAACTCGTCGGATCAGTCATCCATGTCAAGTACGACTATGCAAAATATTCCTGTAATGCCACCGTATCCAGGAGATGAGCTCCAAGATTCCAGAGCACCGCGAGAGGACCTGGTTGAGTCCTTCCCTCCGCCTCCCCCCGTCCCGCCAAAACAGCAGAACGCTCTCGCAGCTTTACAGAGAGGAGGAGACCTCGAGAGACGTGCCTCGAGGCGTTACTCGGCATATCAGATTTCGAAGCATCTTGGCGAACGTCCCAATGGCGTTCCCATGCTTCCACCAGCACAAAACTCGCCAGTTCCCAATAGAGGCCGAAACGACGCTCGGGAGTCAATGAGAGCAGTCCAAACAAGAGGCAATCAGCAACATTCACGTCAGCAAAGCCGTCTTGCTGCTGAGTATGTGCCAGGACGTGTTCCTAGTCAAGTACTCGAAGAAGTGTCAGAGTCTCCTACTATTCAAGAGCCTGGAGAGGCGGTAGCCGACAGCCGCCCAACTGTTGCAACCCCAGAAGACAAGCTAAGGCGGCCCATCTCCGATTTTGATGCTCCGAGCGCGACATTACAGGGGCCTCCGCCAGATGTTCTTCCCGCACCCCCTGAGGTTGCCTCCGACGATGCAGATGATGAAAGTCCTAATGACGTTGATCTATCGAAGAACCGACAGTCATCTACTTTCGTACAACAAAATGTAGGGTATAGAAGCGAGGATCGAAAGTTCTCCCCTGAGCCATCTCCCCCGCCAAGCAAGGATTTGACCTTGTTCTTGCAGTACAAATCCAAAGTCAAAAAGTTCGTGCTTCCCGAAGGGGAGACGGATCTTTCTATTGCAAAACTCCAACTAGCCTTTATTGAAAAATTCTCGTGGAATACCCATAACAATGGAGTTGACTTACCGGATATTTATATTCAAGACCCCATTTCCGGTATACGCCATGAGTTGGAAGATCTGAGCGATATCAAGGATCGATCGGTGCTAGTATTAAATGTCGAAGTCCTTGATGAGGTAAAGAGACATTTTGATGAAGGTCTCGGTGGGATTAGAAAGATTGTTGAAGGAGTTAGAATTGCAGTTGAGGACCAACAAACATCAATACAAAGGGTCTCGGACCGACAAAACGATGCCGCAAAAGAAATTGCTAAAATGGCAGCTGCCCCGCCAATAGTTTCGAGAGCCTCGTATATCGACAGTCAACGGAATGGGCCCCCCATTAGCCCCTCAAAAGTGAACAGCCAATCCCAAATAAGTGAAATTCAAAGCTTGCGACGAGATTTAGCCGTTCTCCGACAGACTTATTCTAACTTTCAGTCCGAAGTACAAAATGGCATGTCTAACGTTCGTACGAAAGCCACTGCCCTTAAGACGATTGCTACAAAAGCCACAATCCCGGTCCTTGATGGCGAGTCTGGTCGTGCTCATATCTTTAATTCGAAAAAGTCCATGGATCAAACTTCGGACAAACTTGTTGGCCAAGTTGATGATCTTCAAGATATAGTAGAGGATCTCCGTAAAGATGTTGTTATGCGCGGTGTCCGCCCTCTTGGCCGACAACTCGAGACCGTAGCCAAGGATATTGCCCAGGCCACCAAGGAGCTCGTACAATATAGAGAAACAGTGAAGCGAGAACGGCCCCTGTGGAATAAGATCTGGGAGAAGGAGCTCGAGGTTATCTGTAACGAACGTGAAGAATTGACCATGCAAGAGCAGCTCGCGGCAGATCTGGAAGATGATCTTGACAAAGCGCAGAAGACGTTTGCACTCGTCGAGCAAGCTACCAAGGAGCAGATGAAGGATGCGCCCGGGACCGCGGGCACTCGAGTCCCTTCGAGAGGCCTCAACCACATCACTCCTGCGGCCGATCCATCCATCGCCAAGGAAGGAGTTTTAGGGGAGGTTCGGGCCTTGCAGCCCAATCATGAAAATAGACTAGAGGCTATCGAACGGGCGGAGAAGCTCAGACAGAAGGAGCTTGAGAGCCGACGGGGAGGCGAGTTTCAAAAGGAGCTCGGCAATTTTGTGGAAGAGGGGAAGTTGAAGAAATCCGGTGGCTTTGAAGAGGTAGAGCGGGCGAGGAAAGCAAAGGATGAACGCATGCGAAAGGAGGTGTGGGAGCGGCAGAATGGGATGACGCAGGCGGATGCGATGGCCGCTGAAGAAGCTGAACCGGTTGGGAATGCGGACTTGAATGAAGAGGAAGTACCCCAGGCTGCGGCAGCAGAAGATGTTTGAACGTCATTCGCACGAATTGGGATGGTGAAGTAAAGAAAAAGGGGGAGGAGGGAGGCTTCGAGGATTCTCTTCTTGTGTCTTGTTGTTTCAATATGGGGTTTATAATTTTCTCACTCTTTGCGCTTGCCTTGCTTGCTTGCGGGCCAAGGGAAGGAAGACACATTACACGCGAGCGTCGATCTATTTTACTCATGGGGGGGGATTACATATTTTACTGATTTGATGGATGGTATGAATGAGGAATAGGAGGGATGGAAAGGATGGGATTTGAGCATGGCGTTTAGGTGCTTCTTGACTGAATTATTGATTCGCTGCATCATCATCATCGTCGTTATCATCATCACATTTTTCATCTACTTGATATCTTGGACGTACCTCGCGCCTCGTTGTGCGGAATAGGGAGGAAGGGAAGAGAGGGTTTATGGCATAGCGGAGCGTAGCTTGTGTTTGCGTTTTAGAGGTGGAGGGAGGGAGAGGGGAAGAGGGAGGAGGAGAGAGGAAGAGGGAGGAGGAGAGAGGAAGAGGGAGGAGGAGAGAGGAAGAGGGAGGAGGAGAGAGGAAGAGGGAGGAGGAGAGAGGAAGAGGGGCAGTGGGGATGGGATAGGAGGAGAGAGAGAGAGTTATGTGCTATATACCTAGTTCGTTCGAATTTCCCATCTTGGAGCCAGAGCCAGAGCCAGATAGATAAACGAGTCGGCGGTCCTCTTCTTTCTCTTCTTTACGGGGGTGCGGGTATGGAAGATAGGCGGGGGGGATAGAGATCAGATATACAACAATCGAGGGTTCTACATTACACTACACATATTATCTATGTTTCCCATTTATTTTGCACTTGTGAATGGAAGAGGTGTGGTTTGGTATGTGTATATATTTCTTGTTTGTTGGTTGGTACGTGAGTTTATTCCTCGGAGCGGCTTGGTGAGAAATCGAGGAGAGGAGATGATAGGATAGGATAGGTAAGGAAGGAGGTTTATATATGTTTTTTTTTTGCCCCGGGTGCGGAGGGGGGGAGGGTAATGTTTAAGCGAGGCGAGGTGAGACGAGATGAGATGAGATACTAAGCTAAGCCATGAGGAACAAATGAACAAATAAACAAATAAGCTAGTGAGCGAGTGAGGGAGGCATCTTGAATAATTGGCTAGGCTAGAGTTGATAAGTAAAGCTTTTTATTTAAATTTTTATTTCATCTAGGTATCATAAAAGAAAGCAGATTTATCAAGCTCGAGTTTTTAGTAATTTGATGTTGGAGAAGTGGGTGGTGAGATGTATTTATATAGTAAGATGATTGTTTCACCGCGAGATGAACTAACTTGAGTATAATAGGGATTCTACTAAACGAGCGGTCCTACTAAACGGGAGGGCGATAGATCTAACTAGGATATGATTCCAAGATAACGATAGGCGATATAGAAGTAGAAGTTTAGATTACACGAAAAAAGAAAAACACACGGTGCAAGTAGAATATTATCTTCGATTTTCCCAATTTTTTTTTTGGTTCTCCTTTCTAGTTTCTCTTGCCTCTTCCTACTACAACAACCACTACTACTCTATTATTAGGAGGATATTCTATCCTCCACTATTCCCGCGCTATGCAAATCTGATGGGCTCCTCATTAACATCAACCGTCTATCCTTGGTATCGAACGCCTTTTGCTGCCCAATCAATCAAGTACCCGAACCCATAACGATAAAGATAAAAAGAGTCATCATCATGCTATGCTACCACCCACCAATTAAATGTGCAGACATAATTCTGGTCAAATCCCGAGCTTACAACCCTCTAAATCAAACAATGTCGTCAGTATGACTCTTGGTAGCCATATTCGTCGCCTCGGGTGTCCCCGAGTGGGGTTTCTCCAGAACCAGCGCCGGTTCGTCCTCCTCCTGAAAGAGCGGCTTCGTCGGTGCGAAAGAACTATGCTCCCGAATCCTCCTTCCATAGATGTAAAAGCAAACCGGGATTGGCACCAAAACCAAGCCGATGCAACCTAACAACGTCCCGGCCCAGTTCACACCCAAGGCTTTGAACATATATTGCGAGAAGAGCGGGAAGCCTGCTCCAGCCAACGATCTTAGGAACGTATTTGCGGCAATGGCTGAAGCGGCGAACATAAGGTAAGCGTCAACAAGGTAATTGAGAGATTGAAGGAAGATGCACAGAAGACCAAATCCCGTCATGAGACCAGAGAGGGTAGGCGCGATCCAGTGGATGTCAGCGCGATAGCCGGACCACCCGAACCAGAAGAGGCCAATGGCGAAAGAGACGCCGCCAATCATGACGGGGGGAAGACGCCATTCCGGGATGGGCACGTCGTTATTAGCGGCGAGTTTGCGGTTATATGAAGGGTTCGTAAGAACAATATAGAACCCAGCACAAATCATACCAGCGATCATCCCGAAATATGGGAGACCACCAATACCGCCGCTCATACCATGGATTTCTTGGAAGACGATGGGATAAGCGGTCAGGAAGAGGTAAAGAAGGCCATAGATGAAGGACATATAGATCGAGAGAAGGAGAACAATGGGTTCTGTAAACAGGAGCCGCATGGGTCTCGAAAAGTTCTTGGTGATCAACTCGCGGAAGTCAAGTTCAATTTCGTCTTGCTTGGCGTGAATGCCCCAGTTCTTCGTTCTTCGGCGTAACTCAGCAGCCTTCTCGACGAGGATAATTGGTGGGTAGGTCTCCTCGAGGAAGAAAAGGTTGCCGATGAAGGAAGCGGCTCCCATGATAGCAACCAGCCATTCTGTCCATCGCCAACCAAGATAGCTGTCGACGATGAAGCCGCCAATAAATGGAGCAAGGAGGGGTCCGGTGAAGACCATCATCGAGAAAACTGTAATGGCTAACCCACGACTTTTATTATCAAACATATCCGAGAAAACGGCTCCGACGATAGCAATTGGACTTGCGCCGAAGATACCTATCAAGTATTCGTTAGCACTAATTCGAGAGTGGAATGGTTGTTAACATACCTCCGAAGAATCTACATATTAGGATGGTCTGCAAGTCTTTTCCAACAGCAACTGCTATTTGAAATATGGTAAACCCGAACATTGCCACAACGATTGGCAGCCGACGGCCCTTTAGTTCGGATAATGGAGCCCAGAACGTGGGTCCGAGAGCAAATCCAAGAACATAAAACGACAAGCCAAGGAGTCCAACTTCAGTCGAAACGTGATACTCTTTTGCTACCTGGGTAGTAGCCGTTGAGAAGATACTCGAAGCGAAGGCAGACACCAGTGTAGTAAATCCCAGCAGGGCTGCGGTTAAGGCTCTGCATATAGGTCAGTACTGGCTTTTATAGGATATAAAGCATATCAATACGCACTTCTTCTTGAAGGGCCAGTTTTGGGCATGGATTGGGTCGTCAGGGCCGTCAAACTCAACCACATATTCATCGCGATCAGGCAAAGGTGGCGGATATGGCTTTCCTAATCCCATCTCGGGGAGAGGTCTCCTGCTCTCTCGGCTCTTAGCTGTAGCGCTTCTGCCAACCGTCCGATCATGTTGACTCTTTGCTGTTTGTATTCGGCTGAGTACAGTTGGATTCCTCTCAAGATCCCCCTGTGTCGATACTCTGCTCACACCAGTATGTCTCCTTTCGAGATTTTGAGTCCCTCCCGACGACGAGCTCGAAGTGCTGGACGCCGTTGGAATGCGCTCAATCTCGCGGCTCAATCTGGGATGAGAAGCACCACTAGTTGCTCTCTGGGCATCGGTTTCGCTTTCCACCATTTTCAAGTCGGCGGTATTCATGTTGGTGAATATGTAGAATGGAGAGAAGAAGAAGAGAAGGAAGAAAACAGATATAAAGACCAAAATCAACACATGAGAAACAAAACAAGTGATGGGAAAAGTCTCCTGTTATTTATCTGGAAAGGCGTCGGCGATTCGGTCATAACCACCGTTCCAGGTTAGAGGGAGTCCCAACTGCGGGGCGCGTAAAGACTAACAAGCGGGAACGCTAACGGATGTTACTCTCTCCGCGGTCGGATGGCCTCCTCTTGCCACTTAGAGCCCTGGATTGCCTTCGGACAAAAAAAAAGGTACAAAATTCCATCAGGCAGGGATGCCAATACTGATTGGTAAAAAAAAATCAAAATTAATATCATCTGAAGGACACGGTTCATCGTTTCGTTTTCAGCTCAACTTCTTCATGGTGACGACTGTGGCACTGCTAAAGGGAGGGTCTAGAAAATATGGGCAAGGGAGGCATATCCAACAATTTTCGAGCCCTTTTTTTTCAAGGGGCTTAAGCCGAGGTGCCGACTTACCGACGGCTTTAACTGTTTGTTGACAAACCAGCTTCCATGGTGTATTCGAATCTTCGATGCGGAGATACCAGAATCCCCTTCTGGACGGGGGATTTATAATCTTTACCACGAGATTGACCCCCTTTTGGTGGCGCCTTGGTCCTGGATTGGTAACCTGGCTAGGTCCTAGGGGCCGGTGTTTTGCCTTGAATTGGCCAAAAAACAATCGGTGCCCGACGAAGCACTTTGGCAGACCCCATACGAGGACAGGGACGGCTTTGACATTTCCCCGAAGCTTTGTATCTGCGACATGGCGTGGCAAGGTACCGGTACCAAGATTGCATTTGCGATTACCCCGATAGAGATGCTTCTACTCCGTAGAACATGCGTTTATCAAGCTAATAACAAATAACCACCGTGCATTTTTCTCTTTCTTCTCCTTCAAACCCCCCCAGTGATCGCTCGGGACTCTCCGACACCCCATCCATCAGCCAGCAGCTCATTCACATCTTCGAGGCTTAGTCCTTTGGTCTCGGGATATATTCGCCAGATGCAAGCCCAGCCCAAAATGCACAGAGCGGCGTACGTGACAAAAGTCCACGTTGGTGTCAAGAGTTCCATCATAGGCAAAAAAGTCAAGCCCACGACAAAATTAGCACCCCAGTTCGTGGAGGTGCTCAGACCAGATCCTAGGGACCGAACGTTGAGGGGGAAGAGCTCGCTCTGCATCCATGGGACATTGCCCAAACCAAGAGCGTAGGCCCCAACATATAACATCACACTGGCGAGGACGACGAGTGGAGCTGTCCGCTGTGAGAGTGGTATTTTCTCATGAGTCAAACCGGAAGAAGATGGGTTTTTAGAGCCGAAACTCTCAGGTATAGAGATAAAATGAAATCCCACACTACAGAGTAGGAGTCCAATTGCCATAACCGGGATAGACCAGAGAAGGATCCGTCTCCTGCCTACCCGGTCAATGAGAACCAGTGCAACACAGGTTAAGATGAAGTTAGTGATAGCCACGGTGAGAGATGTTAATGTTGGACTTTCGAAGCCGAGCATGGTAAAAATTGTGGCTGAGAAGTACATCAGGGAGTTGAAACCACATAGCTGCTGAAGTCCTTGTAGCAGGCATGCAATTGTCAGAGCCCTCCTGTTGCCGCCAACTCGAAACAATTCCGTCCAAGTATCTTTCGAACTTTCGAACCAATAACCAAGGGAGGATGTTGGGTTTGATTTTTTGTGGCCAGGGCTTCTCATGCGTCCTCTCTTCCCTTTGGCCTCCTCTTGGACTTCTTTTTCAATTCCTCGTAGTACTCCATCAACCATACGTTGAACATCAATGCCTTGCCCAAAGACTTTGTTCAGAACTCTCCTAGCTTCCTCGTCATTTCCCATCTGAACGAGCCATCGTGGCGTCTCCGGCATAATAAGCATAATAACGCTCTGGACAACAGCCGGTACAGCTCCAAGACCAACCATCCACCTCCATCCTGTACTCTCACTACCCCATTGCACAAAGACCCACCCAACAATATATGCCACGACCTGTCCGATCGTAGTAAACAGGACATTGAGTGTTACCAATCGACCTCTGAATGGAGCAGGCGCAAGCTCAGCAATGTACAGCGGGGCCACAAAACTCCCAGCACCCACCGCAATACCAACCACAGCTCGTCCAATGATCATACCCCATACCGAGGAGGTAAGAGCCTGTATAACAGCCCCCATAACAAATGCGAAGTCCGCCAGCAGCACAACCCTCTTCCGACCCAAGCTGTCCGCCAAAATTCCAGATACGGGCGAAACGAGCAGGGCAAACAGCGCCGTGGCAGAAGTAATGAGAGACTTGTCGAGGGTCGACAGCGAGTGCCCGAGTGAGCTATTGATCGAAACCAGCGTGGCAGATATAACTCCTGTGTCGTCTGCACCAGCCAATGTCAGCTTACCAGCTCTTGTCTCTTAAACGGCGGCAAGACCACTTACACCCAAACAATAACCCACTGATCCCAGCTGTAAACGTAAGCAACCAGACAAACGGTCCCGGATGCTTCAAGTTCTTCTCCAACAGTAGAGACACATCGCTGAGGTCGACCTCATGGTTCACGTCGTCATCGTCGTTGGGAGATTCATGCCGCATCAATGGCTCTTCTGCCGTGTCGGTGGCCATGTTCCTGAGAGCTATAGAAACGGACGCCGTGGTGGTATTGCGGCTATGGCTTCTCGTGCCATGGACGAGGTTGGCTTTTAAGTAGGAAATCAAGAGAAGGCTGGGTTTCAATCCTGAGGGAAGTGTTGTGCTGTGCTCACCAAACAGGGTAAGAGTGACCCCTGCCAGGGCCTGGCTTGGGCGGACTGAGGCTGACTCGGAGCCTTGCAGGCTGCAGCTGACCAATAATGAATGCAGCTCTTGACTTAACTATCGTCTGCATCTTCCACCGATACTTTACATGAGGATTTATTCTTGCTCTTGTTCTATGAAGTAATTACAGAAAGAAACCTTTTCTGCTCAAGTCAAAGTTTAGAACTTCTGCGAGCTTCACAAATTTATATATTTTTCATTTGATGCGTACTCTACATAGGTAACCTATTTATAACTTCATCATAGCTCAAAGGATTTTCTCTCCTTATAATTTGCTCTTGAACTTAGAAGTCTCATCTCTCTTGACGATCACATCACTATCAGGATAGGGATCGATGGTCAACCCATTCAAAGGATTCAACTCACTCGCCCGGTAAAACATATCTTCGTAGACTTTACCATCCTTACGGCCCAGAGAAGAGTCAAGCTGCCAGTCGGGAAAGTTCCACGAGTCAACGAGTCGCAATGCGTGAGGCCTGATCTCTTCCAGCAACTTCATCACACTCTTGGTTCTCGTTAGCTGGATTTGTCGAACGGTAACTGCCGATGAAGAGTAGAACTCCGATGCTTCTTGCTGAAGTGTGTTAAGAGCATAGAGGCGGAAAAGCTTATGAAGGACATCGATGGTTGTTAAGTCCAGTTCATATCGGAGACTCTCGCTCTGAAGGGCCTCGTAAAAGTTTCTGACCACTAAATATTGAGAGTGGGCTGTGCTCAGTCGCCAGAAGTCAACGAGCAAAGAATTCCAGGAATTCTTCTCCACATCTCGATGCTTGAGAGCTTCAAATGTCAGAAATGATGTTCGCCAAGCAAAGGCCTCTACAAGATCCTGGTCAGAACCGAGGATGTCAAATGCAGCGCCAATGTCCTGCTTTTGCAAGAAGTTGGTAAAAATTCTTGTGGTATCGTTGTTGGGAGCTTTTCCTGTCAGGACACCTCTAGCAGATTTTAAAAGCTTACATGTTGTTAGTTAATAATGCATGAATGTAGGAATGATGCCACTTACATAACGAGCAACTTGTTGCGTTAACATGTAATTATCTCCTTCCCAAGTAGTGGTGGGTAAGTAGTCAGCGTACCAGGCGCCTATACCTCCAAAGCTCGAGTATCCATGGCCCCCGCAAGCCCTGCGGCAAACCTCGAGTCCCTCGGCTGCCGTTGTGCTTCCGAGAGCCTTCAGCCCACATGAGGTGGCATGTAAGTCAGCAATTAAATCGCTACCAGAATGGAGCTCCTCAGGCCCAGCTCCTCTGTTGGTGTCAGATACTTTGCCAGCATCAGATTTCATCCTCTTCTGGTTTTCCTGGTAGAGTCCCATCATAGCTTTTCCAGTGAAATGCAAGGCAAAAGTTGCGGCCAGTAAAGGGAGCAACCGAAATTGTACCATTGTATAATTGAGGACTTGGTTCTCCCCATGTGAATCCGATGAGGCATCTCGGTCTTGGAATTGACGACGAACAGAGGCGTACCTTGTTGCAATCGTAACGCCTCGAGCCAGGACACTTCCAGATTGCAGAACGATCGTTGATCGGACCCATGTCAAGGTGCCATATATCAAAGACGCAGATGCTGGCTTAATGTATTTGCTGGTTTCAGGATCGACACCGGAGAATCGAGCGAGCATATTAATATGCGGAATCTTGACATGATTGAGAAGAAGGAATCCATTGTCCATGGTATTATAGCCAAATTTCGGCCCGATATCTCCCACATGTACGCCTTCTAAAGGCTCGTGGGTCTTCATATCTCGTATCTGACAAACGAATGGATGTGGTCCATACGGTTTTCCATTGATGATGAGTTGTGCCATCACAACAGCGTGGTTTGCTGTACGCCCCAGAGAACCAATCCACCATTTGGACGCTGTGAGATGTGAAGAGTGCAGACAAAATGTTTTGTCTTCAGCGTTCCAAGTTGCAGTAGTCTCCAGCCCTCGAACGTTAGATCCATGGCCAAGCTCCGTTTGAGCATAGCAACCAATGGACTTGTACGATTCGGCGGGCTCGAGGAAGAGTTTGTGCTGCTCGGGGGTGCCCTGGTCGCGGAGAGTGGTCTGTAGCGTTAAGCAAGTATCCAGCAGGACGAGCCGGAGAGAAACTCACTAGATACATGCTTGCATGTAGCCCATATGGACCTGGCTCGCTGATTAGATCATTGGCTACAATGAATTCGTCTTGAGTCCAGTTATGCTGGACTTGCAGTTGCCTGAGCCTCTTCGCCCTTGCTAAGGCCGTCTTGAATTTGTCCACACGGCCATCGAAGTAGTTTTGAGATTTGTCAAAGACCTTTTCTGCCTTCAGAATCTTTAATACTCGATCTTGTCTCTCCAGTACTTCCTTCGTAAAGAGGAAGGTCGAGAGTTTCTCGACGGAGATATTGGATTTGTCTCTTTCGGCTTCAATAAGTTCGACACCTTGGGGAGGAGATGGCTTCAAGTCTTTTACCCATTGAGGAGTGGACATATTCAAGGCAACTTGGAAATTGAAACAAATTTAAGATTAACACAGAATGAAGATTGACACTTAAGGAAGATCGAACAAGCAGACAAATGAAACTCAACTTATACCGGTGGTTCAAATTAATAATGATGTTCTCTTGGACCTCGGATATGGTCGCGGACGCTGGAGTTTGGCCGCCGTACAAAGCTAAAAGCGTGCCGAGGCTTAATTGAAAGCCTGTCTTGGCTGTTGACATGTTTGATACGAAGAAAAATATGGGCTTTTGTCTATCGAAAATTCGACGTTTAAAAGAAAGCAAAGCAGTTCTTCTTTGAAAGAGAAGAACCGAGGAGCAGTAAGTAGGGCTTTATTTGAGGTTGTAGTTCAGGGTCAGCCACTAACCAATCACCCAAGATCCTAGTCGATAGGATTTCACCATCTTCATTTCACGAGCAATACATCTGATAGCAAAATCCAGCATAAACACATTAATCTTCACTCTCTTGTTGGCTCGGAACATATGTCGAGCCAGAAGATATGGCTTGTCAATGTCCAATGCAGCGCTCTTGGCTGCCCTTTCTTTCCCCTTCTCTTCATTCAGCCTCAGCTGCAGACGGGGATCAATGGGAAAACTAGAAGATGGCTTCTATAGTAAGATCTTATTTATACTCTCTCGTGCTATTGCTACTGCTCATTTGAGGTCGGAAACCTCTCAGCTAGCTAGTCTATGAGGTCATCCACCAACCACTCCTTCCTTCCCTTTGCAGAACTCATAATTAAGATTACACTGGATATGGATCTTCGAGTAAACTTGATATTTCTTGGATATTTCCTCCTCGCCATACCCTAAAATCTCATGACGCTTCAAATCGACATACCTAGGTGGCATTTTAGAGCCTCCAGCTTTTCTCCTGCATCATTTTTTATATTCAGTTTGTTACTTCTCCCCTTCACTCTACACCTATACCGAAGTCTATATTTCTTCACTTGTCACCTACCCTTCAATGAATCAGCAACCAGAAGGCCAGCTTCATCCGGCGACGATACGTTCTCAATCCACCTGTAGCACATGCCCATCCGACGATGCTCCTAATATCTCGCGCACTCGATTTTGGCTTGGCGTACTTGCCTTGATAATACTGGTGGGGATGGTAATTGGCATTGTTTTTGCAGCACATCAATACTTTGTCGATTTTGGAGGTCAAGGTTTTTTGAAGAGTAGAAATGCAGGCCGGCCTACTTCGTCAATCACTCTCAGTCCGCACCTCTTCCTGCCGGTTCGGAAAGTTCAGACACCTATGGAGAGCCATGTGTGGTGGAAATGGTACAAGCGGCAGTCAGATGTGCCGTATTACACATGTGGGGATCAGATGAACAGTTGCGAGGCGTATAGTCAACCTGTAGGTCACATATCAATCCTTTTAGGCAGTATAGTTGCAGAACTAACATGCATCCCAGGACATATGCTGTCCTACCGGGATGCAATGTTACAGTACCCAAACGAGTTTTTCTGGAATATTTTGCTGTAACGCAACTACAGCACACGATTGCCAAGCCTCTAAGGTCAACCCGCCAGAGTGTCTTGAATCACTCATTCAATGTTCCAAGGCAACTGGAGGTGGATGTTGTCCTAGTATTCTAGAATGTACACCAAATGGATGCGTCCATGTCTCCTCGCCTCTAATCATAACTCCCTCACCAAATATTTCAGCCAAATCATACAGCGGAGGTACCTCGAATATTTCTAGCACACAGTACAATACAGGATCCATTGGGATGTTTGTTACGGTTACCAACACAATCATTGAGCAGCCTGCCGCAACTGAGACGCTAGCTAAAGAAGGTGAGGTGGCAAAACTCGTGAATGGTTCGAGAGTTTCTATGGTGATTGGTTCATACCTCCCCTACCTGATGGCATGGGCCCTAATTTGTATTACGTTTGGGATGGGGATGCTATGAAACTAGAGAATTTCGAGTTGAGTTCGAGTTGAGTCAGAGGTTAAGCGATACAGGATGTTCTTTTAGCGATTTTAGATTGGAATAGACAAGTCTTAACCCCATACTATTTCGAAAGTCAATCTTCTGCCTTTGAATGAGAAGTTGTATGCTCTGGACTCGCCTTGCATCCATCTTGCAGAGTGACGTACATGAAGCATGCCATTGATAGTCATGGTGCTTTTCACTTTGTAGAGACCTTTGATACTACCTAGTTTTTAATTTAATAGCATACTTGTAGGTGAGGAACCACGTATGAGGAAATAGCCAGACTTAAAGTGAGCCTATTTAGTCCGTATGATATTTCAACCTTCAAAATATTTTTTCCAAAGGGAATGCTAGAACTAGAGCAATAAATACTTTCATGGCTATCATTTTGCAACGCTTTGGAGACCAGGGTTTCAAGCCTTTCACGGTATATCCTAGCTGACTGGTCTCTCCTACCTAAAACCATCCTCGCTCAAGAACGGCTTGCTATAGCCGTCAAGTAGTTCTAATCGTTAACTCTACACTCTATAATTAATTCTTCTTACTTTACTCGCTAACTAGTGTTAGCGAGTACAACTAACAATTCATAGAAAGTGAGTTTCCTATTCAAGATCCCGACGAATACAGAAATTTATTACATAACGCCGAGTTAAGGCGAGTGAAAAAAGAAAACAAAAGAAGAAACCCACAAGGCGGCTTCCCACCACGACCTCACATCTCTCCTCCCCTTACCCTCAAATATAACATGCACACCACTTCTCTCGTCCTCACTACCTTTTGTCTGTTCCCTAAGGCACCTATGGATCCAAAAATCCGGCCCCTCCCCTCGTCGCAAACCCCACGCTTTTTTCAGGCACTTCCAAGAAGGCCTTGTAGCCTAGTGGCGTGAGCACAGCGAGGTAGAACGCCGTCGCCTCCTCGAGCGTGGTGCGTCTGAGTGGGAGCGAGACGTGGTGGAGTGGCATCTTGAAATCCGCCTCAAGTATGAATAACACGATTTGCGAAGTAAACTGTTTATTTAAGGAAAGTCTCGCTGGAGAATGAAGGAGAGCTGAAAGAAATTTGAATAAAGGGAAAGAGACGCAGCTCATTCAAATTTCAATTAACACAAACAAAACAAAACGCCAACCCGTCAGATCATCGCTCCTTTCAGTTGCTATAACGCCAACTATACGCGTCGTCACCAGCTATCCTTTTTTTGTGTAACCCCAAAATCCAAACCGTCTGATATCACATGCAGTCGCTTCGCACAAAGACTGGAGACCTCGCCACCTCGTACGGAGGTACTATGTTCTAGACTCATATCTCGCCCCCCCATCAAAAAGACAGAACTTAAAAAATCTTTTGTTGCACATCGCACCTTGTGTAACAATAGACACGGGTGGAGTGATGTTGCGAGACTTTCAAGAGTGAGACTCCCGCACTAGCCATATGTGGTATCTCCGTGCCGGTACAGGTACAGTAGGGCACAATGTACGTTCGTATACCGACAGCCACCAGTAAGAAGACAATAGAAAAACGACGAAGGAAAGTCAGGGATACGTACCTCATCCTTTTGGCGGACTGTGGAGAACTTCAGCCAATATAAAATATATTCTCGCAGCTTTCTTCAATTCAAAGTTGAATGTTTTGTTCTTATATCTCTTCTAACTTGCCTCGCGGCTCACTTCTATCTAAACTTTCCAATAGCATCAAACGCCTTACACAATACCGATGAACGCCACCTTTTTTCTATACCCCGTAAATTCCAGAACGCCACTATTATTTTGCATATAACGTTGCCTGTACGCTTCCCATCCATGTTCATCTATTATTAATATAGAATGAATCGGATCCTTTTTTCGATACCGATACATCGTCGAAGATCAGAAAACTCCGTTTAGAAGCTGAAGAGCCCGCTCCTCCTTTTCCCCAAAGGATAGATTATCAACGCACTGAGAAAGAGGCCAACGGTGATGCCGATAGCGATTTGGATGACACTATAGCCCACATTGAAAACAATGCTATTGAGATCGGTAGTGGATGTGACTTTGACCTGTGAGAGAGAAATGTCAGTGCCAACTCCAAAGACTATTTATAGAACAATAGCTAGCTTACCATGCTCGTTCCATTGATCTTGGCAGTTCCATTTGCATATGTTGAAGAGTTAGTGATTTGATCTGCTGTACTAAGACCAGCCAACAAAGAGCCCGAGGCTGCAAGTCCAGATGGCACTTGAACGAATATGGCAGGCAACAACACTGCTGCTGCGACTCCATGAAACAGTCGAGAGTGTAAATTCGCAAGAACCCCGCTAGCGAGGGCACCAAAAGTGTTGGAGATTGGTGCTGACGATGGGAATTTCAGCGAACTGTAGTAGTTGGTAAGGTAACCGCAGAAGGAAACGAAGAGCATGACAGGTATCTGCTTCCACTTGGCTTGATTGATGACGCAGAGGCAGAGAGTAAATGCTACCACGAATGGCCAGCGGTAGTAGTGATTCATAGGACCCTGGCAAGTCGTGGAACTGGTTGCATTTGAGTCCATGAGGCCATAGAAAGCAGTGCCAATTGTGATTCCAAATCCTAGGAACAAAGAGTACATGATGGCATATACCATGCGAACAGACCCAGCCACTATAGACCGGGACTGAAGTTCGAGAGATCCACATAAGACGATGTAGCCAGGAAGGATGATTGCAATAGATGACTGAGCGAGAGCAGAGAAGCAGAAGAGGTTTCCACCGCGGATAGAGCCAAAAGCTCTTGCTAGGAACGAGGTGAACACTGCAGCAGAGATCTCGAACACGTTGCTGTATAGTTCCGATTTGGGGGCCAAGATAAGCTGGAGATATCCGAGAATGCAACCAAGAAGCCAGGCAGGGGGAAGATCGATCCAGCGAGCTTGAAATGCTACCATGATATCAGCTTACGGAATCTCGGCAAGATAAATTCGCATGACTTACCGAAAGGCCCAACAGTTGCGCTAGCAAACCCGTAAACAATTACAAGAAGCCAAGGATTATGCTTCTGCTTGCGTTTAATGATCTCATCCAATCTTTGAGTAGCTTCCTCCACGCCAATAACATCGTGGACGACTTCCTTGTAGACCTCGTGTATATCTTTCAACTTGCCAAGATCAATACCTTGGATGGAGCGCACAAGCTTGACCTCAGTTGTATGGGTTGATAAATCATCGAAAGAGATAATCATACATCCAGGAATGTACAAATATTGGGAATCAATCTCAAGTACCCGCGCACTCATTCTCATGTACTCTTCAAGACGATGGGTAGGAGCGCCAAAAGTCATCAGAGCTCGGCACAGCTTGAGAATATACTTCTGTCGACTGAGAGTTTCTGCGATGTGAATTGTAATCCGAATCTCGTCTTCGAGTCTTGGTCTGCTATTGATCTTCCCCATTGTCGCGTCGAAGAGTTTCGCACTGTGTGTTCTCTTGCCCAAGCTTGGTCGTGGTGCGCCCCTAGTTGGCGTTCTGCTACCACCAGGAGCAGCGAGAATGGCAGAAGCTTCGACGAGGCCCACTAGTGTATCTTGAGATTGGTTCCGTTGATTATACCATTTGCTTGACTTCGTCCTTGGAGTTGACATCCCGGACGATGCGGTCGAAAGAAGCTCACTCTTGGATGGGCTTCCAGTTGATTCAAAACTTCCTCTCCTTGATTGCATTCCAGCTGGTGGATTATAGAGTTTTAGGAGTGATGACAATACACCTCCACGATAATGCTGGGGCCGGGGTACATAGTCTTCAAGCTGGCGTCTCTCCTCTTCGGGTGTGACTTGTCCAGAAATGAGGCCTGAGTGTGCTGGCGCTGGCATCTTCAACGGATCTCCGTGGTGTTTCCGGGTATGGGCCCTCACCAATTTGCGAGCCTCGGAGGTGCTGGACTTATACTCCAGAGGGCCATTCTCGTCATTGTCGTCTTCTCCAGTATCGTATGGCCTCTTAGTATTCATATTAACAAGGGGAATATCGTCAACTCTGACGGGATATCCATTATTCCTGCTGGACATCAGAGCCGATGTCCCTTCTTCGGTGTCTTCCTCTAAACTCGTCCTTGTGGAGGCTGGGGCAGAATGGCTTCCAACCAAGGATGCTACCCGTTGTGCTCGTTCCTGGGCAGCAATAGCGGAGAAGGTCTTCTCGTTCACCTCAAAAACATCCTCGGAATCCTGGGAAAATGAAGAATTGTTCCTTAATAGGCTGGGCCGTGACTTGAAATGAGCTGGGTTAAGTGTAGGATTTGGAAATGTATTTTCTCTTTCCAATTCCGAAGTTCGTCTGAAATTATTGCTCATGCTAGAGTCTCGCGAATGGATTGGACTGAGCCTCGCGCTCTTCGGTGCTGCCAAAGGCGAAGGAGAGAGTGATCCATCTCGTGAGATAGCTTGTGATTTAGTATTTGTTGCGTCGTTGGCCCCACTGGTGCTCGTAAAGCGTACTCTGCTCCGCCTTGGATGTTGATTTTGTTCGCTATCTGGCCTGCTGCAAGATACACTAGAGTTGGCACTGATGTCCTCTGGATTTTTTCCCTCTGGAGATATCTCAATGCCATCCTGGAGTTGGGGTCCTGCTTCATCACTCGAGCGAAGTTGAGACATGGTAAAAGTAACCAAGTTTATATCCTCACTAACGAGCCAACGTGGCGACGAATCTTATTTATAGGTGTGTAGGAGTGTCTTCAAGGTGTTGGCTTCGCCAAAAGGGAGAAGGTAGTCTTCTGCGACCAGTAGTTAGATATAGTTTGCGGATGTGGCTTTGGAAAGCCAATTGAGGGAAAAGTCTTTGTGTTGCGCCACCGATAAGAAATAGGTCCGAAACGAACGCTCTATGACGAATGGTCGCAATTGGGTGCGCAAGAAGCCCAAAGAGAGAAGAGGTTATGAATAGTTGAAAGAGTTACGAAGAGAGGCAAAGATCATTGCAAAGTGAAAGGTGGTGGTGACTTAAGGGAGGAGATGAGAGAGGTATTGCGCAGGAAGCGGTCTAAGTCTTTATGAGGTAAGTCCGCCTCCTCCCGGACAAGAGCTCAGCAAGCTGCCCTGGTGATGGCCCAGGAATTAACAGTGCAAGGGGAAACGGGGGAGCTTGGATATTGCCCCGGCCAGCTGTGGCTAATAACTTATGAGGATTACTCCCCTCCTATTAAGCATCAAGCACCAGGGACATGGAGGAAGAGCACGACCGGTAAGTTACGAGTCTCTTGATGCCGCCCTCTCGTGTCCCTATCAGCCGTAGCCAGAACCACTTTACGCATCGCTTGATGGCATATGTCGTTGGCCAACGGAGGTTCGGGAAAACATAGTGTGGGCAACTTGACACTAAGGGACGCGCGATCCTGATCTGGTCGTTGAAATGTCCATCCGGATCCTCGAGGTGTGGGAGGCTAAAGCTTCCAGACTTCAGGCCAGAGCATTGAGTTCCCACTTTACATATCAAAAGAGAGGGGACCAGCTGACAGGAGGCCATGAGATGAGGAGTAAGACACGTTGGGCATCGAGCCAAAGAGCATGGGAGAGACAGCGATCTGAGCTTTGGTGGAGCGCGAAGACATTGTTTAGCAATGCAATCCACAAGCAAAGGCGAAGATAATGAGAGCAGCGAGGCAAGCCTGCCAGGTACGCTCTGCAACTTGCAGAGCTCCAGACCTGTTGGACTGCTGCGACTGGTGGATAGCAAGATGACCGACGTAGACTTGTCGTCATCCGTCATCCGAAGTTCGAGATAAGATACGAGAAGAAATAGCGTCGCGAATTTTAGGCTAAAGAGTGAGTCAGAGGCTCAAGTCGTCTCAAGACTTAAGTTCTCAACATTTCCGCTCTGTTACGCAACCTTTGAGATTCCTGCAGGCCAAGCCAACTAAAGCGCCGCCTCCGGGAAGCCCATATTAGGCATTCCAGACAAATATCTTTTATTTTGATTTTGATAACAAATATAGAAAAAGAAGAGAAGACGGCGGCTCCGTCTGCGAAGAAACTTTATCAACCTTGACTCTTGAGCCTCCCCCTTTTCGTCCCACGGTCCACCTTCCCAGCGGCGAACACCTCTACATCTTTTTTTTCCTTGGAAATTTAGCCAGAGCCAGACCAACTCTCACATGTTGAAAGCCGACTGACACGGGGATCCACATGTGACGTTTGCATCCCGTTGCGCGAGTCTAGGCCATTCATTGGCTTCACCATCGGGTTCTGGCTGGTATTGATGGAACCGCTGCGAGTCCGAGATGCTTGGGTTGAGCTCCCATTACAAAAATATGCAAACCGACGTCGTACTGCATGGCTTCGAATATGGCTTCAGCCCTGTCGGCAGGCAGCTTCGGATTCAAACCGGAGGGGGCGTTATTAACAATCCGGTCAATTAAGTATACAGGTACGAAAATAAGTGTTATCTCCTATGCCGGACCCTATCTTTTGGGCGAAGCTGCGCACCCTGGCGTGGATCCGGAGGTCTCATATATTTCCGCCCAAGCTGTGGTACCGGCCGCGGGCCTGATCCTGTCTCAAAATCATATAAAACTTAATTGCCGTGCTCGGATGGGGCATCACGACTAGCGAAGAGGCTTTCAATGAAACATTTCAGGTTCGAATTAGATCTCTGATAAGCGAACCACTAGACGTATGGTATTCCAACCGCATGAGATTGTTAGCGAGAATATAACGAGATTAGGAGTAGGAGAAAAAGAGACACTTGGGACAGACTACAGACTCGTGGGCTTGGTGGGGCTAAGGCCAGTATCGAGATACGGATTTCTACGAGAACACGACAAACATTTGAATCTCGCCCTGAAGATCATGGACACTGCGGGTCTCTCCTAACTATCGCATTTCGGTCTTCATCGATACCATTCGAGTGCTAGGCTGTTGATTGACTTTGACCAGGACAAAATCTCTTATCTATCGAACTTTACTCTCATCCAAAGAAAGGGATTGCAGATAGGTAAAGACTACAAGCCTAGGTTATCAATACAACCAACAAGGATGAGGTCTAAAGAGATGGAATATCTAGTCCACCATTTGTTTCGCTCCCCCGCGTTTGACCTACTCTTTACTGTTTCCCGGAATTTGATTTGAATTCGACTCTCCGGCTTCCGCCACAGCTTCTAATTCCCAACATATACGCAAGCTATATACTAGTACTATGCTGCTTTTGCTTTTGCTACTTTCTTACTTTGCCAGAACATTAAAATGAATCTCAATAAACAATGATAGCACTTAACCCTAATTATAAAGAAGTATACATACGAGTTATACTACCAGGTAAATTTTATAAACTACACTACGATATAAATTTATCATTTTAGTTTAATGTTATTGAAATACCTTACCTTAGGGATCTGCACGGTTAACCTCGTACATCTTAAAGGGGTGTTTTAAGATCTATGAGTCTCATATGGCGGTGAGGAGGTAATTTGACATCTGACATCTATGAAATGATATTGTTCAGTTAATTTATAATCCATACTATTGAAAGGCGGAATACATAAATGTAACTCCAGATAAGGACTTGTCGTAATGGCAGTATAGAAAGGTACACAAATCGGCGCATCTTTATAATATCCCTAGGGACTGACTCCGCGGTCCCCGTGGAGGAGAGACTTTTCGGGTTCCCTCATTCGGCTACATTCATTTATCTCTGAGGAATCCGCAGGAGGCACAGTTTCATTAACACATTTCTACATTTCTTCCATCTTGACACCAACCAGAATTCTTACATCCAAAAGTAACTCGTGCTGAACTCTCATAATTATAATGTGGATTTGAATGCACTTCTCATTCCTGAAAAACAAGGAAACTCAAGCGAGAAAGGAAAACTTGAATTGATATGCATTGCCATCTTTTACCTCATACGGCTCAGGGAATGACTGTGTCTCGAAAAACTAAAAGATCTCCGAGCAGTCAAGCAAGCAAGTAGGCCGAAGGTTCTAGACCGACAAACATATGAGACAAAATCATTGCATTGCTGCCATGGTCTTGTCGGCTTGAGTGTCAAAAGGAAACTCCGCGTCGTACCGACATGCATTCAACACGAATCCAAATCCAAATCCCCCCACTTTCAATTCATGCCAACGCTACCTGCATTTGCATTTGCAGCAAAGGCTTCTGTCACAAGGCCGATAGAATACTTCGGAGGCTTACGCCGTGGAAGTAACAACAGTAAGCGACGTCGGAATGCATTCAACCCCGAAAAGTCACCCATCCAGCCGCGTCCATCGAGTCATATGTACTGTACACTTTCAAGATTTAGCTTAAAACAGGAAATACAAATGGTAATACTGACTTGCTGATTCATTTTAAGGCCTTCTGGCTTTGTTAGATCACAGCAATTGTGCGTATGTACAAATAGCGTTGGAGCTTAGAGTTCTAAGAAAGAGGAGTATGACTTGCTGTAATAAAGGGCTAAAGCCATCTTCAACAGACTCAATAACGAGGCTTGCATTGCTTTCGCTGAATCCAAATAAACGCTAACTATTAACACTGTCATCAGTGATGATTTCCCCCATACTAACTCACCCCTTAACCTATCCGACATAAGCTACCCCTCCCCCCTCCCCTAATCACTTAAATTCTCCCCAAGCACACTTCTCCTTCCCCAAAACACCCACTCCCTTACCACCAACGAGGTAAAATACCCTTCCACCGACTCTGCCACCGAATAACTACTCCCTCACTCTCAAGAAATAATCCTAGCTCCTTCCTAGATAGATCCCCACCAGGACTTCGTAACCAGTCTAACGACCTGGATAATTTCTAAATAAGCCCTTTGCCCATTTAACACATGTTCACATTCGCAATACCAAATAGCTGAAAACAAGCTAGTCGGTTTCTAGTCTGGAGTATTTAGCATGGCAAGCGAGCATGGCTATGAAGAAATATTACAGCTTTTAGAAGAACTGGCTCAAGGGGTAGATTTATGGTATAGTTGTAGGAGGGAGAGAAGATATTAGTATTTAATTTCCACTTTGATTGTTTATCCTAAGAATGAAGGTTTGGAACCTGGAGTTAAGTTGTTTAAGATTTAAGATTTATATATTTAAGAAAACCAAAAGTGTAAGTGTGTTTTTCATAGCTTGAGAGCTTTTAATTTGAAATCCTCAAAAACAATCACTCCTCTCTCTAATTCACACTTACCCCGCATCCTCTCGCCAATTAACCTAATTAGCTATTTCGTCCTAAACGTATAATGTAGAAAAAGCCTTTACCTAAATAGAACTTCTTGGCCAAATATAGTCCTTCAATATGCCTCATTTTCAAAATTAATGGTTAACAGATTGTAAGGTGGGCTTCATTCTCTGCGCGGGGTGCTGGCTTAAGAATGAAAATGAAACACCTTCTCTTCTCTACGGCTGGATGAAAATTACGAAATCGAGCTTTGAAGATGCTGATATACACAGAGATAAAAAGGAAATTAGCTATACGAAATGAAGAGATAGGACTTGTGCTGTTGCAGTTAGTGGACACGGCGAAGGACTAGTTTGTAAAAATCTACTCAAATCTTAGCAGCTGTCTATAAGCGGATAAATCTTAAACCAATGGTAATCAGGAACTAGTCCGATATCAGCGTGATTAATTTGTGCCCCAATGATCATGCAACCTCCCCTCATCCTCAAGAATTACCTCGTCCCCCGTCCAGCCTAGAGCCTCCAACCTTTCCGGAAGTGGAACATGTGTATTATAAAACATCGAGTACAGCCAATCAGCATCCAGGACATTCATTTCCTTCCCCTTATACATTTTGATCATAGCACGGGAGAGCTGAAGACCATAGCCTTTTCCCATAGCGAATGCATCTAGTATCAAGTCAGAGAAGTGCATATATACGGCTTGGGGTGATAAGACATACCGGCCTGAGCCTCGGTAGCTCTATCCAGAGAGTGTACGAGCGATTCAGAGAGGGCAATTAGTGGGGTCATTGCTCCGCCATACAGCAACAGGATGACGATGATGGGGTGCTGAGGAGGCCATACCCGAAGGTTATCAAAGCCGAAAGATTTGCACACTTCAACCCAATTTGCAAAGATAATAAGAGCAGGTAACCTTGTGCCGACCACAGACTACATATCATTAATACCAAGTACTGCAGGCCGAGGTTTTCCGTGCTTACCAAAATCAACGTAAGTGCTTGCTTGAGGCTGTTATTCTTCCAGCTTCCGATTTCTTGAACAATAATTGCAGCAACATCGTCAGTATTGCACTTCTCCAGCACCAGCTGTGTTATTGCAATGCTTTTACGCCAAGGAAACCCCCAAATCAAAACCTCAGACTTGGAAATCCTAGAATTAGCAGACAGCCCCTCCTGGGCATAAACGTCTTTCAATGGAAGATGTAGCTGCTTTGCGACCTCTTCAATTGCAATCTTTGTCCGGCCATCTCGCAGCGCATATGACTTAAACCCCTTAGCGGGAGTCATTGGTTGAAGGAAAAGGATGGCGAATATAGTACCGACGTAGACGATACTAAAAGCGTAAAAGAGGACGTCAAAGAGGGCATCTGGGTCAGATTGTCCTACGATGGGGGCACAGCACCAGATAATCCAGGCCCAAGAACACAGGAATATTAGCTTATTTGTTAGCAGGAGTACTTTCGGTGTCCAGAGCCTTTTGTTCATGATGTTGTTAGACTTGGATCTCAACCCCTCCAAATCTTTGTCGTCTTTAGTTTCTGGGGCGCCCCGGTTGTAATACAACATGGGAATTCTACAAATTTCCCAAACCATGCATGAGCAGAACCAAAAATAGATGCAATAAAGCCTCTCGTGGTTATCATTCAACCACCGTGAGCGCGTTTGCGAGGGCTCGAATTTGGAGACTGCGACGGTCCAGATGATTGGTAAGACATTTCGCCATATCAAAAGGATCTGGACAACCAGATTGTACAAGGAGGTCCAAAACTCATGAACGATCCTGTGCCGCTCTCGCTCTTGTTTCTTTCTGTACTCGTGCTGGGTAATGACATTGCGAAGAGCTGCGGGACGAGAGGGCCGACGCAGCACGTGGTACTGGCGATAATTGAGATACGTATCGAGTACGAATTTGGTGATGGCGAGGCTGATGAGATGTGCTTTCCACTTAACATCTGGCCGATAGAGAATAGGAGTCACAATCTGATAGTCATGCTAAGCAAGATTCCTGCTTTGAGAAGTTGCAAAAGAGCTTACGGCCTGATACAGGTACGAGAAAAATTCATGGGGCCACATTTCAAGAGCGAAGTTTTATGTCTCCAAAAGGCCTGTTGTTGTACATGTTAATGATGCAGGTGATGGATATCGTAACAGAGAACCGGTTTTTATTTCTTAGATATCGTCAAACAGCTCTTGTAACGGAGGTACAGTATAGTAGGGGGTGGGTGAGAAAAAGAGATTCGGCACGGGACGGGTTCCGGATATTCGGATTCAATTGGCGAGGCTTAGCAGGGACTTCGTGCTTCGGGAGGTTAATTGATCAAAGCTTCTAGAAGCTAGGTACGCATGATGGTGTAGAAACGATGCATTTTCGTTTGTTTGAGGCAAATACAGTAGACTAGGCGAACAGACGACGAACTCGGTGGCAAGAAAGGCATTGGGTTTCATGCTCACTCCGAAAGGGGTTCGTCTCAACTACAAAACTCATCTCATTTTGCTTCACTCATTGGGGTTTGCGGGGCTGCTGGCCCGCCAGAAATTGTTTAAACGGTACGTCACGATCATAAGAAGTAATTGGGATTTAAAAAATTACTATAAATAGTACCTAGACTAAAGAGCGGGAATAGCACGAAGGAGCTACTGGTGCATTATTGTCCTTTTTGTGGTGAACATGATATCAAACAGCGTAAATTTTGGATGGCCTTTTTGCAATGGTATGGACTCGTTAGAGTAAGAATTTCTATTTCGTCTTGTGTTAAACGGCGCGATTTAGTTGGCATCGGTACCGAGATTTGGTTTCCTCTGAGTAGCGTATAGTTCCGCCATAGAAGCCACTCCACCAGAGGAAGTGGAAAACATTGTAAAACAAAGAGGTTTCGATGCGTAGGTATCATCGAATAAGAATTAGCTTTTCGCAATTCTCCTCCAGTTGAGAAAGTTCGGACGGGGGAACCTCGTGTCCATCCTCATAAGCTTTCCAACTCTCTCGAATCCACCACTCAAGTCTCTCTCTGGCGTCTACACTTATCCCAGATTTCTCAACATCTTCTCCCGACCCCTTAACGCCGCCACTCTTTATACATTCCCTCCGAATCTGTCTAGCAATAACACCCATCTTCAGCACCCAGCCTACTTTCCACATGGGATCCCTAAAAAATGTGATACTAGATGGCTATAGAAATGCAGCCATATCCTTGCACAAAAGGCTCGAGGGGGCTAATCGGGGTGCCACCGGGGTTAGACTCTCTGAAGGTGAAGCCTGCAATAGATAGCGCTACGACTGGACCCAACAGCATCACAGGAATATATCTTCTCCTTGAAAACAACGGCGACAGACGATCATGGTCTTTGTAATATAGATTTGCGAGGTATTGGGCAAACAGCCTCTTTAGATTTTTTGCGCCTGTGCTCTCTTCAGTAAGCACAGGATGTTCCATGAAGAAAGCAAATCTTGCGTTCTGCGTAAAGATTTCGACTGCTGATTGTAGAGTGACAGCCCATTCTTCTTTTTCTTGCTCGCTGGAAGCTTGAATACTGGTGGACATAAAGCCGCCTATAATCCAAGTGAAGAAGGGTATCATCATGCATACGGATAGGATTATCGACCGAAGAGGGATTTTAATCTCTGGTTGTTCAAGGAAGCCGAGCCCCAAAAAGGAAAAGGCCAGTACGCCGATATAGATGATGGAGAAGAATAGCGTCCTAAGGATTTAAAGGACAATGGTACTACAGGGGGGCGATCGACGAAGATCTGCATCTGGCGGAGGAGATTTAGACATGGTAGTGGCCGAAGAGTGCTCGAGGTAGTCAATTGGTGTGGTTCTTTAGTAACGAGTTCGCTCTACCTTATACGACGTCACAATTCTGACAAGTTAAAGAGTGGTTTCTGGGGGTCTCGGGTTAGGGTACACATACATCCTTCGGAATATTATCTTCTACGTTACGGTTATCTAGGCTTTAGTTTTGCTAAGATACGAATCGATGTTACAGCTTCCGTCTTCTTTTACCAGCAAACAGCACATATACCGTTGGTTGTCTAAGCCTCGGTTTTGACTGAGATATAAATCGAGAGTGTTATAGCTAAGAGTGAGATACACTCGCCTATATAAATCTAATACATAAACGCTAAGTAGTCAACTTTTAATAGAAACCCTATTTTACTTTTATATTTACTAATAAGATACTTTTGTCGAATCTTATCACATGTAACAAGAGTTATAGTCATTAAAGTTAGAACAGAATAGCAACCGTTTTCGGTACGGCTGAGCGTATAGAATTGAGTGAAGAGCCAAATAGGAGGCTCTCAATAGCTATATATATTTGCAAAAATAAGATGCCTTAGGCAAGAAAGTAAGTGTTCCTCACTGTACGATTATAAAACTATACAAGCATTCCCTGGGTGGAATCATTAAGCTAGCATATAATTAGGCTGGTAACACGATACAAATAGTATACATTTGGAATGCCTGAGGATGTTATCTTTAGAAATAGGCTTGTACACAAGCATTAAATGAATGCACTTAAATATCGTGAGGAGATAGAAATAATAAGGGTTATAGCGCATAGTCAGGTGACCGTTGAACCGACAACTTTAAAAACATTTAATTTGAATAGTATATTTATGATTTCTAGCTGAGATAATAAGATGAGATAGTTGTTATAACATAAACCAGCTGATATAAAGGCTTATATTTCATCGCTAGGTAAAATAAGTTTAAAAACTCCACACTTGAAATTTACTAAATGAAGTTGCATTTTTCTCTAAATCTAGAAATTCTATTAGCCAAATTCCCTTTGCTAATAAGATGTCTCTCGACGGCCTGGCGTAACTATTACTCCGACTGCCGGGATGAAATAAGTGCTCGATTGGAACATCCTCGCCAACTACAAAAAGCTCTCACGATCAACTGACTTCAGATTGAAAACTTGAGTAATAGTTACAAAAGCTGTGAAACGTCTTCTAAAGTACTAAAAACCCCAAAACGAAAATATGTACTCGTTTTAACATTTGACATAATAGAAAGTTCCCGCAATCAACTGACTTTAAAACAAAACTTCTCCACAAGTAACAAAAAGCATCAACCGTCACTTTACTTTTCCAAAGTCTTAAAAACCTCAACCCCGAAAAGGATGATTATTTTATCTTTTAATTTATCTTTTTGATTTACTAGACATATACAAACCCGCAACTTCTTTCATCTTGAATAGAAGGGATACGGGGGTGAGAATATCATATCCTACCAACTTACATAGATCCCTCTACTTTAAAAAAGCAAGCCAGACAGGCGCCCCAGCCGTCGTTTCAGTTTCAGGTTCGGGGGGTGAGACAAGCGCACTGATGCCAGGGGAAGATGCCAGGGGAAGATGCCAGGATGCGACGGCCGAAGGAACCCCAAATGTCGGGCACGCGTGGAAAAGTGGAGGGCCGGAGGGGTTTGTTTTGGATACGGAGGACGGAGGACAGCAGGAAGGATCGTCGGGAAGATTTAAATAGATTCGATGATGGGTGATGGTGGTCGGACGTGACGTGAGGTCAGGTGGACTTGGGGTTTCGCTCTAGGTCCTCGGTCTCGGTCTCGTAGGGGAGGATCAGATCGGTTGCTTTCCTCGGGTAAAGGCGCCTGGAGGCATCGAATGAGCGAGCGACTGATTGATTGATTGATTGATTGATTGATCGATCTGATGATTGACGGTGGGAGGAGAGAACAAACCGATTGGATTGGAGGGGGAGGGAAATGATAGCTCAAGCGCGGGGAGGGGTTTATTGGATGGAGGGGTTCCACGACGATGCCACATGTGGATATAGTTACAAGTATGTGAAGAGGAGAGAAGAGAAGGACGGAGGATATTCGGGGCGGTCTCTCTCATGCGCGACATGAGGTTTGTTTGGTAGATGGATAGATGGATGGGAGGAGGAGGTTGACAACTGTCAAATAGAATGGGACGCTGCAGAGAGGAAGGGCATGGAGGGAGGGCGACAAGCGATCGCCACGAGAGGAGAGATGATTGACGCCTCGCCCACAAGCGCCGTGTGAATATGCGGGCGGCGTGCACGCGCGCTGCAGGACTCTTTTGATCCGTGAGATGGAGAGGGTGAGCCCTTCGTTTTCCGGGGATGCGTGGCCTCTAGATAGGCCGGATCTCTCCAAGATGCCACGGCGAGGTCAGATAGATGGGCGTGTAAAGTATGGAAGTGTGTGATATAGAGGAAGCCGTGGGAAGAGATGATTGGGGGTGAACACGACGGGCTCTCGATGCGAACAAATGTCTCGCTCGGGGCGTGATTGGATGGATGCATCATCTAGGGGTGACGGAGTAAGGAGGGGGAGGGCGAAGAGGAGGAGAGGACGGGAGAGGAGACGGAGGCGGAGGCCATTCATCTCTATGCAGAACATGGCCGTGCCAGGAGGGGGATGGAGGGGGGGGAAAGGAGAGAAGGATTTCTAATACGGCGAGGGTTGGTGGTGCGAGAGAAAACCACGAGTTCCAGTCGGCTGTGCGAGAGTGAGAGAGTGAGAGTGTGAGAGTGTGCGAGAGTGCGAGAGTGAGAGAGTGAGAGTGTGCGAGAGTGAGAGCGTGCGAGAGTGAGAGCGTGAGAAGTGGTGGGCGAGAGGGTCAGAAGAGCCATGAATAGCAGCAATTCCGGATCGTGGGAAGAGGCGTCTCGTTGGCTGTGAGGTGCCCTCTCGATCCTCGCGCAGATGGGAATGGCCTGGCTGATTGAGGGTGCACGAGCCGACCTGGAGGTATAAGAAAAGTGGTATCGACAGGTATTTGCAGTATACATAATCCATCCATCAGGCACACCCGTATCAGCGAGATCGACGCACCCTTCGTTCACCAGCCATCCCCAATCTAGCATATCATACTGTATCGTATCATCCCATTTCGCTCCAGCACCCACCCCGGCCGCACGAGATCCTCAGACCCCGGGCGTTGGTAATCGATGCCTCCGAGTCTCGAAAAGTCTTGAGTCGGCGTTCTTTTGATTCTGCAGACGGACAGCAGCAAGAGCGGAGTAGCATCAAAAGCACCTCCTGTATTACCCAATATCAAAGTGGCAATCCGGCCATTGGCTCATTCATCAGTTCTCTCTTTCTCTCTCATATCACCGGCCAAAGCCATCACAGAATCAACGCGAGCGGATCAACCAATCAGCCAGCTCCAACCTCCAAGCACATAGCCTTTCACTCCTGATCACTTTCACTTGACCAGCAGCTCTTCTGCAACAAGACTACATCCCGTTCAACTTGACCGGCAGCTCTTTTGCAACCAACTGCATCGCTCTCACTCTGGCACCCCGAACCCGGTCGGATCACCCTTCTTCGTACCTCTCGAACCCATCCAGATTCGCCTCCAAAAAATAAAAAGATAAAACCCCGTCTCGGTCTAGCTTCCCAGGTCCCCCCCCACTAGTAGCCAATACCGGCTGTAGCAGCAGCAGTATTGCAGCAAATCCTTTACTAACCTGACCCGACCTAACCCAACCGAGTTCCACCCTGCCCTACCCTACCTTACCTGACTTGCACCCTTCTCTCCTCTCCTCAACCTCGACTCTTCTTCCTCTTCCTCTTCTGCTTCATCTTCTATTACACCGCCCTCTCTCTCTCCTTTCCTCTCGTCGTCGCTTCCGCCCCTCCCTCCTTCTTTAGAGTGATTATCGAAACCCCCCGCCAGGAGTCGTGATCGTGCGCAGATTGCTCTTCCGTCGCCCGCTCGCAGAGTCGTCCCGTGTTCGTCGTCAAACAGTTCGGGTCCCATCCATCCATCCATTGCCCCCCAGTTCTCCGTCTTCGTCCTCTCAAACAATCCCCCGTACCCACAAACAAAATATCCCCGAGCTTTTCTCGTCGTGCTCATCACAGGACAACTTGGAACTCGGAGTCTTTGTTGCGTCGGGAGATCGAGACCGGAACCCTGAGCCCGACACCCATCGACCTTGCTCCTTGGACCGTCGAACCACCGAACTCCTGCCCGCCCTCTCAACCCTCTTCGATCGCTCTTTGTTGAACTGCAGAGCTTCTCGCACCTTCCTCTCCGTCGCGCTTCCTGGAATTCTTCGTCGCTTCGTCCTGGTTCGATTAGAAGAAATTCTCTGTAATTTTCTCCCTGGCAACTACATACTCCGCGACGCGTTTTTGTTTCCTCGGGTCACCCGGCTTTTTTTTGCACACATCTTGGATCTTGATCGACTGCGAAAGCGAAGCTATTCTTTACAAACCTTTGGATCCCCCTTCACTGTTGCCTCCTTCACAGGCTTGCTTGCTTGTCTCTGCTCGACGCGTGAGCTCACTACGACGACTACTACTTTACAACTACATAATTCTTCCAACAACTTGCATACAAAATCTGGTCGATCATCGATCTTCTAATACCCCTAATACACTTCGCTGCTGCCTGAAGCTTCCGACAGTCGCCACTCCCTGGACGTCGACTTTTTGCCCGCCATCTTTTCGAACTTCGCACCATTCGTTAGATCACCCCACCCGCACACCTTCAACAACATGAGTATGGACGCAGGCGGTCTTGCTCAGATGTCCTACAACAACTTCCCGTCCAGCAATGGGCTGGGCATGCCCGGCTCGGGATTTGCCTCCAGACGAGCCAATGGCACCAACATCAAGCGTCTCTCGTTCGAGCCGAAGCAGACGAGCCCGACAGATAATGGTGCCCCGACACCTCGCACATCACGATCTCACCTCCTCGCAGGCTTGAGAACCGCTCCCAAGTCGGCCACTTCGAGCAATTTCCCTTCCACTGCACCTCCCACGCAGCTGCAGCACAATACCGGCCTGGGAGGCAGCATGTTCGCCGACAACAAGGAAAACTATGGTGGGCCCAAGACATCCGTTTACTCGAACCAGCACAACTCCTACAACCAGATGAACGGACACCGTCAGATGTACTCGGTCCCGGAGCAGATTCTCGCTCCGCCCGAGATCCTCGTCGACGACCAAACCCAGCAGGAGATGGACCCGAACCTGTACGCCCAGCTGGTGGCTACCAACATGTATCTCGCAGAGCAACAACAACGTCTGCAGCAACAGCTCAGGAATGTCCAGGCAGCCGCCCAGCAATTCCAAGGCATGAACTTGGGCATGGGGAACCAGATGCAGCAGCAGTTTGCTACGCCTCCGATTACACCGCAAAACATGGGCATGTACCAGCAGCAGCAGGTCAAGAACAACATGCAGCCCATCATCACCCCGGTGGTCGGGGCTCAACCCGGCGTCTACTCGTACTACAACCCCATGACGGGTCAGCAAAGCTACTTTATGGACCAGAACGCACAGCAAACCCAGTACTCGGACAACCATGGTTACCAGCACCAGGCCAATTACTCGCCACCCCAGCAGAATAACACCCCACGGTTCCAGGTCTCACCACCCCCGCAGTCGGATACGCCTACGTTCACCAGGAGCATCAGCCCTCCCAAGAAGACCTCTTCGCCCCCTCAGGACCATGCTCCGTTGCCCCCACCATCGGCTGGCGCTTTCCGCCGTGGGCACCGCAAGGCGAACTCCATGGCTATCGGTGTTGATAATACCACGTCGATTGAAGGCCCGAGATCAGCCCTTTTGCCAAAGAGCATGGGTTTCCCGTCGACTCCAGCTCCATCTGGGTTCGGTCCTGGCCAGGCGCGTGCTGGTGAACATCCGGTCCGCCAACCCCGTGGCCCCCCTCCGTTGGAAGAGCTGATCGCGAAGCCAACCACCAAATTCGAGGGTAGCAAGAACTTCGCTGCACGAACCCGTCGAAGTGCCCTGCACAATCTTGTCCGCGCAGGTATGGAACGCCGTAGGGGACCGGGAAGTGCAGGCTCTGGTAGCATGACTCCTGTCTCGGAAACGGGCGAAATCTCATTCTCCATCTCCTCGGACAACGATTCGGACAGCGGCCACAGTGGGAGTGGAAGCCTCTCCGGCCGTCCAAGTCTCGGCAGCTCGCGCCCATCGGCTCATGGTGCCATCGGATCCGATCGTCCATCCTCGAGCCAAAAGGAGCATTCGTTGGAGAGGAAATCCGTTGCCTCCGTAGACAGCGGGTTCACTACTGTGAGCGTGAGCAGCGATGAAGGATCCGCAGTCGGAGGTAGTTTTGCAGCAGTCTTCAAGAACGGTGGAAAGAAGGTCGAGACCAAGGATGTTGAGCGGAAGGCGCCGATGCTCGTCCTCACGTCGGCGAAGGAGCACAAGAACTCTTTCAATTAGACAGCTACGAAAAGCAGTCAACCTGGGGTAGATCCCCGATGGTTGGTATCCGATCATTCATTGTTTTGTGCCAATTTGATATTGCATTCGACTGTGCATATTGCGTTGCTTTACCTTATGATCAATGACCAAGAAATTACCGAGTCTTAATTCAATACACCACAATCATTCGCTTTTTATTTTTATTTTTCAGGCGGACGAGGATTTGATGTCGATGTCTGAAGATGGCATCAAGGAAACCTTTGGATTGCATCCATGGTTGCATATCGTGGCTGGGGTTTGGGGTACGAGTTTGTGTTCCTCTTGGGCGCCCTGTGTTTGCTGTGCTTTTCGGGACTTTTTCGAGATGGAAGTCCGTAGCGTAAGGGGGGCTAGGCGGTGTCCTTTTGGTGACGGATTTTGGTTTGGATTGCGCAGCAATGGAAATTGAGATTTTTTTTTTTAAAGATATATGAATACAACCAGCCTGGATTGCGAGGTATGAGGGAATGACGGGTTGGGTCGAATTTTATTTCTGGGGTGGTGGTGCGGTGTGGTGTTGTGTGGCATGGTGTGTGTGTGGTGTTGGATGCATAGCTTAGGCTGGGTGATAGATGAAATGTGATATTATAGCATACATCGTCTGGGACGTTTTTTGATCTGATTGTGATGGTGATTCTTTATGATATGATTTTCGTGTGAGGGGTTCGATGTATAGGTGACTTGGGCAAGTGGTGGAGGTGTCCCCGTGTAGAGAGTATAGAGAGAACAAGAGCTAACCACGCCACTCAGCTTTCCGAGCTAGGCTAGTCAGCTAGCTAGCTATATAGCACAACAAAGCTAAACGGCGATTACGGTAGAAAGAGGTGTTAGGCTAGAAGCTGGTTAGACTTTCTGGGTTTCCTGTTGTGTTTCTCTGAGTGGGATTGGGATTGGGATTGGGGAAGAGGGAGGAGGGAGGAAGAACGCGGGGGGGGGGTTGGTCCAGTGTGATTTTATGGAAGGTGGGTGGGGATTTATGGGGTTTGGGGTTTTCTGGGGTTTTGGGGGTTGGATTGTTTGGATGGTTTGGATGGTTTGGAAATATGCAAGTTGTTTGGGGGAGGACTAGAGGGGATGCGAGAGTGGGGAGAGTTTGTTGTATTTTTTGGGGGGCGGGGGAGTTGGGCTTCGAGAGAGTTGTCCATGGTGGTGGGTGGGTTTATGGTTTAGGGGCTTTCACTGGGTTGATGCTGGAGATACTTCTATCTCGAAATCGGATCGAGACGGTAACTTGAGCTTTGCTACTATTCAACCTTCTCCGTCTGTCTTCCTAAAAATAGAAACTCGGAGTATTGGAATAGGATTTTATTATTATTGAAAACTCTCCCACGTCGTTGATATGCATTGTATCTGCTATATCCGACCTTAGAATCCGTGACGTGTAACTCAACTACTCAACTCAAAAACAGGGTATCATATCTCGTCAACTTCCATCCTTCTATCCATTCATCCCTCATGACCACCACAAAACAATCACATCCACATCCCCCAATCTCAATTCCCCACCGACCGATAAATCTCCCTCAAATCCATCCCATCCACCTCCCCCTCCGCAATCTCCCCCACCACCCTCCCCGGCCTCCCCGCCACGATGGAAAAGCTCGGCACCACCATATTCGGCGGCACCACCGTCCCATCCAACACCCTCACATAATCCTTGATGATGGTGAACTTGCCCAACACGCAGTCGGCCCCGATATGCACGTGCGAGCCGATGAGCGCCGCCTCCACCACCGAGTGCGAGCCGATGAAGACGTGATCGGCGATCTTGAGGGGGTAGTGTGAGAATTGTCTGTTGCGGGGGGGTGGGTTGGTTAGCTGGATGATTCATATCTCTATGCATCTCTATGCTTGAAGGGAGATGTCGGGAATGAGGAGGGGAAAGGGATGGGATTCCATACCCTTTATACAACTTCCCCGGCGGTCTCAACTCGCACGCCCGACTAAAGAAGCAATACCGCCCAATCGCCACCGCGACCGCATTCCCCTGCTTCTCATTCGAATTGCTCGACGGATATGTACGCACGAGGTCCCCGCGGATGATGACTTCGGCCTGGATGACCGTCTTGCCGCCGAGGATAATGTTCGTTGTACCGATGATCTGGGACCGGCGGGAGACTTTGTTCCCGGTGTCCTTGGGAATTGTGAGTTGAGTGGTGCAGAGTGGGGTATGGCTTGCTCACGGTCTCGATGTACTCCCCCTTTGCGGGCTTTCTGGACATGGTGGTGGGTGGTTACATGCTCGGGTTGGGTTGCATGGAGATGTCGCGTTGGGGTTGATGTTCGATTCTGCCGAGAGGGGCGGTGAAGACGCTCTCGCATGTCTACTTAGCCCCAGCTTGCATGTTCGCCCTGGAGGCCCTGTATTTCCCAATTTCTTTTGGCGAGAGGCATCTTTTCTATAAAGACTTCAGCATATCTATAGAAGCTGGCTCTATTAGGCCCCGTGGATAAAATATATTAGCTATAGTTACACCCTTCTCCGTTCTTCTATCTCCTTTAACTATAGGTTTTTAGTAAAACTACTTTATTAATGTTATATTGCATGCTATACTTATGTATTCACTACCAATAGGTAAAGGTAGACGAAGACCTCAGAATTAAGTTTATTGCATTAGGTCTGATATTATATCGGACAAAAATGTTTGAGTTAGGATGTAGTTAGCTATATACTAAATTAAAAGAATACTACTCAAAAAATAATAGTTATATTAAGACTAGAAGCGGAAGGTGACTGTTGATTTAAACCCGATGAATTATTTGTAATAAACGGAGATTAGTAGCAACAACAGTGAAGATAACTATAGAACGTGTGTGTATTGTTACTTCTTTCTACCTAAGCGGGCAAAAGCCTCGATAGGAAAAGTTCCAGCTTATACAACAGTAAACATGGTCAGGCATCGCTCTTAATCAGACCGACTTGACTTCCTTCCCCTCTAGCCAAGCCTGACACTTCGCATAAAGGATATCTCTCTCTGGCCCATGAGAATTCAGATCCGTCTTTGGCGGCCGTCCGATCTTCTCCTCGCACCACGCGAGATACCGGTATCCGCTAGGATACTTCATTACCTCCTCCTCAGGGATGACGAAAGATTTTCCCGGATGCACGGGGATCATTTTGTCCTACAAACTCTGGGGTTAGTCCCATGGAGGCAAAGTTAGAGTAAATACTTTACCTTGTCGAATAAAAGGGTGAAGAGGGTAACGCCCCATTTCCCGGCTCGCTTGTCGAGGAGGAAGAAGAATCGGCAGTCTGCCTCGTTGTCGACTTCAATTCCGTCGAAGGTGAAACGACATGTAATGGTCACCTTCAACTTGGAGACGGCTCTATTTCCTTGCACATCAACCGTTTGACCTAAGTATTTGTTAATCTACTGCGAGTCGTGGACTAAGACGGAAGAGAGAGCCTTACCTATGATCCTGTGCATAACTGTTGGATGTCAGTCCTCCATGAAATTTCGAAATCCTAAGTTGGGGGAAAACTAACTGTACATGAAACTAGAACCCTTCTCAAAGCCCGCGATGGAGGCCTTGATAAAGTCGTCGATGGGGCATTGCACCCAACTTGTGATAATGTACGCATCATCATGGAACTATCAAGAACGTAAGAGTTAGTATTCACAGGTGTGGAGTACATTAACATTCATAATATCAAAAAGCTACATACCATAGATCGGAAATTATTCCATTCTGCGGCATCTCTATACAAGCCCCATCCTTCGCAGATTTCACGAATCTTCCAGCGATCTAGGAGTTCAGCATCGGTTCCAGTAGCATTGTTCCTTGAGGCGTGACTAGGCCACAGTTCCTTAGGAGGCTGGCGCACGGGATAGAGATCATTCGAGCCCATTTTCGTTCAAGGGAAAAACCAAGAATGTAAAACTATACTACTCAAGTATTCTAATATATAATGTTAAAGTACCGGGATGCAGTAGGAGCTATGTCAGAGAATCATGTCAATATATATACATTCATTTTCTACGATCTGGTGCCGAAGTCATTGCCGCTGCCGTTTCTTAGTCTCCTAATACGCGCGGGTCTTGCTGTTATGATATGATTTACTTGACTAATATTCTCCCAATGCAAGTACAATACGTGTACTCCGGGTACCGCGGCAGTAGCAGGATTCATTTGTGCCCATTGTAACGTGTAGCCCATTTTATCTAGTTAATAGGACTGTTTGATTCTAGCCGTGAGCAACTACCGAGCCCGGATACCGATTCTCCATCGCGCCCACATATCTATACTCCACCACGCCATCTTTCTTAATTTTAAGAGAAGATGACAGAGGTGGAGGAGACGAATGAGGCGGTGTCGAATGCATGGTGGTGGGTATAGTGTCGTAATCTCCAGTTCAGTCAAATTCTTTGGTCATCACTCATCATCCGCTCCCACCACCTGCTCAATCTTTCACCACACTTTCGCCTAAAATTCAAGACAGATAAAGCGAACATGCAAGCTGTTATATTTTGCTTATAATATATAAAGTAAACAATATAGGAAAACAGAAGTGCTACAACTTAGGGTAGAGGAGGTCCCACCATGGAATCTGACAGTAGATAGACCGGAACATGTAGACATCGATCTCGTTAAAAGCACAACGAGCCAAAGCTCGCTCACTTCGATGCTTCAGCTAGACTTCACGATACCATAGTACTGCCGAGCAAGCTCACAAGGCACAACCTTCCTCCTCTGCATCTTGAGGTGGAGTGGCCAAAGTCTTAGGATCTCTCTCAAAAACGCCGTCTCCTGTGACTTTTCACCCATTTGTATCTCTTTTGAGGTACTCGACCGCAATAAGCCGAGTCCCCAATTGCCAGCATTTCCCGATTCAAATACTTGTAGGAAATTATAGTGACCAAGTAAGGGCTTGTTGAAGAGTTGACACATCACTGCCGCATCGCAAGCATGTCTCTCCATCCATAAGTCTTGCTTCTCTACTTGAAGCATCTTGCTAGGGTTATCCATGATATCGTTTCGAGGGACGACTTGGACGTAGAGGCGATCTAGTCTCGGACAGTTTTCTGAAAGTTTTCGGAAATGGCTTGACATTTCTCGAATGGTGGGAGTAATTAAAAAGGTATACATATCCGCTCCGACGAGATAGGGCATAATCTTAAGATTTGTTAGATTATATACACAATAGTGGTACCAGCATGGAGAAGTAGTCTTACCGAAGGTACCTGCGTCAACAAAAACTCATACATAGCATATGCACGAATGAATGATCCTTCGTTTAGCAAGAGACTTGACCACGGATGGGCTGAGAACAATGTAGAAGTCTTGGCCATGGACGACTTCCATGCCGGCTCGGTTATATCAGTTAGACCATCTACATCGTCCACGTGAGAAGCACTGCTTTCGGGCAGCTTCGTTGTCCGTAGGGTGAATTCTTGTACAAATCAGTTATCCAATTGGGGTTTCTATAAACGAAAATAGTGGCAAGGGCAATCAAACTTGGGGGCATCCTGTGTATATACATGACAACTGTCAGAGCGCCTAGTACTTCAGCCGGAGCAACAAGGAGCAAATCGATAGGGTCAATAACACTAAACAGGGCATTCCAAAATATTGAGAATCCAGATGGTCGAGAGTCGCTGTCCCAACTTTTTGTGACTTTCTTGTCAAGGATCAACAACGTAAAAGAAATGATAACTGCATGTAAATCATTTCTGCGAACAAAATTAAAGAATGGCCGGATCTGCTCATCTAGATTTATCCGGTGCCATTCGGACCTGATGCCAGCAAACTGAGCGTACTTGAAGAGTAGAGGAATTGAAGACTGTCTCATCCGTTAGAGACACGAGAGATAGCTTGAAGAGGCGCATTTTCAGACTTTGTCAATTTGAAATGAGGTTCGTCATACAATGCAGCAGTGGAGGGTTGAGGATTGTCTAGATATTTGAATATATGAACAAGAAGTTCGTTCGGTAGTGCGTTGATTGAGACGGGAGTCGGTAGAGAAGTCGGTATTAAAGGCGAAGCTGCGTGATCTGCAGTATCCGGATTCGATGTGGAGCCAGCTGAGGTGTCATTGCTTTCAGCCGCTGTCAATGTTGATGGATTCTCGAAACTAATAGGTCGAGGAGTCACTCTGCTGCTAGCCATGTGCGCAACTTTTTTCTGGTACTCGCACACTTCCTAGGAGCGTATAGGAACTTTTTAGGGTTGAATTGGCGTTTGCAAGATAGTCTCTTGCGAGGATGGTAGGATGCGAAATGAAGAGGCTAAGAATGTCGAAGCTGGAATAGGGTCAGCGTTTTGAATCTGGCCGATAGTATCTAAATCTACATACCTATTTCGGAATAGATTTAGTATTGTATAGGCTTGTTCTTCTTGTCGAAAGCTCTCGAAAGCTTGCATGTGAAGTTCCAATAAAGTTGCTTAGTTTCGCGGATATGCCTGCTGTGAACTGAACGCTTCCGAGACAAACATGAGCAAGAGCCAAGTGAAGATCCGAGCTCGACCCCCTCAAAGTGTTGGGTTGGGTTTGGGTTGGGTTTAAGATCTGACTGTTTACAACGTCAGCCTCACTCTAGATGGTACCCGATCCTCGACCTTGGTGCGTTATTGCGGCCTCGTTCAACTCTACGGCTTCCTTCTCTTTTTTTTGGAAGCTCTCTAGTATGTATTTCTTGACAGAAAATACATTTGGCAGTGGGATGCGGCAGCCAGGAAAAGCTTCGGCAAAAGGGGGCATAATTCCAATTGGCAGCCCAAGACTAAGAAGACGGCGTCCATAAGGCGGACATGTAACAAATAAACACCTAAGACAAGTGTTGAAATCCTCGGCCCAAGTGGGCTAAACTCGCTCTCCCAACCCTATACAGCAGATGAAAATTTATACCAAGATGATATTAGGCTTGCTTTTTGTTGCTTTTTCTTGTGTGAAGAAATACTAGAAGAAATAAGACAAGGAGAATTTCAAGGGGGGATAACTAAGAATTTAAGCTTTCTCTAAGACTGCAGTTTTGCATTCATCGTTTAATTTCTACTAGTCGTAAAGCTGCTTAAATACCATACAGCGCCTTTCTCGTATCATACGTATACTTCAAGTCTAGATGCCAATAGTTAGGCGTATCTGGCACGCTCACTTTCCATGCTTCGTCTAGAGCTTGTAAGACGTCTTCGGGTAGCGGCCCCTTCTCGCAATCTTTCAAGTTTTGGTCTAGTTGGTCTAGGTTGCTGACACCGATGATGACTCCGTCATTTCCATCTTTGATATTGAGAGCGGAGTGATGGATGACCCAACGAAGTGCTGTTTCGACCATTGTTAAGCCGTGCTTCTTAGCAACTAGCTCCACGATCTGTAGAGCTTCGAAAGTTGAGTTTTTGAAATAACGCTTGCGGTAATTCGCACCTGAGAAATTACAGTCAGTATTCTCTTCCTCCAAACTGTGTTCTAGCGTGCTTCGAAGTGGGGACTCCGATGAACATCAAAAGCGAAGATAAAATTGTTTAGACAGTGGCAACAAGAAGGGACATACCCATCGACCCTGCTGTACTACTGAAACGTCCTTCCTCGGGAGTATCAGTAGCTTTGTACTTTCCATTAAACAAGCCTCCAGCAAGAGGGTTGTAGACAACCACATCCAGACCGTAGCGTTTACATGCTGGGATGAGCTCTTTATCGAGAGAGCGGGTAATTGCATTGTACATGCCCTCATATATTGTAGGTCTAACCCAATTATTATATTTGCAATGCATGCACACCTCGGCAACCTCGAAAGCCGTGAAATTTGACAATCCGAGTTGGATAAATTTACCCCTAGAACGAGCGGTTAGTATTATTAAAAAGCCCAATGCTATGCTAAAATCTTCATATTAAAACTTACTCTTTGTGAAGCTTATCAACTGCTGCTAGGGTCTCTGTGAAGGGTACAGAGCGGTCCTGAGCTGGTGTTCAGCAAAAAGAATTATTAGACATCTTGATAAACATACCGCAGCATGAAGATAAAAGATATCAATACAATCAGTACCAAGTTCTTTGAGAGAAATGTTGAACTGCTCCGTGAGGACGCTGGCCGCATGAGTGCCGGGAGTATTAGGGTAAAGCTTCGTGGCTAGCGTCAATCCCCTCTCTTTCCACTTGGCTTCACGAGTGAATGCTTCCTGTTTCCCACCAATGTAGGTACGCGCAGTATCAACCTCATTGTAACCAGCCGCTTGAAGGTGATCTAGAAATGTGCCGTACTCTGTTTGCGAAGTGATTCGAGCACCGGATGCTGTGTCTGGACCAAAGGTCATGAGTCCAAGGATGACCCTTGGCTTGGGATTCGTTGCTATCAGAGGCATTTTCGGTAAGTGAAAGGATTGCGAGAGTTGCACAGTATAGATGGTTCAAGGTGAAGTGGTGGATGGAAGTCTCTAGGGAGAAGATGGGGCAATTTATAGTGGGACATAACGTCTGTCTTATAGGGGCTCTTCTCTTATATTAGTGATATAAACAAGCTGGAAAGGCCCCTACAGAGCGGCGTTAATCCTACTATTAGTGATGTGAACATGTGGGAAGGGCCCCTACAGGGAAGACGTTAAAGCCAATTATTAGTGATCTGAACATATGGCGCTACTATCGCCGTCCGGAAAATAATAACACCGCAAACGCCGACACTCTTCTTCGCTCATCTATGCTGCGGCTGGTCTCTTTCCGACTCATTGGTACATTCAACATCTGATACAGATTATATCCTCTTTTTATAGCCTCTTTTAGTGCCTAAATTTGCATTCGTAGGGTCAATTTCTGGATTGGGAAGGTGGGGTAGAGTGAGACCGCTAAAGTATAATCGCCATAGTGACTCTGGCTTGTGGCCTGGAGTGATCTTGAGACTTAGTTCAACTCATGCGAGAGGCGTACCTACGTGTAGGAGAGCATTCATCCTTCATTTTGACCCGGATATCATGTCCAACAGAGGCTCTTCCCGACGTAGTACTTGTTACTTGTAAGAGGATGTCCCTACTCTGTATAGTAAGTAGCACATGCAACTTCAAACTTTAGTGAATCACATACTTACGTCAAATGCACAGGTATCAAACTTTCTGCAAGTAAAACTTAAGGTACGATCCTTCCAGCCTCTCTTAGCCCTCCTAATTAGCTTAAGATACTACGAATTATCATATCCGGCATTCAAAGCTCCCAGACTCAAAGCTGCATCCAATAACAGCTCCAATTTGAAATCACAGCCATTATATAGATGAAAGCAGTAGCCGCAGCTCACCGGGTTTGGAGCATTTAGGCCGGTCCCGATGATGGCGAGCAAGGAATTTGAGCTGCAAAGAATCAAAGCGGCCAAAATAGCAGATGCGTGATATATCTTTGGTGCTGGGTTGTTTCCAACGCAATTTTCCTGGGTACCTCCAAACGGTCATTATGTGGTAAGTGCTTTTGAGGGGTAGGGGACTTTTTAAAGAGCTGTGTTCCAATTGAGCCTTTGGAGAGAATTTGCCGAATTTCAAAACTATCCAGCAAATATTCAAGATTTGAATTGTGGATCTTGGCTATTTTACAAGAAATGAGTGCTAACATAGCTATAGATAATTATAGAGCATCAAATAATGGCGACTTCACCGCTGATGACCTCAGAACTAGTTAGTTCGGATATTGAAAGCTGTATAGAGAATGTAAACATGCTCAACACGCCGGCTTCATTGAATAGAAGCGTTCCTGGTCGAGGTCAAGGATTTATTGATAGATGGTTCTATCAACTCATACTACTCTTTATATGTTGCATATGCATGGCACTAGTTTTTGAAGGATTAAGAAGGCTACAAAAACCGAGGTATTGAGTATCTTTCCCTTCTTGTCAATAGAAGACGGCCCCAGTCTTAGATGAGACGCGCACTCTCCGGGACACATTCATGGTACGTATGCCCTCTTCTTTCTGGGAATCCTTTCCTCCCTTTGTCTTTGCAGCCAATTTCGGTTCAGGGTAGAATTTTATCCTGCACTTCTTTCCAAGTCCGCCAACCAAAAAAAAAGGACTTGGACCCTTATACTTTACGAGCCGTACGCATACATGATGCGTTTTCAATACTTAGTCGTCGGTCTGTGCTGGAAATTACGAGTAAACTTTAAACGCGCAGCCTTGGCTACAGATGCCGTCGGCCCAAAGCCAGGGATTATGAATTTGTTGTTTATTTAGGAAAGGGGGTAGTATAGATATCTGGACTTTCTCATAACGGACCCCCCCCATGTCGCATCTTTTCTACTTCGATATGGCCAGTGCCACCCTTGCGTTCAACATATTTTGTTCACTTGTAATCCGTACACCACTCTCTTTTAATAGCTAACTGTGATAATACAACCACCAAACAATAATATACTCATGGTTTGATGTTAAGTATGAGCTTCCTTGCCATCTTGGCATAACACTGTGCCTAAACCAGCGACCGTGCCTTTCAGTCGTGGGTCTTTGGTGGAGGTTGCGGGACTCGTCGTCGTCAGCCTCTCGCTTGGGTCAGGGGTGGATGCACGAAGCAAGCATAATAGTGCACAGGCCTTCTTTTATCTTCAAGTTGAACGAAGAAACCTTGTACTCTGTACTTCTTTTGCTAGATGTATGAGTCGATCTCGGGTCAGGGATATTTGAATGGAAACGGGAAAATATTCCGAGATACTTAAGTGGATTGTGACGAGGCTAAGGGAATTAATTTAAAAATTGTGTATTGTGTAGATAATAGCTTTGCTGGTTATAGTAGTCCTTATTTTTCACTATCATGAATGCCTTTTGATTGATCTTTTATATTCTTGCGAGTTTAAAATTTATTTAGACCTAGTAGCAAGTGCATTTCGATTATTCTAGATTGATTACATTAGTCTTTTTTGCTTATGAGCACCTCCGATCCACAAGTTCCTTGGCTAGAGCGGTAATGCTTCGATGTAAGATCCGACAACAATTGGGACCTCGATACCCCACCATGCCTTAAAATCGGCAGATAACAGCAGGGATTTAAAAATGACGGTCTAATAGCTTAGACTAGGTCCGGGATAGGAACGACTCTACCGTGCTGAGCATACATCTAGCCTTTGAAACTTTGTCCTTCTTTATTCTCGTATACATATGTCTCTAACAACATCTGTATGGAACTAGGTGGCACCATCAATAAGCACCTAAGGATACATCAAGAGCAGAGACATTTTTCAGGCCTAATGTTTGATAAGCTACTCGCACATGTCACTTGAGGAATATCTCAACGTTTGAAAAAGTCTCTCCGTCCCATGTTATCCCGGTGCGGGAGTATGCAGTTACGACCCGGGACCAAGGGTAGCAGAATGAAATTCCCAATCAGATACTTGCCATTATGTTGTAGCACGGACTCACTAGTTTGTGGAGAATTATGGCCGCTTCCGTCCATAATGATCTTCAAATGGGTCTTTAGATGCCGGCCTTCTAGCTTCTTTCGCCCAAAACAGGATTCCCGCCGCGGGTCTAACTCTCTTACTGGCGAGCTTACAACTTCTATTATCTTACGACATTTTTGTTACCCGGGCTTCATTGCAGTTTGCGGACAGACCATTATTGGGAGTACGTACACATCTGCAAACCAGAGCTGCAAGACGGCGGTAGGTGCTGAAATCATGGCAAATAGTTCATTCCCACACGAGGATGATGAGTGAGGGTTATTGATATGATATTGTTATGGAGGGGATATAAAGAGGCTCACACAGACGCTATTTCTCTTTACTTGCACGAATAATCCCATCAATACATTCATTCCATTGGAAGTTCAGCCATCGTCAAGATGAAGTTCACATTCTTTACTTTGGTTGTGGCTTCTGCCTTTCACTCGTTTGTGGTAGCAGTCCCATTTTCAGCCAGTTCTTCTACAAGTCTGCAGACGAGTCCATTGACTAGCTCAAAGCGTGCCTCATGTGAAAATACCCCGACTTCGAGGGCCTGCTGGGGAGACTACTCCATCGATACAGATTGGTACTCGGTCATTCCAGATACAGGTGTAACGAGAGAAGTATAATTTCTGGCAAAACATGGAAGCAGCAATAACTAACTTTGTATACAGTACTGGCTGTCTATCGAGAACTCCACAATGGCACCAGATGGATATTCGCGTTTTGTCTTCAGTTTCAACGGCACCGTCCCAGGGCCTGCCATTATTGCCGATTGGGGTGACAACCTCATTGTCCATGTCACTAACAACCTTCTTTACAACGGAACTTCTGTCCACTGGCACGGAATGCGTCAATTGAATAATACAGAGTATGATGGAGTACCAGGTGTTACTCAGTGCCCAATTGCTCCAGGGTTAAGCATGACCTACAAATTCCGAGCCGAGAATTATGGCTCTTCCTGGTACCACTCGCACTTAACTACTCAGTACGCAGATGGACTTGCCGGTCCTTTGCTCATCAACGGCCCTGCAACTGCAGACTACGATGAAGATCTTGGCATGCTCTTCCTTAGTGACTGGGGCCATACTCCTGCTTGCGAGCTCTGGCATTCGGCAAGCCTTGGAGTTCCTCCAACCCTCGAAAATGGTCTCATCAATGGAACAAATACTTTCGATTGCTCCGGCTCTTCTGATGTAAACTGTCTTGGTAACGGAACCAAATTCGAGACTACTTTTGTTTCAGGCACCAAGTACAGAATCAGACTCGTCAATTCTGCTACTGATGGCCACTTCGAATTTTCAATTGACGGCCACAATTTTACGGTTATCGGTATGGACCTTGTCCCTATCGTTCCCTATGCGGCTGAGAGTGTTGTTATCACCATGGGACAACGGTATGATCTTATTGTGGAAGCTAACGCAGATGTCGGTGACTATTGGATGCGAGCGAACTGGATCACAGCATGCTCAACTAATGACAACCCCACTGAGATCACTGGAATCGTGAGATATGATTCAGCGAGTACTTCTGACCCAACTACAACTGGTATAACAGTTGGAACTAATTGTGGTGATGAGCCCCTCGCAAGCCTTGTCCCTTACCTGGCCATGAATGTCGGTAATTACACCGACAGCGATATCACTCAAGAAGAACTCAGCTTCGCTATTGGCGATGCCTTTACTTGGACCATCAACTCTAGTTCTCTGAAGCTGGATTGGACTAATCCCACGACACTTCAAATCTTCAATGGAGAGAGCCCGTTCCCTACTGATTACAACGTGGTTGCTCTCGATGTATGCAATCCCGAACACCTTTTAAGCGAGCATAAGCTGACTAGCAACAGAAATTAGATAGCACAGACGAATGGACATTGCTAATCATCCAAGACTCTAGCGGACTAGGGTAGGTTGAAATCCCAAAACAAAATACCTTAGACATAATGATTCTAACCAAATATCTCAGCTTGTACCACCCGATTCATCTGCACGGCCACGACTTCTGGGTTATCAGCCAAGCTCTTGGAACCTTTGACCTTGAAACCAGTGATCTAAACTTGATCAACCCTCCTCGAAGGGATGTCGCAACCCTGCCCGGCAATGGCTACCTCGCCATTGCATTCAAGAAAGACAACCCCGGGTCTTGGCTCCTTCATTGCCATATCGCTTGGCACGCTTCCCAGGGTCTCGCAATGCAGTTCGTTGAGAGCGAGAGCGAGATCGCGGTCTCGTTGACCGACACTGCTGCTTTTGAGGAGGTGTGCGCTGCCTGGGACACTTACAGCTTAACCGAAGTGTTTAGTCAGGATGATTCTGGAATTTGAAGGGTCCACTTGAACAATTTGTTGATGAGCTGAGAACTGAGTAGAGAGGGACTGGTCACTTGGACGCATGGTGAACGGGATGATTAATGAGGGGACGTGAGCCCAGCTTGACACAAAATTTCATTTGTTTATGACTGTAAGATGATAGCAAGACATTAGTGTGTATATCTAGAGGACGGAATAGTTTTAATGGATAACGAACCAAAATTCCAAGTTCTCTCCCCCAATCTGTAAAGGTCTTTTTGAAAACGGGAGAACTGAGCACGATAACAAGAATACAACAGGCTATCCTAGTCCTAACAAAATGATAAAACTATACCGAGGGAGAAGAGAGTTGACAGAAGGAGTAAATAGCTATTTCTACGGACAAAAAGCAATTGAATGTCCGACGCTAATGCTGTACAGATATTCGATGACGAATCGCGGAGTCCGGCCCCATTGAATAGCTCTCCACATTGGTGTTTGATTTAGACTATTTGCTACTTTATCTGGAGCCTTGGACTTTACAATAACGACAACGAGGCGAATTAGCCTGAAGCAAACCCATAGAAAGGAGAAGAAGAAGAAGAAGAAGAAAAAAAGACTACCAAAAAAAAACCCAAAAAAAACCTAGCAATATCATCAAGTCACGTGAAAACAAAAATCCGGGGAAGCTGTCGAAGTTTCGAAACCTTGGACGTCATGACTTGATGGGATCATTCGAGCTTCATTGTGAGCCAGGCCCCTTGCGACTCCAAAGAGACTTTGTAGAAACAAGAACAATACAGAGTTCACGACGGAAAACGCGCCTCCAGCCATGACGAAGAGGCAGTGCTGAGATGCCGCCCAATTGAGCGCGCCTCGGATGACTTTCGCCGCTAAAATGGTTTGCCCGTCCGCTGATTAAGGAGACGACCTGTCCTCAGATCTTAGGTGAGTTGACAACTCTTAAAAGCTGCCTAATTGTTCTATTGCCCTCGTGGTGAATGAGAAGTCGTTTTTGTTGATTTGATGTTGTCGCCGTGATTCACTTCATTTGCAATCTTAATTACTGGAGTTTCTTCATAGCACACGGGCTTCCGTAACTTTACCTCACCGTACATCATTTCCTTTCCACAGTCAGATTTTCGCAACCTCATCAACGCCACTCGATTGAGTCCCTAACTAGACGCTCACAATATCGTGTACACGTCTATCAAGCATCAATTGAGCGCGCATCATGTCTTACACGCAATACCAGCAGTATGGCGGGAATCCATACAACAACGGCCCCGACGCAGAAGCTGGTGGAGCAAACTCTGTAAGCTTTATCCCGAATTCAGAGTTCTATGCGCTCCTGAGAAAGCATCAAAACCAAAGCGCATTATTTACTGATTCTTGCCATCAATACAGAACCATCTAAATCCACCACAGCCTCCTCTCGAGCATGAAATGTCCAATTATTCCGGTACATCACAATACTCCAATGCCGGCGCTCCCGCAATCCCGCACGCGTCCGCCGTCCTCAGCCAGCAAGACTTCCTCGCGCGCGTCGACTTTGCGAAATCTGAGATCCGGACTCTAAGCTCTAACATTCAGGAGATCGCGTCGCTGCACCAGAGAGCCTTGTCGTCGCCCGACAGCAACTCGACTGCCCAACTTGAGAACCTTGTGACACAGACGCAGCTCAAGAACACGCAGATCCGGGACCATATTAAGACTCTAGAAGCGGATGCCGTGAAGACGCAAGATGGAACGAAGGGTGTCAAGGCGAGACAGGCGAAGCAGCTAAAGGGCGAGTTCGAGAAGAGTTTGAAGGAGTATCAACAGGAAGAGGTTGCATACCGACAGCGATATCGGGACCAAATTGCCAGACAGTACCGCATTGTAAACCCGGATGCGAGCGATGCCGAGGTCAATGAGGCTGCAGAATTGGATTGGGGCTCGGAGGGTGTTTTCCAGACTGCTGTGAGTATTAAATACCAGATTTGTAATCGGGGGAATGCTGACGCCCTCGTAGCTTAAGAGTAATCGTTCAGGACAAGTTACATCGGTACTTGGCGCTGTCCGCGCTCGCCACAATGAACTCCAACGCATTGAAGCTACCCTCACGGAACTCGCAGCTATGTTCGCTGACATGGCTCAAATCGTCGAGGCGCAAGATCCAGTTGTTGAGCACACGGAGCAAAACGCTATCAAGACAGCCGAGGATGTGGACAAGGGAAACACGGAGATCGAGAAGGCGAACGAGCATGCCAGACGCCGAAACAGACTGAAGTGGTACTGCCTCTTGGTGGTGGTTCTTATTGTATTGGCTATTGCGCTTGGTGTTGGATTGGGCATTGGATTGACGCGTACAACGGCCAAAACCGCATCCAGTGCGACCAAGATATGAGGAGTTTTCTACAGTTTTTATTGGAGTTATATTGCGAGGGAATTAATACGTATTATAGTAATCACGCATCAACCAATTGGTTGTTCTTGTAATCAGTTAAGCACTTAAGCACAAAACGGTTATTTGGGGAAGATTGTTTGGCACAGAGTTATGTTATGCTGTGGCCATGGGAAGGTTGGAGGGTCTCAAGACAATAAATGAATGTTCTACTCGTTTTGAGTTTAGGAAACCTGATTGTCTAGAAAAACGCCTATAGCCAAGATTTTGAGATCATGCCCAAAAGATACAAAATATACACTTAATCCTCCTCGTACGGCTTCTCGTTCGTCAATAGCCCTTCACTTATCCTCCGTCTCCTCTTTCCAAGTACCTCTATGGCCCACTCCGTCAACCTAAGTCCCCAACCACCCGCCACCAACACCCCACTGAAGACATTTATAATCTTGACGCAGAACCTCAAGAAACTCTCCCTGCTCTCCTCCACGGTTAGCAACAAAGGTTCAATGTCGTATTTAAAGAAAATGCCTGGCACGTTTCGCTCTCCCACAATAAGATTTTGAGAGGTGACGGCGTATTGGTTAGTGAAGATTGTAGGGGAAGAGAGGGAGAGGGGTGTTGAAGACTCGACGTGGTAGACGGTGGGAACGATGGAGAGGAAATATTGGAACTTTTGGAAATGGCTGGGCGATTCGGCGTAGGTCTCGTCTAGAGGGTTGAGAAGGGAAGGATAGAAGGCTCCGAATGAGAGTTCCGAGATGATATGCGAAAAGTTGAAAGCTTCAGGTAGTTTTATTAGTTTCAGAGCATGCTACGTTTGGGAAGAACAGATGGGGAGTCTGCTTATTTTTCATACCGGTGTGATCTAAATGAGCGCCAAATTCTTGGTATCCATGGCCTCTTGCTGTGATGTGGAAATCTCCTTGCACCTTGTTGACTCCTAAGCTTCCAAATATCCTACAACTGTCCCCTCCAGGTGGTCCCATTCTCAGTCTCGGCGTCTTTCTAAACTTCTGCTTTCTGGTGCTCGCGATAATGTCATGAACGTGTTCTTCTCCGAATCCCTCGTCCTCGTATCCTGCGCCTGTATCCACCTTCCCATTCTTATCTTTCCCAAGACGATGCATGCCCCTGTTATCAACCCATTGTCTCCAATTCGTCGGGTCTTTCTTCAGCATCTGAGCTGCGAGGATTCTGTCCCCAGCCGCATCTTGAACGTTGATGTGGATATCAGCACATTGCATCATCACTACAATATCCAAATTGATTTGGAGATCGCGTCCCACGCCCTTTTCGACCGCAAAGGTATGCGTCTCGTAGCCGCGCCACCAGCGCTGGCATTCCGATAATATGAGCAAGACGGACACTATCAGGATAGCGACGGTCCATTTCCCACCTCCTGAGGTCCGGGTCACATATTGGGGTTTGGCTTTGGCTGTTGGAGGAGTTAGTGATGTTTTGAAACGCCGTCAACATAACAGAAATCAATCAATTGAGTGCGAGGAGCTGCTCTGGGCGGAAGAAAACTTACGAAAAGCATCAAAAGCCTGGACAAAATTGCCTTTCTTCTCCCCAAAGGCATCCTCGTCCAAGCCATGGTCTGCGAAGCCGTTCATCGCCTGGGCTCCTGTTCCAAAAACCTGCTATCCTGCAGGCATTAAATATGAAATTTTTACTAGAAGGTCAGAAGAATGTCGTCGTCGTCGCCGCGCCGAAAGAGGACAAGTTGTTGATCGCAGAAGATATCACTTCGAGATGGGACTTGAGCTTTGTGCTCAAAAGGACAGCTAGTCGTAATCGCTGATTGTGGTCGCTGATTGGCTGTTGGCGGCAAGGCTGAAGGTCTGTCAAAACGATAGAAGCTCCAAATTACTAACCTAATTCGAGGTCAAGGTTACTTGATCATGGGATCCAATGGCGAGGAGTATTCTCCGACTTAAAAAACCTCATCATAATATTGATGACATTTTTAGAGAGACATTAGAAAAGCACCAAGAAGTAGGAGCAACAGGCCTTGATATTATAACCCTTGAGTTTGTCTCGGGGACGTGCGTTTACGTACATTACAAGTTTCCGCGATGCATCATTCAAGAGTTGCACTCGAGTTTGAACGAAAACTAACTATAGTATCTAGAAATGAACGGTCTACTAAAATATCTTGGATGCTAAGTGGGCAGGCATAATGGATCTCAACTTCAAGATGTCTTCAAACATTGTGACTGGCGTCCTCATATCTATTGGCCTGTCATCTACTGACGCTATCGTCACTAAGTGTACGTATGTGTTTAAATTATCAAGGCGTGGTACGGTACTACGTATATTGACAACTTGATGTATTTTCTCAGAGTGACGAGAGCATCGGCTATAGAAATAGAAAACACCCTCAATTTCCTCGATAAGGCGCCTGAGCTCCAAAGCAACCGAAACACACATCAGCTCATCTTTTATGACATCAGAGTCAAATATTCTATCTTACAATATTTCTAGCTGAAGAAAAAGTCCCAAGATTTTTACCTCATGTGGCTTATACTCGTCCTTTACAACCTGCCAACTAAGTAATACTTCGCTTACAAGTTTGCTGATTCGGATGTCAACGGCTATTAGGCTGAGTCATCATCCTTCGTATCACTCGTAGCTACTCTTCGATGCTTGTAGCTGTTTTAATAGCTGGCAGGACTGTTTTATCAAGAATAATATAGCACTAGGAAGGGGCTCGTCTAATTATTGCGTTATTCTTTGGCTTGCCTACAGCTTCCATACGGACCAGGCTCTGGCTATTTTTACTGCAGTTTGTGGATGGAAGAAGCGGACTAGAGCTCTAAGTCACTAGTGGTTTAGTTGAGATTGAAAGTCTCAATGGTGGCAAAATCATTACCACAGAATTATCTTGATATCCTTGTTATAGGAAATATATATAGTTGCCAGTAAACTTACACGCCATGCAGCTCGAACACAGAATGTTATAAATGCCAATAAGGAAACGATTATTGCTATTTTCGTCAAGGATAGTTGCAATAACCAGATCATCAGGATGGTTAGGCAATGACCGCTGGTATTTGCAGCTCTAAACTGGCTTTCGCAACACTTTCCTATGAGATTAAATAAGAGTAACAACACCCAAAACGTTTAGTAGGATTTTCAAGGGTCTAAATCTTCGGCAATATAATTTACCAGCACTTATACTTGATATCATTCTCGGTCGAAAGACAAGAGCCGAGTCGCTCGAGTAGTTTCCTATCCGACGCAACCAAATCGGAGTCATCCATGTCGCAACGAGACTTCCTAGGAAGCTTTCCAACTTGTTGAACTCCGTCGAGATCAGGAATATATGCAACAGGGCCATACCGGGGCGGTGCAGAACTCCGTTTATGGTTATCAAGAAACCGCCCCTTTCACTAACCGAATTGAAAACGCCACATTTCGCCCAGCTCCCCGACGTCTAAATCCAGACCCAGGCTCTCAAATCTAGCAATTTTGTGGTTAGGTTTGAAGTTTCGGTCATGTTCCGCTCACTCCCGGTCTCCCGTCGTCAGCTTCACCCACAGGTCGTTGCCGCTGATCTGGTCTGGGCCGGTGGCCGTGGTGGCTTGGGGAGAACAATATTAAGGATTAAGCGAGGTTCCCATTGTTCAAGCCTCCTCTTTCATTCTTGCGTAGTATTTCACATTGCTTCTCCCCACAGACCGATTTACATGTACCAGGATAGCTTGGCTATACTTGGTTAAACAGTATGAAGCCCCTGCTCCCCTTTATTACGCTGCTCCCCGTCCGGACCCCGCAATGACCTTCGACCTCATTCTGCGATATCAGCTCCACCATCCGTGAATTTTTAAACCTCCTATACAACAATCTCAAGACATCATATTATTCGAAGACATTGTCTTTCGTAGGAGCTCAACCCATCTGCTTATAAGAGCCATCCTGATTTCCCCAACACATTTACTTTCCCTCTCACAACATCCTAAAGAACTACATACTCCAACAAAACCTACTTCAACAGAACCTACTTCAACAAAACCCTAAACATCAACTCAGGCATACATTCAGATTGTTTATTTTGATGCCACACCTAATTCACTTCAAGTTAATCGACGCTCCTGCAATATGTCGTCAACAAATTCCTCATTCGACCCCACGCTTCAGAACATCACCCTGTTGATGGCAGATGGCATAACCCCAGTCAATGTTGGAGTCCCAGATATCGATGCATGGATCTTCTACAGCACTAGAGTCTGCATGAATTTCGGTGCTCAGATGGGTTCATGTATCGTCATGCTTTTCGTGGTGGCTCTCCTTACCAAGCCGACAAAGCGACGCACACCTGTATACTTTCTCAATCTCGTATCTCTGGTCCTTGGGGCGCTTCGTGCCTTACTCTATGCCTGGTTCTTCTGGAGTCCGTGGGATGAGTTCTACGCCTACTTCAGCAGCGACTACAGCAAAGTTCCGCGAGGTTCATACGCCACCAGTGTTGCTGGATCCGTCATTCCCCTCTTGATGACAATTACGGTCACTTTCTCTCTGATGATACAAGCACAAACAGTTTGCAAGGTCATGACAAGAAAATGGTACATACTGATTTCTATCATTTCGGCCCTCGTCTTCTTGTTCGGTGTTGGCTTTCGCCTCGCAGAGACAATCACAAATTCAAGAGCTATTCTTCAAGCAACGACCTATTACGCCCAGGCATGGATTCAACGTGGTGCTTTAATTTGCAATACGATCTCTATCTGGTGGTTCTCGGCTATTTTCATGTCCAAGTTGTTATGGACCTTATATGCACGTCGTGCTATGGGTTTTACACCTTGGAGTCCAATGCAAATTTTAATGGTCATGGGTGGATGCACTATGATCATTCCCTGTAAGTTCTAAGCTCTTATAAACCCATGAACAATCTAACTAACTTTATAAAGCTCTCTTCGCGGTCCTTGAATACGTCACACAAACCAACTTCCCAGAAGCCGGCACCCTCTGTTTGACCTTGGTCGCACTCCTCCTCCCTCTGTCATCTCTGTGGGCTTCCATGGTAACTACCGAACCAACCTCCAACTTCTATATCTCGCAACTCTGGAGCAGCAGTGCAGGTAGCAATATCAGCTCTAATCGTAAAACCTTTGGAAGTGACTCTTCGGGTCGACCTGAGACTACGAAGGACAGAAAGGGCAGCGAGGCACAATGCACCATGACGACCGTCGAGTCTGCCATTGAACCACCACCACGGAGAGATAGCACGGAGCTAGATTTGGAGCGTTTGGGTGTGCGAGTCGACCGTTCGTACATCATTCAAGGCGGGGCATAACAAACGCCAATCGCGGTAAATATATACGGGGGCGATTGAGGACGATTATCCTTTTTTTTTTGGATTGCCTGCATGGCAGGAATCAACACATCTGGTAAATGAGAATGGTTCATGGAGATATGGATGGGGTAGGGGCAGGTGTTGAGGTGGCTGTGGGGGCAGTTATCCTTTTACTATATTCTCTTTCCTTATTCTTAACCCTATTCATGAACTATTTTTATCTCAGCACCGAATTTTCCCTACATAGAAGGCCAATTATTTAACATTTACTGCAGCAATTGACATTGCCTCTTTTCTTATATTTCTTTCTTAGTTCTATATGTAAAGTAATTTATACCTCTTTCCCGAACATATATTTCGAGATATCTAGACAGATAACTTTGTAACTTGGATAGACCTGCCAACTAACTTGTCTGTTTGAAAAAGCAACCCTCAGAGAATTAGTTGGTACTGTTCCTTCCTCAAATACAGCCATCAAGTACCCCCCAAGCGGAAAGCCGCCCCTTCCCCGAGCACTCTTAAATCTAGGAGTACGGTACCGACGTGATTTCCCTCGAAATATTCTGAATGAGATGACCAAATTATCTAAACGCTAAATGTGTTCATTGTCCAAATCTCCTAGTCTCTTAAGTGCCACTCATCCGTCTTTTCAAATAGCGTTCCTGATGTTTATTGTCGGGGGAGCCTCTCTTTCTCGAAACTCACATCCTTCCACTTGTCGCTTTTTCTCATACGTTTTCAATATTGTTGGGGCATAGAGAAATACAGGTGCTCCCTTCATACTAGATTATTGCATACAAGAAGCCGAATCAGCACAATGCACTTATATGCAAGGTATTTCAACAACAAATCGCCAACACCACGTGGTCGCCGGTCGCCAATACACCAACCAAGCTATACCACATCAAACAGACCTCCAAGCAGTACACAACCACCCCACAAGTACCAGAGTCCCTTTCTCAAAGCCTCACCTAGCGTGTCCTCTCTCAAACTGCAATCATTGGTCAACAGATTCGAAGCACTTGATATACTAGGTCTACCGGACAAAGATAGCTTGGGGGAGCAGATTCATTTATGTCCTCACTATAATTCTCCCATTCACGATTTTGAACACAATAGCATCAGGAAAAGACTTCCGACGATATTTAGCCCCGTAGGAGACATAGGAGATGGATATCCTCATGCTCTTGTTGAGCAGGGATGCTTCGAAGAGGAGGATGTCTTCACCTCCTCTTATACGAAGGCAATCGGCACTACAGCCCTCAAAACGGCTACACGGAAGGCCCAAGGAGCAGCATGGAGCAACAATTGCAACAATCAACGTCAGGATATTTCGGGAGGATCTTCTCATGCCTTGTTTAGAAAGGAGAGGTCTATCGTCCCGAGAGTTTATTTGCGAGAGGGGTCACCGGCGAAAAGAACGAGCTCAATAAGACACATCATCAACTTCTTCGATGGAGGTACAGTTCATCCCATGCTTGAAAATGAGACCCTTGGGAAATATGAGTGGCTGACGCTTTTCTACTATAGCTGCTTCGAAAGGACATAATACTCATACTATGCAGTCTCCTGATGAGGCCTACACGCCCACATCTCATACAGGCGATGACAAGTCTTCACTCAGTAACGTACGAGGCACAACACGCATAAAATATCCAACAGGACAGGCTGCTGGACCCTGCACTCCTTTAAATCCCCACCTCTCATCCCAAAGAAAGAGACCTTGCGTTCTGGATCCGGCAACCCCAACTCGATTCCTGAATCGTCATTCCAAAACTAAATCCTCAAGTAGTAATCATATCTCTCCTTACGTATCAAATTCTTCACCCTTATTAAGAGCCAGAAAAATCGGATCCCTCTTCTTGAGAACACCAACAAGCAGCCGCCAGTTAAAGAATACAGAAGATGTCTTTGGCCAAGGAACTCAGAAAGCGACTCCATTACAACGAAGTCGTAGACGTACTAATATAGCAGCGAAGATGGAGGAAGATGATAGCCCAGCAGGTCTAGCGAAAATACAACTCAGCAACAAAATCGCAGAGCTGTACCAAGCGAAAAGCCTAGAGAGAAAACGAGCAGATAAACAAGAAACAGCAGCAGATGGGCACGAGCCTGAGATCTCACCAACGGCAAACCCCTCCAACTCCGCTTTAATAGGCAATAAAGGTACATTGCGAGGAAATTTTCAAGATAGGCTCGAGACCAAGACACATCCATCGAAGGTTGCAGATATGGCAAAGCTATTTGAAGTCAGATTCAAAACATCAAACTCCTTCGTGGCCTCAAAAGAGCTTGGAAAAGATGAATCCACGACGCCAGTAAAGTCTATTTCTCACAACATGTCACCATCCTGCAACCATGGGAACGTGCGGTTGTTGGCATTACAAGGACCTTCTCCTCCTACACCACCACCACTTCCTAATTTCAGCTCTCAAAGACTGATGAGAGTATCCCCAATAGCGATACGAGAGCCCGATGCTCAAGAACTCGAGGTTGTCTCTCTAGCCCCAACACTAGCACCATTAACTGGTGACTTCGAACCTTGCTGCAAGCACGAACCAACGCCCGAGAAACAACATCCACGTCTCCGCAGCCAAATAATTCAAGACCGAATCAAGCACTTCGAGCCCATAAAAGAAGGCCTAAAAACCTCAGCAGAACTCGCAAAGAGAAAAATAAGCTATGCTAGGAAAGTTAGGCGCTCGCTCTATGGTATATTCGAGCACGCCGCCACATTACGCCGAAACGGCAAAGAGGGAGCACTGGATGCTGCTGCGGAAAAGGGTGTAAGCACGCAAGACATAGAAGAGATTGTGAATGGAGTTAAAGGTAACACAACCGGGGTAACCCCCACTCGTAGGAAAACCCATCAGGTTACAGCGGATAAAGATAGTGACGAGGGGGTACCACGATGCAAGTCAGATCGGGTAGCCTCGACGAGCATGCAAGAAGTGGTACTGAGTCCGGATTTTGTCGATTCCCCGATATCTATCACCTGCACAACGACACGTGAGAACAGGGGTAGCCAGAGGAAACAAAACATTTTCGATGAGGAGTTTGGAGAGGCGATGAAACCGTACGTTTCGCCTCTTCACGAGGTGGAAGTCGAGTACGGAAAGAGGTTTGGGAGAAGGTCTAAGATACCGGTTGGAAGGCGGAACACTTGTGCCCACGCGAATGCGAATGGAGGAGATGGAACAGCGAGCATGAAAGGGTATTCTCCCACAGGGACAGAAGATATGTCGCGGTTGGTGATTAAGGAGGCAGAATGTGGGTTGAAGCATCCGAAACCTCTGAGGGTTGTGGAGATGAAGAGAATGATGCTATTGTGCCGGGAGCGAATTGGAGCTGTGAGGGATAGGGAGAGAGGCAAGGGGGGATACTCGAAAAGCGGTTGATAAATGGAAGTTAAGCAGGGCTAGAGCGCGCTTCATGCCATATCATCATAGACGCATCCATCTTATTTTTGAGCTCATAAATCTTCGTGATTAAGCCATATCTCTCTTTCACTACTGGGTGGCCAGTCCCATTCCTCGGCCAATCTTCTTTGCCAACGCCTTCTTCAAGTACCATTCCCGTGCCAGGGTTCTTGTCATCTTGGTGAATACCGCGGGGCTGATCCTGCCCCTCTCGACTGCTCTTCCGAGGATGAACAATGCATCACCCAAGCTCCTTTCTTCGCTCACGAGCTCATAGAGTTGGTTTCCTACAACGGTCGGGGCTACAAGCAATTCGTCTACATTGGGCGCTGTACGATGCTGGCTATCTTCGATGACGGCATCTGCATCATGCAGCGCTGTATGTAATATGTTGGTGTTACTTGTCAAGAGACTGTTTAAGGACTCCAGAGCCTGCATCTCGGCTTGCATCTTGGTGAGGGCGGCTAACATGGCCTTGTGCTGGGCCTCCAGGCCGGGAAGACTGGAGTCAGTTTGGGCGCTTGTGTGTTGGCGCTGAGAGTACAGGGATCGGGCAAGGTTATGGAGGAGCATGTCTTTTTCTGGATTTGGGGGGATGGGAGGGGCTGGGAGGTTGTTAGATTCTGCCGAGGGGATGGAGAGGACGAGAGGGGCATCGAGGAGATCTGGCGGAGGCGGGGGCTTTGGTTGAGGTGGAGGAGGTTGTGGTTGTTGATATTGCTGCTGCCATTGCTGAGGCGGGCCCTGACGAGGTTGTTGGGGGTAAGAAGGTGGCATTTGTTGTCGACTTTGAGGAGGCGGGTATTGTGCATTAAAGTTAGGTTGGGGAGGCGGTGATTGTGTATATGATTGTGCATATGGTGGCCTCCGCGAAGGATCAACGGTTGGGCTGACGGAGCTAATTGAACTGAACGACGAATCCGTAAAATTTCTCTGTTTTGAAACTTGAGGAGGTAAAGGAGGCGCAGACTCATAACGGAGGCTGCTACTTCTTTGTGGAGAATGAGTACGTCCACTTTGTGGTAGATAGGGTTGTGAGCTATAACGCATATTATCATATACAGCCTGCTGTGGTAAAGGAGGCAAAGGAGGGCCAGTATCCCGTTGCGCGGGGCTTGGGCTTTGGCCCAAGTACTGCTGCTGATTATCTCGCGGTCTGGGCGGAGGTTGGGGAGGTTCCGCTAGTTCACTTGAATCTGGATGAACTGAAGCCGGTCGGCCAATGCCTGGAGGGAGTGGTGGAATTGGCGGTGGTATTTGGGCAGGTTGTGGACGAGGGGGTGCATTTTGTTGCTGCCGTGATATCACTGGGGGCTCTTTGGCAAATATTTCTCGTAAAATGGTAAGGAAATCGAGTATATTGGATTTCTATAATTTGTCGACATCAGAAAGAGGGACTCAGGTTAGAACCGAGACTTGATCATGACTTACGTCCCAGAATTCAACCCACCCCACTAGATACGGGTGGTAGACCTTTCCTTGGGGGTCAACATGCTGGCCCGGCCTGACCATCATTCCCTCTGTTGGCATAACATATACCAGAGGGGCATCCAATGGATATCGATGCGGCACCCATATTGCAATGGGAAATCTATACGTCGTGCCTCGAAAAACGACAGGAAGGGTGCCTGATATATGGAGGAGGAGGGCGGATGTGCCATTCTCATATGCTGCAACGAATCGAATCAGCTACATGCGAGACTAATGCGGGCATCAAGAGCATACTGTAGACATCGGTGCGTGGAGAGAGAGAGGAGTAGTGAGAGAGTGCCTGGGCGACATCGTTGTAGGTGCGGTTCACATCTTTGTATTCCTCGAATGGAGTCAGCGAATTCCGAGATAGATTTAGGCCATTGGGAAAACTTACACTGGTCAGAACGCTATATAGCCAGTTCAGCACTTGCTGCTTGACAGCGGCCATCGTTATAGATACGTGGGCATTTTGTGATTAATATACTCGGAATACTCTCATAGAAGCTGTGTTTGTGTTAGTCAAGCTGGTCCTAGTCTAGTGCTGGTGTCGAGAGCTTGGGCCAATCCGGGGCCCGGGATTATAGATGCGGTGGCCATACTGTGCCATTTGCGAAGGTGCAGCCTTCCCACAAGGCTGTGAGGCTGCAAGGCTGCAAGGCTGTACAAGTCCATCCGGGCCGGACCGGAGCAGAGGAGAAAGGATAATCCGGATCCGGCCGGATCAGTGGACGCATCAACTTCAATCCGGAGCAGATTTTGATATTGGTTCTTGGGGTGACACAATGACGCCCGCTGTAATGCTGTAACACTATAACGCCGATCGCAAATCTACACGGCTGCACCAAGCTAAGGTAGGTACCGCACCGATGGAGTACTGTGCGCCGCCCTCATACTTGTCACCAGTTTATCCGACGGCACTAATGTAGGTACTTCCGTACCTCGCTGTAGGCTCCGTATAGCAAAACTCCCAAACCTCAGGCATCCATTCGTCCATCGAGCCGCATTTCCTTCGCATACGTGCTTGCAGTAGCTAGTTGAAGTCCCGCTGATCAATCACCCCTCCTCTACCCCTCCACTCACACTTCTCTTCTTCCTTCCATCCCTGATGTCCTCCTCCCCGTGGCTCCCCGAAGGTGTGCGAAGTCGCAGCCATCGCTTTGCGCTTTGTAAAATAATCAAAAGGTTCCTGTCCCCCTTAGCTCTAGCCGTTTAGTTTGTCATGGCGGACGAGTGGGGGGCGAGGGCACTACCCGGCTACGAAAGGTATTTGTATCACGCAACTTCTCCAACCCTCCCTCTCTCACTCTTGTTCTTCCTAACATCTGTTATATGCTCGGCGAATATCTTTGTCTTCAAAACGGCTGAGGAGTAACGGACTACGTTCTGCTGCTCCTTGCGTCTGGAACGAACAGAATATCTCGTTAAATTCATAGGACCGCCTCGAAAGCATGCTTCCTCCGATTCCTAGTCTTGTCGACTATGGGCTCTCGCCAACCTATGGCTTCTTGCCAGCCCAGCTGCCTCTTGAAAGGCTTCCCGATCCATACTACAATAAATGGGAAGCAGTCGTGGCAAATCTACAAGGCTTGATCTTGAGCAAGCGCTTGCGTGGAGTCATTGAGCGGCTTCCGGTGCTATCCACGGCCGGTCTGGAACATAATTCGGAATGGCGGAGAGCATACTCGTTGCTCTGCTTTATGGCCCATGGCTATATATGGGGTGGAGTTAGCCCTTCAGAGGTTTGTAAATGCTCTGCTCCTATAGCCCTTCTCGCCGCTGACTTGAGTAGCGCCTCCCACCTGCAATTTCAATCCCGTTGCTACACATCTCCCAGTATCTCGAAGTGCCTCCTGTTGCCACTTATGCTGCGCTATGCTTGTGGAATTTCAAGCCTTTGTTCATGGACGAGCATGTTGACAACCTCGAAAACCTTGCCACGTTGAACACCTTCACCGGATCGATTGACGAGTCCTGGTTTTACCTTGTTTCAGTGGCCATTGAAGCACGAGGAGCTCCGATTCTTCCCCTTATGCTTGCCGCTATTGAAGCAGCCAGAGTCAATGACAGCATAACAGTCACGGAATGCCTTCGGGCTTTTGCAGAGAGGCTAGATGATCTTAGTACTCTTTTGCAACGTATACACGAAAGCTGCGACCCACAAGTGTTCTACCACCGTATTCGGCCTTTCCTTGCAGGAAGCAAAAATATGGCAGAAGCCGGGTTACCCAATGGTGTAATCTATGAGGATGGTACAGGTACCGAGCAATACAGGCAATACAGTGGTGGAAGCAACGCACAGAGCTCCATCATTCAATTTTTTGACATCATTCTTGGTATTCAGCATTTTCCTACCGGTGAAAAGAAGGCCGCATCCGAGAATGAATCGGAAGGTACGGCTCCCCCGCCTAAGCACAATTTCTTGCTCGAGATGCGAAAGTACATGCCTGGCCCTCATAGACGCTTCCTCGAAGACGTTGACAAAGTAGCCAATATCCGTGATTACGTGGAAACACATAAACACAATCGCTCGCTCACGCTTGCATACGATGCCTGTCTGGCTATGCTCCGAGCTTTCCGAGATAAACATATCACTATTGTTTCTCGCTATATTGTCATCAAGTCACGGGAATCAAGATCATTATCCCGCTCCAAAAGTCCTATTGCTGAACGCAAGCAAGATATTGCAACTGCCTCTCACTATGGCAATGATCAGACTCTGAAGAAAAACCTCAAGGGCACTGGCGGTACGGCCCTTATCCCGTTTTTGAAACAAGCCCGAGATGAGACTGGCGAGCCAGCCATTGATTCGTGGACTAGACGTGTCATCAATAGGGAGCTGAATACTCAGGGTAAAGGCGACTTTTTCCTAGGCAAAGTCACCGAGCATGCAAACGGTGAACTTGAAGTTGATTTTGGTGGCCTTGCAGGCATTTGGACAATTGATGACAATGCGGGTGGTATTTGTCATTACTAGAAAGATGACGTAGATATCGTAACACGTAGTAGTTCACATAGTATTTAAGATAGATAGCATGAAGTCATGAGACAAATTGGTATACAAGATTGTTGGTCCTTGCCAATTAGTTTCCAATGCTTCCAATTTTTACCTCCTTGCTGTAGACTCCCAAATATAATTCAGAAAGCTAATTAAATGTTTTAAAGAAGCCTGACAGTCAAACATTCATGTCGTGATTGATTCGAGAATGGAGAAGAGTAGAATGGTTCTCGGATCCTGATTCAAGCCCTAAGACAGAACACCCAACCGGCCTAAATACTCCTTTTAAAACTCTCGTCTGTTATTCTTCCGCATCTGTTCTCCGTACTGATAGAACAGCCACGGTACTGGAATAAATGCTAAGGCAACGAAAGCGAAAAGGCTGTTTCCCCATCCTAGGCCAAGAGCTGCATACATCGCATTGCCTGCAAGTGGCAGTACTGCTCCAAAAATACACCGCAAAACTGTATTCGCAGACAATACAGATGCCGCATAGTTTAGGTATGAGTCGATTAGATATGTTTGGACTGCCAACTACCGGAATATTAGAATCAACTGATGTCTCAATAGATCCGTGGGACTTGCGAATATGCAGATAATACCAATACCGATGATACCGGTCCCAATAATCGGGACAATCCAGTGCGTATGCGCCTGTGCGCTCCACTATGATATGTTAGCCGTCTCTTTAGCTAAGGTGGAGGTTAAAGTGCCCCCGTTTCTCAATATAGTCTTTAGAATAAGAGTTGAGACGAATTTCTTTTAAAGGATACTAAGAATTTACTGATGACTTACTCCATACATGAAGAACCCTATCGGAAGGACTGGCGATGCATAGATCATTAATGGAAGTCGATATTCGGGTTTCATTTCACCATCCCCGTCCTTGGCCTTCCGCTTCAGAGTTGCATCGCTGATTCTACTGAACCCGATAAGTCCAATGAACATCCCAATCCCAAGACCCAGGTATGATAAACCGACTATACTTTCCGAGAAGTGGTATGTCTCTTCAAAGACTGCCGAGAATGTGGTAAACAAAAGGAACATGTAGCCGAAGACCACGGCGGTGTAGAGCGACATCAGCAAAACAATCGGTTGGAAAATTAACATCATTACTGGCCGAACGACGGCAAGCTTCAGAAGAACTTTCGGATCTCGGCCAGTGTCGTTGATTGACGTAAATAAAGGATTGCCAGTGGATTTTCGTAGCGCGGCGGCTTTTCGCTCAAGAATGACGATGCTATAAGTCTCTCTCATAAGAATGAACATGGCTATTCCCACGACGCCCATCTTCACTACTCAGCAATCTGGCAATTTCAATGGAACAATGGAAGTGACTTACAGCTATCATTAAGATCCAAAATACCCAGCGCCAGCCGACGTCTTTAGTGACGAATCCGCCGATGATTGGTCCAATCACTGGACCAAGAAGTGGACCAATCGAATATATTGCCATTGCCCTTCCTCTTTCCTCTTGTCGTATTAAATCTGATATGGTACCTCCTCCTATGGCAAGAGGCGCTGAACCAGCGCAGCCGGCAAGCAGGCGAAAGATAATAAACATCGCCATGTTCTTGCTCAAGGCACAAGCCATGGTGAAGATGATGAACAGACAACAAGCCCCAAGATAGATCACAAGCCTGCCGTACGTTTCTGATAGAGGAGCAATAACTAGAGGCGCAACGGCGAAGCCCAGGACATAAACGGACACAGTGAAAGCACCCAGGCTATCATTCGTGCAACTGAAGTCTTCCATTAGTTGAGCGACGCCAGGAGCAAACATCGTGGTGGCAAGGCCGGTCATCATCGTCATGAAGGATACGAGAATGACTTGATTCATTTTCTTCCATTTTGGCCAGTTCATGGGGTTGGCTAGGTCGTCGGGCCCTTCCCATCCTACTTTGTTTGGATCCTTTGGTTCATCGACTTTATCGGCGTGAAGCTCCACATCTGTCTCCACTGGTGGTCCAGAGCATGGTGTATCAATCTTTGTGCTAATGCCAGTTGTAGTTGAGTCATTAGCGAAAGACATTAGATTGTGTTTTCGATGAATAACTTCTGTATGAGGGAGGAGTTGCTAGGAATTGATGAGGTTCGATACACTTACTAGTACCAATATCCCAGAAAGACAGCGGCAATATCACGTTAAGTATCTTTCTTAATTCTCCAATTGCCCATAGCTGACTCAATGTAGCTGCGGACATAAGATGGAGCAGCGGCTACAGGAAGGAGCTTTACCTTCTGAAATTAGACAGACCAAGGTAACTCGGAATTCTGGAAAAACTTCGGAGATGAATCAAGCAGATCTGTGGTCTCGGAATCTTGAAATCTTCTAAGAGGAAATTGCGTCGTTCCATCAGTATAGTAAAGTGAGGATGCCACCTCCTGTACTCCTACTGTCGTGTCACATGACATGCAACCACCCTCAGCCATTTTTACCCTATTTCTTACCATATTTCTTACCACAGTTAGGGATTCACATATTATGGTCTACTTTTCGTCTTCCTTAAGACAAGGGAACACTTCAAAGCCTTCGTTTCTGAAGTGCTGAGCAGAAGCTTAAAGTCGATAACCCCGTTCTCAATCCACGCGAAGCTCTTCTTCCGTGAAATGTCCGTCTAAACTCCATCCCACAAAAGTTGTCGTTCGAATCGCTGATTCGCCAGTGTATATTTACACGTGACGTTCTCTCTCACTCACCTGCACCAATATCTCATCGTTGTTGAATCATCAAACATATATCCGGCTCTGCAGCATACGTGTTTCAATGTCGATGTTCATTCTTCAGCCAGTATGACTACCTCCTTTGCCGCCTTGTCCCCTCCTAGTGAATCGTCACAATCGCCTCCTGGAAACAATCCGTTAGCGAAAAGTAAATCCACAACTACTGGGCACAGATTCAGGCCACAATTGTCTTGTACCCTCTGCAGAACTCGAAAGTCTGTGTCAGAGCCTTATTTTTAACCTAACTGAGGTTGAGCATTCTAACAATTCATAGACTCAAATGTGACCGGAATTTTCCATGCGAGAACTGTGTCAAGAGAGAGCAGTCCGCGTCTTGTACCTTTGTCCATAAAGGTATCCGTAGCGTTGGGTTGCATGCTCAGAAATCAGCAAGTGGGTCCAAAGATGTTCAGGAACGGGTTAATCATTTAGAAAAGTTGATCCTGTCATTGATTAATAACGGATCAGCCAAGAGCTCGGCTGTACCGGACCCAGCCCAAGGACTTGAATCCCGTATACCAGATACACCATCCAGTAGAGTATATACCCAAGTTACGGACAGAAGCGATGTCAAAGAGACTGTGGAATCACTTGGGCATATCTCACTAGAAGACAATCATCCGAGCTACGCTGGCAGTGCTCACTGGGCTTCTGTCCTTGATAGTGTTCGTATTTCTTTGCGTTGTAATATATTGCTGTATCTTCACTTTGCTTATGCTTGCTGGTGTCTAGATTGCCGATTTAAAGGACTCAATAGAAACTAGCGAGAGATCAGAGACGTTTGACGAATCATTCACACGCCCGGGTCCTGATCTGCTAGTTGGTGGAGTAAGGAAAGCTACCCGGGCACAAATACTTGCTTCGCTTCCTTCAAGGCCAGTTACGGACCAACTTCTGGACCAATACTTTGAATCCATGGATATGACGTCTGGTAATTCTATTATGCTTCCTTGAAGAGGAATCTTACCAACTTAGCGTTATAGTGATCGTTCACGTACCCACTTTCAGACGAGAGGTAAGGGTTCTCGAACCAGTCAATGGACTTAAGCTTACAGATACTTAAAGTATGAGAGGTTCTGGGCATATCCTAACTCGACCCCCATCATATGGATTGGCTTATTATATGCCATCTTGTCGTTGTCTGTTCACTTCGAGCAGGTAACAGAGAAGAAAACGAGTATCGTGAATATCATGAGCAGTCAAGCTCTCAGAGATCCTGAGGACGTCATAAAGATGCTCCACGAAAAGACTGTCCAATGTCTAATCCTAGGAAACTATACCGAGCCTGTACCATTTACAGTCGAATGCCTGATTTTGTATTTCTCACTGGAGCACTTTCGTAGTACAGACGCTCAATTTGGAATCTGGCTTGTCTTTGGTATCATTATCCGAACCGCCATGAAATTGGGATACCACCGGGATGCCTCACAATTCTCTAATGTATCTGTTTTTTGTGGGGAGATGCAGCGCCGGCTCTGGGCTTCGATAATGCATCTCGATATCCAAACGTCTTGCCAAGTAGGACTACCTAGAATGATCAAAGAAGACATGTCCGATACCCAGCTTCCTCGGCATCTTTGGGACGAAGATTTCGACGAGGATACAACCGTGCTGCCACCCTCCAGACCACTAAATGAGATATCGTGGATCGGTTATACCCTTTTCAAACATCAGATTACGTCAGTCTTTGGCATGATCGTAGACCAGGCACACTCTACGCTCCCAATTTCATACGATGAAGTGTTGAGACTTGATAAAATCTTGCAGGGCGTCAACCACGAGACCCCTGAGTGGCTCGCTGTTCGAAGCGCCGAAGACCTAACCGCTGGGGACCCGGCACTTATATTCCAACGGTTTCCGATCAATCTATGCTATCACAAAGCTAGATGCATCCTACATCGGAGGTTTATAAATCCCAAATCTTCAAAATCGTATTCGATTGATTCCTGCGTGGATGCATCGATGAAGATTTTGCAGTCACAGGCCGTTATGTATAGAGAAACAATGCCGGGAGGGTGTTTATACGACCAGAGATGGAAGGCAGCAGCCCTCATGACAAATGATTTCTTCCTCGCGGCGATGCTTCTTTGCCTAATTCTCGGCCAAGACTCAAACTCGTCGAAAGGTTTGCATTTTGACACAAGGCGAGTGGGGTGGAGTAATCAGGATATCCTTCAGGCGCTTGAAAAATCATATCAGATATGGAAGGAAGCAAGCCAGAAGTCTAAAGATGCTTTCAAAGCTGCGAAAGCCCTCCGAGCTGTGCTATTCAAGATCAAAGCAGCTGTTATATCACCGACTGCTGGGGAAAACGAGTTGACGAGGATACCAATTCCTAGGAACACTGGTTTTGGAGCCACTGACTCATGTAAGTAAACTAAATATCTCCAACATCGACTCTGAAAGGCTAAAATCCCCAACTTCAGCTTCCTCTCAGACTCCAGGCAGCATCAGCAGACCCCCTCTTCAAGCAGACCCTCCACCTCTAGGAAACACACCCTTCCCATCTACCAATACGCCTGCTAATTTCTCAACCTCCCCAGAAGCAATGGAAACCACGATAGATCCGCTGAATTTCAATTGGGTGGGTTTATCCATCGTCAAGTCGGTCGATGAGAATGGCGGGAACATGCTAATTGCCACAGGACAATTGGGATGGCTATTTCCAGAGTAATGGGGTCGATAATACGGCGCCGAACTTGTGGATGTTTGATAATAGCTTTGCTTTGCCACGTGCCAATTATAGCGATCTCCAGTAGGGAGGGTTGGCGCGAAGAAGACGTCGGTGCTAATACCCAACTATCGTCTGTACTCCCAAATACAATTTCTTAAGAGGTAGAATTATCGGAGAGATGTAAGGGTAACTATACACTGCACCGAAGCATTGACGCATCATACACTAAGTGAGAAGGAAGGTACGGTAGTATTCGACTATGGTCTATAACATTGTCCTAAAATACACCATTATTCTGATCGAGCAACTCATCTGTGAGTTCAAAATATCTTCTACCTTCCTCCCTGGCCTTTTAAAGGATGATTCCTGCTGACATTTCAAAGTTTTAAAATAGGAAAGGATAATTACGACTCGTCCCTTTGGGATTTGGGAGATGACGTAGATGAAGTAATTACCGAAAGCCAAAATTTGAAAATGTTTCTTGGTTGCATGCAAAATGAGATGCACCCATGGAGCAAGTGATGGAGATGGAAGACCATGATGGTGAAGTTGAAATAAATGAGTAGAAATGCCTGAATTTTAATAAATGTCACTTCTACTTATAGAAACACAAAAGTTTGATGGGTTGTGATAAACTGTTGCAAGCACACTCTTTGAAAATCCCAACCGAGTGACGTCCCTTTCGCGGATCGCTTACGGACTGACTATACGAAGCCCGGTCAAGCCCCTCATTAACTCTCCCATAAAACTCATGATCTATATATGCACCGCAATACAATATCCCTCTCTTCCCACCTCTGAGATGTAGACAATTTCGTAGTGACTAGCTCCTTGGGTATAATGCCGCTTAAAAACATAACGCAACACAATCGATAATGCTCCGAACACAACCCTCAGATATCTTTCAAACTCCCAACAATAGCCATCAATGCAATCAGTGCTAAAAATTATTAGCGCGTCCATCAATAATTCGAGGAGAGCAGGCTTACCAGCAGCAGCTGTAACAATATAAAGCGCCAAAGTCCACGCCGTGATAACATCCCCCGGTCCATTCATATACCAGAACCCGATCGCCATACTGAGCAACAATGGAATCGCTACAATGGTACTCAACCGATAACTACTCCAGTCATATAATAGTTGAAGGCTATACCTCCCCTCCAACGGATTATTCTTATGATTATTAAGATTCTTATGGACCCAGCCGGCCCATGCACGAGCAACGTCTGGGTCAGCATGACGGTAGGAAACTTCGTATGCGAGGAAGAGCTGGGAGAGTACTGCTTCTTGAGAGCCGTTTAGGATCAGGGGGCGATGACAACCTTTGGCGATATCACACTGAGCTGGAAGTTAGTGATCGGCTCGCTAGCTGGAGGAGGAAACGTGCTTTGTACAAACCGAAGCCTCGAAGAGCCTTTAAAGATAGAAATCTTCTCCAGCCTCTGAGATCGCTTTCACCTTTTTGAAGGGCTTTAAAGAGCAATTCTGGTGTTTCGAATTGGAGGATTCGTTCTTTGGGGTCGTTGGCTGAGCGGATAAACCAGCCAATGACTATATAGGGTTGACATTTGGGCATGCTGAGAACGGTTAGGAGGCACAGTTTCAAAATGGAAGGAGGGATTTACATCTCTTCAACTTGTCGTTTTATATCTTCCCTGGTAGCCTCAAATGGTTTAGTGAAAACGGGACACCGGCCGGTAGAAGAGTGCGAATGACTTCCCCTTCTCCTCGAAGCGCTGAGACTATCTCTCAGCCGCCCTACAATCCCCAATTTCGGCTCTGAGGTTTGAGCAGTATCACTTATCATGATATGTTGCTTAGAGTCTTTCGATGAGGATGCCGTTTCGAGAATCTGTTCCGGTGTCTGGGTTGCTGTAGTTAACATGATAGGCTGCGATGCCTGAACTTGACCATTAGAGACTGTAGAAAGCGGTTGCCGTCCCCGATCCGGACTCTCATGCTTCATCATCTTAACCCGGCGTTTCTCGCGAAGGCTCTTCAGAACTTGACCACAAGCCTGCTTCAAGATCCTCCTCCGTCTCGCCATCAGATACATCAACCATAATCTAGGCTCCCTCATCCTCTCCAGCCATTCGATCCTCGCCTGCCAAATAGCTTTCTGCCGGAAAGTATCTAGCTTCCACCATGGTAATGCATCAACTAACTGCTGTAGTCTCTTCCGCTCGGCTCCAAAATCATTAAACATATCTTTATACTCATCATAGTTGTAGTTCTCAGGCTCATCCGTCTGGAGTAGTTTCAAAAGTAATCGAGCTTCAGAGGAGGTGAGACCAACTCGACGTGTGCATTGCTCATCGGCCCAGAAGATGTTTCCATTTGCGGATTTGATGATTGGGGGGATATCATCCAGCTCAATAACTTCTGCCGACCTCCTCACACGACGCAGATTGGTATCTTTCGACGAGGCTCCCGCAGACTTGGGAAGGAGGGGGTCATTCGATTCGACGCCAACAACATCGATCGCGCTCTCAAACTGATACTCGATATCATGGAAAGGCGCCATCTTGGCGGCTCACATTTTTTGAAAGGAAGAACAGGGTGACGAGACAAAAAGAAGACCAGCTGAATGTTATATAGGTGGAAACCATGTGCGATCATCATCTCGCGTAGCCTTGCAAGGTCGGAGTAATATAAGAGGTCTTGTGCTGCAGTCACCCCCGAGCTGCGGCGCCCCTGGTTGGTTGTGATCCTTTACGCAGCACGGACACCTCGCTCTTGGCAATCTGCAGGCAACTCACGTAAAAGGAAAGGAGAACTCAACAGTCGAATAAAAATAGATAAATAAAATAGATGTAAAAGAATGAGATAAAAAACCAAATAGGTTGAAGAGAAGGCGAATAACCAACAATTATGTATTATTAAAATTTGTGCTCTTAATAGATTTAATGTGCGAAGAGAGTCCTGCTTCGTCGCGCATTCTATTATAGAGATCGAGCCGTGAGTGGCCTCTCTTCCCCCAGATCATCCACCCATTTGTCACCGTCTGACATCTCACTGCTGGTCGGTGCAGGCGGCACATATCGAGGCTCCTCAGCCTCAGACATATCTGAGTCCGAGACAGACACACCGCGCCGGATGGCCGTGATCGGGGTTTCTTCCATCTTCCTCGCCGTAAGAGGTGTTCGGCTGATTCCTCCTTCTCTCTCGCCCTCGCCCTCTCCCTCTCCCTCCTCGTCCATTTCTCCGTTCGTGATAGTCCATTCCCACTTCCTCTTCTTCTCCTTGCGCTTGCGCTTCCGTGTCGCAGGAGTTTCCAAGTCGCTTTCTGCCATTCTTCTTCTCATTTCTTCGAATGGCCCCGGCGTTTGGCCACCATCTCTTGTCTCGTCGCCCGTATATGCGAGGGTATATTCCAACGTCCCCATCTTCTCGGCTTCCGGATCTGTGGCCGAATATGGCGATTCCTCGACTAGAAGATCGATGTGCGATTTGACATATTGGTTAGTCGTTATGGTTTGTGTTAATGGGTCATTATAGCCCACTTTCTTCGCCGCTCTGTTGGCGATCCGCATGGACATGCGACTAGGTGTCGCAGGTGTCGCAGTAGCATTGGGAGGAAGAGGGGAGTTGCGCAAGATGCTATGTAAGCTTCGAGGATGTGTATAAGGCGGCTTTTGATATTGACCACCCATGGTCCGCCGTCTCGGGGTTCGAGGGCTATTTGGAGACTGTGTCGATGCATTTACGGCGAAGGTAAAGACTCTTGGCATCGGCCGGTCAGAGCCGGCCGACTGAGGAGGAGTAAATGTGAACGAGTCGGCTACGAGCTTGGTCTCGATGCTTGGGAGGATGTTGGTAGGGGTCCGGCTGTCTATGGCTGAACTAGGAGTGTCTGGGTATGTGATCGAGAAGGGCCCAGGTGTTTGCGTCCGTTGAGAAGCGTGGATATATTCTCCGCTTGCGCCAAAGTTCTTGGTCTCAAGCCGTAACGATGTTGGCTTGCTTTCCTTGGGCGTATCGAAGTTGGCAGGTCTTGCTGTCCGTGGAGAAGCATTCTCTATAGCAGCGGCATAGGCATTGGAGAGTGTGTTGAAGGCCGTAGGAGAGGTTGGGTCGATGCCAGTCTTAAGCGCCGTCGACGATTTCCCATACGTCAAAGCACTGGCTGGCGTCTTGATTTGGAGAGACAGCCGTGGCCGTTTAGGAGGGGAAGAGGATTCTGAATTGAAGGACATCGTGACTGTTGGAGAGTACGTGTTCACCAAAGCAAGCATTCTAGGGAGATGGCTCAGACCAAGAAAGATCTGGCAGGTGGGTTGGTGTAGCAGACACTAGGCCTGAGGGTCGTCTGGGTTCTGTTTGGGGTTGATTCGACCCGGATAAGTGTCCAGTTCGCGAGGTCGTGAGATCGTTATATCGTAAAGACAACTGATAAGAAGGTATCGGCGAAGGAAGTTAATAACTGATAGGGCTCCCCGCTTATGTAGAAACGAATGTAAATGGAAGCCTTTGATCGACCGCCCACAGGAATAGCGTCTCGATGGCGGCCCAGGTGGAGAAGTTGCCAAACAGACAGCAGACAATGCGATGCAAGTGATGAGATGGCAATGCGGGAGTTGGAAACAATTAAGCGCGGGTGTGAGAGGTATTTCTAGCAAGTGACTGGATGGCAACCGGGGGACAATGACGGCAGCCCGAATACACCTGGGCACATATTTATGTTTTAAGTTTTCTGCTGGTGAGACTGGCCCATTCAAGCGCCGGGCACCAGCATGCCAGAGTGGGACGAGGCAAACGAGGGGTTCTGTATGCGAAGGAGGGGGGACGGTCACATCAAGCCCATTGGCCTAGACGAGACAAGGCCACCTGTATAGTCAGCCACAATTGCGCTTCTAGGCTTTCTCAGTGGCGGAATGTATTTCAAGCTCTCGGTCAAGACCCATGCGAGTCTGCGGCAGAGACAGGGTCAGCGACTATTCTTGACGCCAGGAGGATCTCAGCCCTGCAAAGGCGAGGCAATAGTTGCCAATCTGCGTACGAAGAGGGGCTTCCGAAGACGATACTGTCAGTCACTGCACACGACGCTGGACTGGAGAGCGGGCAATGAATCCATGTGGCTGACTGGAGAAGAAGAAGAGAGGGAGCTAAGAGAGGCTGGGCTTTATATCGATTACTGTGCTCCGTCACATCACGCTTTGGTCAAAGGGAGAGGGCTATTACATATTGAAACTAACCACAGTAGCTAGACAAGAATTGCCAGAGAGGCGTGCAACAAAGCGAAACAGTTAGAGCAGAATTGGCATCTAGCTCCGTAGATATTGTAGAACTGGCCACTTCCGGCCTTGTCCGCTAGCGCTAGTCGTCTAAAAATGGAGGGGCAACGTCTTGCTATTTTTAGATTCACCACTCCGATCGTCAACCCTAAAATGGCAGTCACATGATCGGGCTTCCCCAAGAGTGGGTCGCGGCGATTAGTCGCGCTTGGGCGCGTCTGAACTTTCAAGAGTCACGACACACGATATAATTACTTCTTCGATGCGTCCGACCTCCCATCTCGAAGGCTTACGGCATCGGTCGATCTTTCCTTGATAAGGATGAACCTACTCGCATATTGCACAAGCTTTCTTAGCACTGAAAGATGACGACTGAAACTAAGCCTCCCAAGAGACACGACCACCGAGTCATTATACACTTTGTATGTTGTGTCACGGACTGCAGAGCACCGCAAATCAATCAATCAATCAATCAATCGCTCGCTGACTGATCCCAGGACTATGACTGCTTTTACGCGTCAGTGTTCGAGAACGAGAACCCGGCGTTGAAATCTCTGCCTCTGGTCAGTCTGCGAATATGCCTGTTGAGAACTTGAGCTGATCCTTCGAAGGCTGTGCAACAGGTAACGATTCTCCCTCCCCGCCCATGCTTCACAATGAGACTGAAAGTCAGCCAAGAAGCAGATTGTTGTCACCTGTAACTACGAGGCTCGCCGCAGAGGGTTACGTAAGCTCATGTTAATTAATGAAGCTAAGAAAATAGTCCCTGATGTGGTGATCGTGTTGGGAGAGGCACTTGGCCGCTTTCGAGATGCTTCAAAGACCCTCTACAAATTTCTGGAAGCTTTTACTTGGAGCGGGAAGGTGGAAAGGCTTGGATTCGACGAGGTCTTTATGGATGTTTCAGACATTATCGATTTCAACCAAGCCTTACTAAACCCCAACGATCTAGCACACTCTTTTTTCCAACTGAAGCACGATGATCCCACTATTGGGTTCCCCTTTGATGCAACCAAAGTTGCTGGCCCTACATTCCCGAAGTCGGGATTAATACCTTCGCCAACGGCTGAAGATGTTCTTATGATACGTCTACTTCTTGGGTCACATCTTGCGCAGCACCTAAGATGGAGTTTAGAGGAGCAAAAGGGATACACCTCAACTGTTGGGATATCAACCAACAAGCTTACAAGCAAATTGGCAGGAAACGTCAACAAGCCAAAAGACCAGACCACACTTTTGCCACCCTATACTGTGCCGGATGGTCCAGATAATGCATCGGAAAGCAACGTTACAAAGTTCATAGACGGTCATGACATAGGTAAGATACCTGGAATAGGATTCAAAACATCACAGCTCATCCGCAATCATATTCTCTCACGATCGGTGGAATTCAAAGAAGACTTAACATTTGGGGCCACAGAGGAGTCGGTTTCCGCCCGAGATGTGCGACTTTTCCTTGGCATGGGACCTGAGTTGTTGGAGCAAATCCTCGGAGGGCCAGGAAGCGTGAGAGGCATTGGGGGGAAGGTTTGGGGTCTGATTAATGGCGTTGATGATACCGAAGTGCAACAGGCTAAGAAGATACCGTCACAAATAAGCATCGAGGACTCTTACCAACGAATGGATAATATGCCCCAAGTCGTAAAGGAGCTCCGGATTTTAGCTACTAGCTTGATGAAGAGGATGCATACGGATCTTTTAGAAGATGACGATGAGGATTCAGGATCTACCAAGCGGTGGGTTGCACATCCCAAAACCATCCGAATATCCACTCGCCCTCGCTCACTAGTAGCGCCGAGCGGTGAAAATTTCAGACCTTTTAATAGGATATCCAGATCTGGTCCGCTGCCGAGTTTTGTTTTCAACCTCAAGGAGAGTCTTGATGCTACGGTAGAAAATCTATTGCAACAGACCTTGATTAAGATGTTTCGAAAGCTACACCCGTATCCTTCTGGTTGGAATCTAAGCCTCATCAACATTGGGGTGACGAATATGGCCGAGACAGCAAGCCATGATGGCAGAGGAACAGGTCGGGATATTGGTAGGATGTTCAAGAAACAGGAGGAGGTTCTAAAGGAATGGAAAGTCGAAGATAGGGATGTACCTCCGGATCCGCTCCCACAAGCGGAGGAGGTTCAGCTAACTAATACCGTCCCGGATCGGATACTCAAGGAACAGGGAAAGGTTTTCGAGGAATGGAAAGCAGAAGAAAAGGATATGTTTTTGCCAGCAGAGAATGAGCGGGTTGGTACCATCCTAGTAGATCCAAGTGCTGGAAATGAAGCCTTGGATGGTATTACTCTTGGCTCAGAGGATGCGATCCAAGCTACTCAGAATACGGTTCGTGAGGAAGATTTGTGGGAGGATGATGAGGAAGATGAAGACGAGAGTCGGGAGCAGTGTCAGGAGTGTGGTGCTGTGATGCCGCCTTTTGCAATGGCGGCTCACGAGCGCTTTCATTTTCTTGAGCAATAGCCGGCTTTATTGTCATCCACATTACTATCTTTAGAATGTGCTCTGCTTTAGAGATGCAGAATCCTACATAAGTATACAATAACTATAGAGAATATGATCAAATGTTAGATGATCCTTCTGCGTTTCGACTTTGATGTGATTTAGACGTTTCCATAGATGCAGAGTTGTCATAATGGCTTTAGGGTAATGCACTACCCGCCCCCATGTTCTCTTTCAAATATTCTATACAGTGATTACCGTAGTCCTAATCGGTTTACGGTTCCACTTCATTCTCTTCTAGGGGCGTCGCTAGTGTGAGCGAAGGGTAGTAGTTTCGGGGTTGGCGGCAAGCTAAGTCGTAGCGAGATATGTTGGCACTTTTCAAACCGTGTAAGAGCTAGAGAAAGAGATGTGGTGAGGAGAGGAGAGGATTCTACTTCCCAGCGATATAAATTATATTGATACCCGCTAGCCTGGTGGTACGGGTGTTACACCAAAGATCTTTTGACCCCGATATAAATAGAATTCTATTTAAGCCCACCAAGTGCACAATATGCAAATTGTATAGGTCAACTCGGAATATGTACTTTCCACCATATATGATTGCATATTAAATTAGAGAAATATCCATGAATGATGCAACAATGAGTTTAATATTAGCCCATTGGTTGTCAGTGTTTAAATTACTTGGGGTTAACTTCGAAGTCCAAATCACAAGGTCAACATTAGAGTATTTGCAGGTGTAATCCCAATTGATAAAAACACCAAATAGTAGTCACTACCCCATAAGGAAAAGGGTTGTTAACGCTTATTTAGCTACTATATGCAGATAGAAAATGTAATGCTCCCCAAACCTCCCCTCCTAATAAATAACGGTGCAACGATTATGCCCTCCTCAAACACACGCATAAACGCAACCACCAACAACAATTACTCTGAACCAAAAGACACCGCACCTCGTGCGATTTTCTTCTCTTGCAAGGAAAACATTATATACTCTGTCAAGAACAAAGCCCGCGCGATACCGAGGGGACGTCCATTGCGTATGAATTCCGGGTCATCAGCGTGAGGCAGCGCCACCATGATATAAAAGCGCGCATGTCTCGTGGTTTGTTTGGTAATGCCGAGTTGTGGAGACTTGAGGGATTGATCTGTTGTGTCGTGCTTGAGGATCTAGTCAGTAATGGCAACAGTTATTTTTGGTTTCTGATCTGGAAGGTAGGGTGGCTTACTGATTTAAATTTATAAGCTGATTAGTATTGTTATACTTATTATATAATATTGCTTTATATTATAAACGAGAGTATCAGATATAATTCAAATCAAGTCGTGTTTTTCAACAGGCTCGATAGGGTCGGAGGATTCTTTTATATGAATAGTCCTCCGCGCGAAAGACAGGCCAACCTGATTGATACTAGCTAGCATACACATGACACTATTGATTCTACTATGTATCCTTTTGCTATAACTATTCACTTAGCGCTGGCTACGTATTCGTGAATATCTATTCCAATAAATACTGATATGTAATGTAGCGTGCGTCGTAAGGAGATATTAGAGTAGAGTTAAAATAGTCGAGAAAAGGGTATTTAAGAGTCTTACGCATTAATACATCCATCATTCTCGCGGGTTCCTCTCGTTTTAACGACCTTGGATACTCCATCCTCGGCAATACCTCTTTCTGGCCTTTGACAATGGCATAGAAAGCCTGGCAGTTTCTTCGTTCCGCTTGTTTTTTCTTTCCCTAATTAGGGAAGTTGGTTCATATACTGAGCGAATTTCAGGGCGGTATTCTGCGTATAGTATTCGCGTACTCAACACTTTCAGTGCGAAGAAGGTATTATAGGATAGGAATGCTCGAAAGCTCTGCAGGTGGTGGGGGCTTGATGTTTCGTTTCTCGCGATTCTTGATCTGCCTTCATCTGGATATTTTCATGATTCCTAGCTAAAACGACCTTTAAACGCTTGGTCGACTTATATTATGCCCTGAGAACCAGTCCACTGTATCATTCGGCTACTTTCGAGCCAGTAAAAGATGGAAGAGCGTTTAGGAAGGTATATATCACGAAGAGTGTGACATGTTCTTGAAGGAAGAAAGTGAGAGTACTCTTGCCATTAGACAAAGAAGTTACTACACATCAAAGTCCTGGTAAGGAACTAAGAAGGAACATAATTGAAAATCGCCCGAACCAGCTTTCCCAAAACGAGGTTCCAGGGCTATCGCACGTCTCACCGGCCTAAATACCATCCTATAGAGATAAATCCTAGTCAAAAAGACGCACAAACTGTCACAGTGAGTTAGAAGATGATAGTTATTACCTACTAATGATAATACGCCATCATATAGCCATACAATGGAGACTAAGATTCGGGCTCTATTCGAGCTAAAAATCCTCCGTAAATATCATTAACAGGGTCCGGTCCCATGTATCATATAATGAATCCCTCCGGATGAACCCCTCAAATCCCAAGATACTCCATGCACTCCAATTCGCCTATCGCCAGCTCCATTCTGTATTCATTACCTAGGTTCCATTTGGTCCAGCCGATTCCTTAATTCCTCATTTCCTCGTATTAAATCTTCCAGCCAATCCGCCGCCATAATCAATACAGCACTCTTACTAAAACCTCCGCCTCGAAGCCCAGGTACTAATTCCCCAAGATCTTCAAATCCTTCCCTAATCAAGGTTCGTCTTTTCTGTTCACTCTTGATGTGGTTTTCTCGCTTCTGCTCTTCGGTGAGGTTTTCGCGAGAGGCTTTAGCGGCTGCGGCAGCAGCTGATTTTCGCCGTTTGTGGCTCTGTTCCGACTCTGTGACTGGTGATTCGTTGGCTGATTTCTTTACGGGTTTGCGCCTTTTTAAACCTTGCCTCGGCGTGGTGGAGGCAGGCGATTCTTCGTCCTCGTCCGCTTCCTCCGTGTATTTGCTCTTCCTACGCTTTCGAGGACGCTCATAATCCAATTCGTCTTCGTCCACATCTTGTGAAATGGACAGATTCCTTTGGCGCGACCTGTTGTTTCGGGGGTCGGGGCTGGGTGGGCGTGTAGTCTCAGCACTACTTGGAACCTCTTTGATGGCAAATGCTGCTTCAATAGCTTGGATATGAGCGCGTTCCGTGTGCACAATATGATCTTGATTTGCTGGAGGAACAAACCCCTGTGGGGAACTGAATCCCGCATCGGATCCCCAGCGAATATCATATTTCTGATTTTGTAATCCTCGATGGCGAGCATTTTGGGACTGGCTACCAAACACCATATCTGTGTAAAAGTTGTCTCGCATCGAGAAGTCCTCCCCTGTTAATCGAGACTGGTATGGGGGCTGTGGACGTGACATTGTGCTTTGCGACATCGATGACGTCCGGCCCTGACCGTTTGTCTGTAACACGGGAAGGTTTTGCCCTCGAAATGTCCCATCACCAAGATCCTGTGCCCGGCCATTCGATCCATTATTTAACACCGTTGCAGCTGCCAGAATATCTGCAGAGGCTGTTGTCTGAGGTATTGGCGTAGGATTCATTTGTGGGTTCATCTCCCCGAAGTTCATACTCGGTATGCCGTGGGAGCCAATCTGCGGCTGGGGCCCAAAGGAAGAAGTTGTGCCCATAAACGTTGGCGGCAGTTCATCCCAATTTGCAAGTCCATACTCGGCGCCATCAGCCGCATTGTTGAGGAAGTCGTAGTTGAACTGATCAGAGCTTACGCCATCGAAGAAGCTCTCCAGGTACTTCGACTCGTTGTCGTCGAGCAAGGAGGGCCCGGGAGCCGGTGCTGCTGGCGGCGAGGGAAAAGGGAAATTCGAGGTCGTGTCAAAAGAGTCTGTCACATGGTCAGCACTTTCATAACGATAACTCGAGCTTGATAGACAAACAGCCAAATGGCATTTCGAGGTTCGGTGGCTTCGACGAACCCATACTGGGACGCTGAACGGCGAGCATGAGTGCCGGATGCCAATTGGGTCCCAGGCCAAGATCTCCCGCCGCGTTGAATCGCGCGGTGTTAGTGTTTTTGTGCTAGCTAGACAGACCAGAAGGAGGCGGGTGTGACGCCGTATCTCATCTCGCACGCCAGCTTTCTGATATGAAGTGACCTTCGTCGAGGCGTCGATCAAAGGAACTGGAATGCCGGGAAGCGGCAGAGCGCATCCAAAGGGCGGACTCGATGCTGGTGCGTGGGGAGGGCTCTCAGGTTGTGCCGCCGAGTGTTGAACAGCTCTCTGCTCGAGCTCGATCAAGACTTTGGCGAGCGAGAACTGGACTGTGGGGAACAGGTGACACCGAGGGGTGGTCTGCGATGACGAGGAGGAGAATTCAATCGGATCCCAACAATTCTGTAGCTATTCGGAGTCTTTGCGATGCGGGATCAACCCTAGCTATGGGGTTGCATATAAATCGCAGTATGTCTTTAAGGCCTAGTGCGACGTCTGCGAATAGCGGTCGGAGGGCGTGTTGATGGATGTTAATGTTCACATGCCAAAAGTGGTGAGTGAAGCGTGAAGGTCGAGAGCACGGTAGTGCAGCCACGGCAACGGTGCAGTCGCAGCGCAGTGCGGGCAGGGCAGGGTGGCTCAATGCTCGATAGGGCCCAGCATTCGGACCTTCGTGGAAGCTGAGACAACGTTATAATCGCAAATCGTAAGAGGAGCAACAGGAGGAGGAGTCCGGCGGTATCGCGACTGGCTACGCCGGAGAGAGTATTTTGACGTTTGCTTTTGGTCTTTTCAAGTGTTCTTCCATTGAGAACTGTCGGCTTTCATCTACCGAGTTGCCTCTACTTCCTCCGTCCTTCACACATCCATCCCCTTCATTTCCACTCGGGCAATCCTCGCAAGCCAGTAGCTTGCTTACCTCGGCTTGTTTCCATCGAGCTCTCTCTCCCTTCTCGTTGTCAGGCACGCGAAACAGATCCATTCCTTGCCGTTTGTGTTCTTGTTAAGACCCCGACTCTCCGCTTGCAAGAAGGGCTTCGTATCCAGACAGCTCGGTGGCTTTCAACCAGCTTCATATTTGATCCCTGGCGTACCCCTCCCTCAGCAGCAGCATCTTGCATCACCCCTCAGGATTTCGATACACCCCCTTTTCCTACTCTCACAGGAGAGCCCAGATTCTGGATTGAGCTCGTTTTACATTCTGCTTTTCTTAAACCATGGCTTCGAGATCCTAGGGTTTTTAATTTCCTGCAGAGACTGGGTGTGGGAAATACGCATCTGACTTACCCCGCAGTCTTACTTCTCCAGCTTTCGTCCACTCAAAGAGTCTGGGGTGAAGAGTCCTCACACCTCGGTCAACATCCAGGTGAGTGACGATATTCATGCCGAGATGGCCCGGATGTTTCTCTGACGGGTGAAGCTGGTGCCCGGAATCGCGATATGACCGATATATTATCGTCATCTGATCCTTTGTCTTTTAACCTTACTTGTGCTCCGAGGAGAAGTTTGCTAATACTGTCTAGGACATCACTGAGGGAAGCCCGACATGCAGCTAGATTGTAGGACTCTAGAGCGCCGACTTCCGCCTATTTTGAGGCCTGTCTTTCGTGCATACATCTTGGGTTATGCTTCGAGTACCACACCGAGGTTACTCACTCTACTGTTGACCCATTTCGGCCAGCGGAGAAAGAAATCCGAGAAAAATCCCGATTATTCCCTTTTCCATTCATTCTTTCGAATCTTAAAGGGGGGGCTGGAGCTACAGAGATTCCCTACCTTCTGCGCTGCTCTGGTTGGGGGCTCAACTATCCTTGAGGAAGGTCACGTATCATTTATTATTGTTGACTTCCTTACTAATGAACCGATGTAGATACCACTAAGACGGCTAGTTGCACGTTTATTTCTAGGCCTTTCAAAGACTGCAATATTGAGGTAGGAATTTCCTCCATTTTTGGTTCGTGCTTGTTATGTAAGCAATAGGCGAGGACTTTCTTCTTGAGGAAGTACCATCAATTAGAAGACTCACTTGCGAGTGCAGTGGCAACTTTTCTGCCTATTCTCTTTCGAAGCATGTGACTGTTACTATCTCAAATACCTCCTAAGCTACTTGAGGCTCACAGAATATAGAATCTCGAAATGTGTTTCAGCGTTTCTTTCAGCATGGTTCAGTATCAAGCTGCTCCAGTCAAAAGACAGCGACACTTTCGTCGAAAATGTATGCCTTGAAACCCCTCAGGGCCGGGTCATACGGCCCAAAAGATTCGCTGGCAGGACGATGGACCTGACTCTCTTCGCTGTAACAAGAGCTCTTGACGTGGTTATCGGTGAACTGTGGTCTCGACGTCGAGCTGATAGGACTGTTAGTGGAAGGTGGAATAAGGTATGTGTACTTCTTCGATCGTCAAGCTCCAACTAAAGAGTAACAGAAGGATACCCTGATCTCGACTCTGGCTGACCCATCAATATTTGCTGCCTCCTGCGCGTTCATTATGTGGGCTTGGATTTATATGCCAGACCGCCTTCCTCAATCGTATAACAAATGGATCAAAACCGCCGCAGCAGTGGACCAGCGTCTCCTAATCGCTCTCAGACGATGTCGTTACGGGGAAATCAAATACGGACAAGAGACAGGTCAAGCGCATTTGTTGCAGGATATGTGCAAAGACTACGGATGGCCTCCGGAATATGGTGACCCAGTCCAGAGCATTCCCTTTCCATGTGAGATGGTGCATATGGGAACGGGACCAAACTGTGAGTATCACGCAGTGTCTCGACTGGCTAGATCATTCGTATGGGCATTCTCCACCTACCTACCTTTGAATCTTATCCTTACCTTGCGGAATCCAACTCCCGCTGCCGCTAAATATGCCATCAAGTCATCAGCCCGCTCATCGGCATTTCTCGCCACCTTTATCGCACTCTACTACTACGGGATCTGTCTGCATCGAACACGGCTCGGTCCCAAAATCCTAGGTACAGAAACGCACATTCGTCAGCAGATAGACTCAGGTATTTGCGTAGCAGGTGGGTGTGCCCTCTGTGGCTGGAGCGTTTTGATCGAAACCGAAGGGAAGAGAAAAGAACTTGGGCTCTTCGTCGCACCTCGAGCTCTCGCAACTCTTTTCCCAAGAAGATATTTAATGGAGCATCAGTGGCGAGAGAAGCTGGCATTTGCGGTGAGCACGGCTGTTGTTTTGACCTGCGTGCAGGAAAGACCGGAAAGAGTCCGAGGAGTGTTGGGAAAGCTATTAAATAGAGTTTTGGCGGCCTAGAGTGTAAAGTTGGTCCACGGGGCTTAGCCACTCTATGGTTATGTTAAAAATATATATTGTATTTGTATGATTCCTAGGGTCTAAATTAATTCCTCGCTTGTTGACCCATATATTTGAGGATCCCCACAGAATGTTAGACAAATCTTGACTCGTGGGCCAAATGAGTTGAATTCCGGAAAATAAACGTCGAGCCCCTTTCTAGTAAGTCAAGTGGACATTGCAAAGTCGAAGTTGAAGAATTGTTGCACATCGCAGTGGAGGATATATTCCATTAGACCTGGTCAATAATGGCACTTTAGGTCTGTTCCTGAGATGAGATGTCCGTTCTTAAATGAAAAATGCACTGGGCAGCAGATCATCATTTATTAACTTTGTGAAGACCGGGTTCGGCACCCGGCTTAGGACATTGAGTTCTTTAGACTTCATGGCAAGCTGCCGAGAGGAAAGGACCGACCTAGGAGAGGGGAAACAAAGAAGGTGGGTAGTTCAGTTGCTGTGAGTAATCAAGGTTGGTTATTGAAGTTGTTGCTTGAGCGAGAGGATACGAGGTACGCGCGAGAACTCGACTCAAGTAGACCACTCCATAGAGCGGCGTAGAGATGCTAATCTCAAAGTTAATATCGACGACGACCCATATTAGCACAACCTTGGACAAGCATAGTGGGCTCTAGACTCTGCTTACGAAGTACTTCGTAAAGAACTTCCACTCCTTACAGGACAGCAGTCAAGGCCCAACAAAGTAGTCTCTTGATTGGCTCGCAACGCAATGAACACTACTAGCCTAGTGCCGGAATACAAAGCTTCAATAACACCAGTCGGGGAATCAACGGCAAATCCAATCTGCACATCATCAACCTCAAACACGCTTTTCTGACGGTCAGACCTCCCACTTCCCGGGCCCAAATCCCAACTTGGCTTTTGCTTCCCCAGATTTCGGATCTCGGTATCGAATACCCACGATGCCGAGAAGCGGCTGTGAGTGGTGGAAGGTCCATCGCTCAGGTGGGTTTGTCGAAAAACGAATGTTTAATCTGAAACCCTGGAACGCCTGAGATAACATCACAACATCACTCGATTATTGATTGGCTGTCTTGGCAAAGGGTTTTATCCAGATGCCGATCTGCAGAATAACGCTGTTAAGCACCTCGTGGTCTGCAGCATGCAACATATGGTAGAGTAGAGAATCAGTAGACACTTACTCTGGACTGTCTTTTATGCTTCTTGTTCGGTAAGTGTGTCATGAAATCCACCAATAACTAGATTTTTCAATTAGATTTCGGGATACGTTTCAACTCAAGTGAGAGGGTTTTTAATAAAAATAAAGAGTTCTGTGGGTACACCAGCCGACATTCTACTCTATGTGCGGATAATATTACTATTGCACACGCAATGGGGGTTTTCTCCGGTGGAGCGTTCAGCTCTCGCCCTGGTCCTTTCAACCAAAGCAGTCAAGCTGGGTCACAGGTAGAAACAACGAAGCTAAGTTGTTGTGGACGATCAGATCCCCTGCCCCTTTTGTCGAATTGCTTGTGAACTTGATTTCTGCCAAGACCGTTGGTATAAGAGATGCGGTCCAGCACTCGAAATAGAGCCATCACCAGTCCCTATCATTCGCTCTTCACTTCAACCGTCCTCCATTAACTGGAACGCATCTTCTTGTCCGATCTTTTCAACCAATACATTTGTGGACAAGTCTTTCACTATGGTTCAAATCTCAACCCTCGTTAGCCTCCTAGCTACTGCTGCCTCACTTGTTGCTGCTGCGCCAGCAGCACCAGCTCCCACGGCTCCCCCAGATCTTGAGAAGAGAGCCTCCTGTACTTTCTCTGGCTCTTCCGGTGCTGCTGCGGCTTCCAAGTCGAAAAAATCTTGTGCTACCATTGTTCTCAGCGGCGTCACCGTCCCTTCGGGAACCACGCTTGATCTCACTGGCTTGAACTCGGGCACTCATGTATGATATCTACATATCTTGGTCCAAACCACCACTTACACATCATAGGTTATTTTTGAGGGAACCACCAGCTTCGGATACGAAGAATGGTCAGGTCCTCTGATCTCTGTATCAGGAACTTCTATCACAGTTACCGGTGCTAGCGGAAATGTGATTGATGGCGGCGGTGCCAGATGGTGGGACGGAGAGGGATCGAACGGAGGAAAGACCAAGCCTAAGTTCTTCTACGCTCATAGCTTGAAGTCATCTTCGATCACTGGACTTAACTTCAAGAACTCTCCCGTCCAACTCATGAGCATCAACTCTGCCACCACTCTCGCCGTCACTGATATTGTTATGGACAACTCTGCTGGAGATTCCGAGGGACACAACACCGATGCTTTCGATGTTGGATCCTCAACTGGTGTCACCATCACCAACGCCAACATCCAGAACCAGGACGACTGCCTTGCCATCAACTCAGGAACGAGTATCACCTTCACTGGCGGAACCTGCTCAGGTGGACACGGTCTCTCCATCGGTTCCGTCGGCGGCCGAACCGACAACACCGTCAAGACTGTCACCATCTCTTCATCCACCATCAAGGACTCCCAGAATGGCGTCAGGATCAAGACCGTTTACGGCGCCACCGGCTCCGTCTCTGGCGTAACCTACAAATCCATCACCTTATCCGGCATTACCAAATACGGTATTGTGATCGAGCAAGAGTAAGTGGCTACCGAATTCTTCCGATTTCTCCCCTTAAACGGATCAAATACTAACAGCCTCTCAGTTACGAGAACGGCAGCCCGACTGGCACGCCCACTACCGGAGTTCCCATCACCGACCTCACCGTCAGCAAGGTCACCGGCAGCGTCAGCAGCTCCGCCACCAACATCTACATCCTGTGCGGGAGCGGATCCTGCTCTGGCTGGACCTGGTCGGGCGTTTCCGTCACCGGAGGCAAGACCTCCACCAAGTGCAAGAACGTTCCCTCGGGCGCATCCTGCTAGGTGGGATGAGGTGGAGAAACTATCTTTGAGGATCGAGCATGGAGTTGGAGGAGGCTCGCTCGGGGGTCTGAGACGGGTCAATCTGGGCATTTGTCCCTTGTTCTTGTTTAAATATTTTCTGGCTCTATGCTGGACATGGGGGTTTTTTTAATGTACTGGGTACTTTGTGGGGGATCAATAGTTGTTTAGTGTAATCTAAAAGCGAGGATTATGCTTTAATGTGTTCCAACATTGTTGGTCTCATGATTGATTGCGTCATTGGTGATTTTGTGTTTGCCATTTTGTGTCTCTGGTGCTGGTATACTTCGAACGTCGCTTAATCGCCACTACATAGAATTTGTGATAGGTCAAAATAGGGAAGTTCCCCGGTCTGCAATAGGAGGTTCCTGTCTATTCTAACCATCCTTCTATCATGTATCAATAATCTTGCGTCTTCAAGGCAAGCTCTCTCAATACTACAATAGGAAAGATCTTTTTGTACTTTAGCCTTTCCCTAGGTTTGAAAGGGCTTCCAGCCCCCTCTCATCCTTTGCTTTTCGCAGAAAGTCTTGACCTCGTACGAGCGAGGCAATACTTAAATTATTAGTTGACTGAGAGTTAATGTCTATTTTTGATTATGAGATTTGTAGACGTTAAGCGATAGCGGTGTGACACTTGACATGCCAGCGTCTTGTTATCCAGTAATATATTACTGAGGTACCCTATATCGTTTATATTTCGCCTCTTCAAAGGTACCGCTCATTCAAAGTGTGCAGGATGGCTAGGATATTCCTCCACCTCTGCTTTATCGGCTCCATATATTTGTAGAAGATGCATGCGTCATGTGGTGTTTACTCTACTTCATACCCGGGGTAATAAAGGTTAAATAGATTCTAGTATATTCTACCCTCCCAGGGGGGTAAAAAAGGGGTAGCAGGGGCCGCCACCAATAAATTTTAAGTGCGTATAGGCCGCTTTTACTACTTGATTTTTACTTCAATATCAACTATAGATTTAACATACCGAATTCTTACATCTAAGCAACCTCGAGAACGAGAGCTAGAACTTACTCGTAACGAAAGGTTTAGAATTCAAACTTTATTCTTTGATGTTAACTTTACTCATGATCAAATATGCTTCCAAACCGGTTATATATATAAGCAAATCTACTACGCTGTTCTTAATCGTTTTACTCTTTAAAAATGAAAATCCGGCCGCAAAATTATTCTTAATACGTCTTAACGTAAGAAGCTAGTTGAATGGGTAATAGCTCCTCAAGAAAACCGACAAATCCCTTAGGCTTTTATCCCTCAAATCTTAGGTTAGAATTGCGAGGAATATGTAATCCGGACAGCATTCAAGAGAGAAGGATTTCAACGATATATAGCTGCTAGGAAATGTCCCCTTACAAAAGAGAATAGGAGAAAGAGGCTTATATAAGCACTAGAACACGTCAATTGGACAGACGAGTAGTGGGATGAAATCCTTTGGAACGACGAAACTTGGGTAAAACCTGAGAAACATACTCGAATTTAGGTCACTTGTAGAAAGGACGAAAGAGGGCATCCGGATTGTACTTAAACTCGACATCAACGGAAAATCGGGTAGATCGTTTTAAAGGGCTATAAGTGGCAAATATGGTCGGCATAAAGGGCTTTTTTGAGAGAAGGAATCGGGAAATAATAAATGAAGGCTCCTACTGTAGAAAAATTATTATTCTACAAGTAGATGAGGTTTTACAGTACTACCCAGACCCAGACCTTCAATTTCAACGAGATAATACCCCGGGGCACGCTTCTACTTTTACAAAGTCAGTTATGAAAGCAACTGAAATGCGAGTAATTGAATAGCCTCCCTGTTCTCCCGACTTGAGTCCTATTGAAACGATTTGGGACGATACAAAGGATTATATTCAAGAGTACTCCCCTCAAGTTCATAGCTCTTACGAGAGGTTAAGGAGAGCAATTCAAGAGGCTTAGAATTCAATTACACGTGAAAGAGGTTAAGGAGCTTGTACATATTATAAAAGCGCGTTGCTAAGTTGTAATTGAGGCTCAGGGGGGGTATACAAAATATTAATTAAAAGCGGCATTACAGCTCATTTAACCTTTATTACCCCAACTATGAAGTATTTGCTTGATCATATGAAAGGATATATAGCTTCTAAGTGGGTAGAACTAATTTAAGCTTATTTTTAAGGCCCCTTTTATACAAAAGTATATATATACCTCTATTACTCTCTAAATGTTATATACCGCTTTTCTTTTTGTATATATAATATCTCTAATGCTATTATGAGATACTTGTTTGTCATAGTTACAAGAAGTGAGCTCGTACCTTTTGATTACTTCTTAAAAGTGTCTTCGTACATTTTACTGTGATAAAGATCACGTGTAACGGCTGATCAACAACTTGCTGGACTCTGGTAACTTGCTGAGTAGCTGACTTACTGACTGACCTATTGACCCACCCTGGCCAGAACGTGGAAAACTAAAAATGTAGAGTGGATAGCATGCAAGAATAGATAAAGGTCAAGGCTATGCCGATGTAGTTATTGATGTAGCTGCTTCGCATTTCGCATTTTCGATAAATTGTCTTAATTGTCTTTCTTGTTATTCTACCCTTCCCAGTTATTCTACACTACCCATGTCTATTTCTCGTCTTCTTACATCTATGGTCCCCGGTGCTGACGAACACATATTCCTCCAAAACGCCGACTCCCCGGTATCATCCAACCAATAAAAGAAACATGAAAAGAAATAAGGTATAAGTCGCCCATGCATAAATAACTTCACGCTCCTTCGTCCCACTCAAGTCATCAATCATCCCTCTCATCTGAACCTCCTCTCAGGCTCGGATAGCTCAATAACACTCTCACCCGCAGTCTCCTCATCACTGAACATCTGCTTACTCTTCTGGTCACGACTCCGGAATTTGAAGCCCGCTGAATCCCAAGCGCCTTGGAAACAGATGCCCGGATGGAGGACTGTCAAGCTGATTGTAGCAATTGAAATCATCCCCCCCTCGAGAACCATGAACAGTGGCTCGTCCGACGTGAATAATTCGCTGTTGAAACCGCCCGAGAGTTCGGCACACCGGTAAACGCATCTCACAAAGATAGTAATTGTAGCGATCGGAAGGGCTAAAATCACGTTAGAATCGAGACGATGTGTGAGAAGAAATTGGGCTTACCAAAGAGGAACCCCTTGAAGAGAGGAGAGCTGACGACATGGTAGTATTGAGGGTTCCACGTCCCTTGACCCTTCCAGACACGGAATGCGAACTCGCCAGCACAGCAGAAGAACAAGGCCAGAGAGACGACCTGAAAGATCAAACCCGCAAGCATTAGATTCTTTCCTAGGTTTACTCCTGAAGTGTCGTTGGCTGTCGAGGCAATGCCACCTCCCGCTCCTTGAAGAACCAGGCATATAAAATCGCATGTGCAGAAAACAATGGTGTATGTGCGTGCTCTGAAGTACGAGAGATGCTGGCCATACACCCCGATAAAACGTGCGAGGCAGAGATAGATACTGGCGGTGAGAAGGGCCGGTGCTATGGTGAGGCAGACAAGATACATCAGGAAGGAGTTGTTATCGAAGGGCGAGTTGTGTAGCATGATGCGTCCGATGTATCCTATCACTTCGAGAAGCAGACCCAAGACCATGGCCACCATAAATCCCCATGTCTTATACTTGATCCCAAAGAAAAGTTGCGCGAGAATGAGAACACCAAAGATGGCTGCGAATAGTGCGTTGCCGGCTAGCGTGGGGATGTAAAGGAAGCTGGCCAGAGTCAAGTCGCAAGTCTCAAGAGTACAGAGCTCGGGATTCAAGAGCAAGGTCATGTTCCCGGATCCAGTGCCATTGTCGAACTTGTGAGTTAAATTCGACATGGTGAGTTCGAACGAAATGCAAAATTAGAAGCGCTAGTAAGAGGAGGAAGAGGAGGTAGGAGTAGAAAGTAGGAGCAGGAGGGAGATTAAGGGAATGATCTATCGAGATGAACCATCTATCGAAGTGAAAGATCTGTTGAAGTGAAAGGTCTCTCGAAGCGAAGATACTTTGAAGTGAAGGGTTTAATGAAGTGCGAAGGTTGGATGAAACAGCGATGCAGAAGTGAAGTAAGTGTAGCTGACGGGAAGTATTATAACAAGCTGTGAAGAACAGACCTCAAGATGAACGGGGCAGTGCATCGTGCAGATTGCTCTCTTCATCTGGTGGGTAGTACAAAGTATCCAATTGCGTAGTCTTCGTCGGGTAAGCGATACGCATGCCGACGCTGAGGCAACCGTTTGAGGTCTTGGCGCCACGTGCAGCGACACTAGGGCCCAGCCGATTCCCAAACGGGAAAAGGATACGAGCAGAGTATCAAAGGCACTCAAGGGCGAAGGGAGAGATGAGAGCGACACGAGACAACCTCTGGAGAAGTGCCGGGGAGGGCTAGACATATCACGTCGTCTCTCGATGTTATGCTCTCTCGGCGCCAGTTCGACTCGGAGAGGGAGGCCTTCGCTGAGCTGAGCCGCTGGGCTTTTCCCGGAACCAGTAAAGGATACGACGGGTAGCAGAGACTGCTGCTTGGATTTACGAGCCACGTACGTATCATGCCGCTTCGCCGACATTATCATTCGTAGGCTCGGACTGACTTTCAAGTGCGTAGCAAAAACAAACAACCTTGACGCCCAGCCGCTCGGAATCGATATTAGGTAGCACGGAATGCATGGAAATGAAACCGCCTCTTGCAAGAATTGCCAATGACGTTGGACGAAAGGAGAGATAAGGTGCGAGGAGCAGTGAAAAGCCAAAATGACCGCAGGGGTGATGCACCCAAATAGCAACCAAAACGGCCAAAGCAAAGGCAGCGAGACATGCAAGAAGTACGATAAGATATTACGAAGGACGACGACCGCAACCTGTTCGTTGAGTGCCCACATCCCCCCCCCGGAATCGTGCCTCATGAAATAACACGCGAAGAGGCTGATCTTAACCTTGTCTCAACGTTGGCTCCTCATCGCAGATAGACTCGCGCGGGTTTCAGGGGCTTGCCCGTCTCATCATCAAGGGAAAGAAAATCAAAAAGATATGATGGTATATCCTTGAATTATCTTCGTATAAAGATTTGGTGGTTGGAATCCTGAGGATTTAGTTGTTTATTTATACTTCGATTCCGATCCAGGGCGAAGCCCCATGCAGGAGAGTGGATCAGCGCTCGAATTCGATATACCGTACATCTCGATACTACGCGTACATATACATAATAATCTTAATCATTTCACTTCACTTCGACTTCTAGCTCAAGTTCAGAAGCCAAGTTTCAGTCCTCAATCTCGAGCCATGTGCCCCAAGTCAAACCTCACTCCTCGCTCTGTCTTTGCCATGTTTTTTCCCCCTTCGTATATGGTGGTCGCGCCTCCAGAGTGGCAGTGGCACATATATGATCCGTGCACGAGAACCTAAATTTCACCGTCAGCCTTATCGCTGGGCTAGGACACACGCACCAACTTTGCCGGCAGAAGCATCTCACCTCAAATATCCAAACCACGAACCTGGAGAAGAAACTGTGCCACTCTCAGAGATTAAACTTCAACTCCTCCAACATGGCAGATACCACACCCCAGCCTTCTCCAGCTTCCGAACCCAGCGCACCACCTTCCAGCGCATCGGAGCAGGCACGTATACGCAAGGAACGTCGTGAAGCCAAGATTCGAGCGGGAGGCTCGGCGAGGCTGAACAAAATCTCCGGACTAGGAGGGGGACTTCAAAGAGGTACTTTATCTCATCTTACTCTTACTGCTGTAAAGCCTTGCCATTAATGCTCTCTCTAGATCCACCACCTCCTCCTCCAGCACCCAGTGCACATGCTGATCCCGAAGAAGTCGACATATCCCAACACTTCTACGAGCCTCAATCTGCTCGCCGCACCCCCCAGAACCCCTCTGGCCCCTCCTTAAATGATGATCAGCTCCGCCAAATGATGCTAGGGTTCGACCCCTCCAACACGCCCAATACGAACCCCTTCGCAGGATTCCCCGGGATGCAAACACAAGGCGCTCCCGATGGCGAGGACCCGATGCTAAAAATCATGCAGCAGATGATGGGCTCCATGGGCGAAGGACCCGGCGGTGTTCCCTCTTTCCCCGGCATGCCACCTATGCCAGGCCAGGCGCCTCAGCAAACCGAAGAACCATATGCATATATCTGGCGCATCTTACATGCCATCTTCGCACTCGGTCTGGGATTCTACATTGCATTTACCACAACCTTCACCGGCACAAAGTTGGAGCGCGAAAAGAGCGGATTAGCCTTCTCGGCCGAAGAGCAAAATTCGCTCTCCCCTACCTCCATCCGCTTCTTCTACATCTTCGCCACAGCTGAAATGATACTCCAGAGCAGTCGGTTTTTCATGGAAAAGGGAAGGGCTCAGCAGACTGGGATCATGGGGACGATTATGGGATTCTTACCCGAGCCTTACAAAGGATATCTCGGATTAGGGAGCCGGTATTTGAGGATTTGGTCAACGGTCAGTGGAGATGCCCTGGTCTGCGTGTTCGTGTTGGGCGTCTGTGCCTGGTTAAGAGGGGCATAAGACTTCGAAGAAACAGTGCAACTGTAGTATTGCAAAAGTGAAAATTGACAACACTGCCATTTCCCCACACAATATCATGCAAAGCTTATAGCATTGCTAAGTGTACAGTACATGTAAGAAGGCCGCTGATGACAGCCTTGAACCTTCACGTAAATCCAATCTCAACACACCCACTATAACCAGCGTACCCTCAGTCAAAAATAGAAGCCGAAATCCCAACATAGTAAACTGCTTCTCCAACCTCGCTTACATACCACAACCCAACCATGCAGTACCTTCAGCACCTCCTAATCACCACCCCCTGCCCTCCCTCCATGTTGGAAACCTGATTTTCTTACGAGAGCCTGGGCCCCGACATGCCGCCTTTCTCTCAATAAATGCCCCTCTCCGCCTCCCCCCAGCCTTGCTCCCTCTCTCAGGTATGGTATGGTACCTTCGTATGCGATACAGCAGAGCGTCCACCCCAACCCTGGGCCTGGCACCTTTGTAATCCCTCCCTACCTATAAACTACCTAGTTTAAGGTACCATCCCAGACTATCCTCCTAATCCACGCCTCCTCACAGGAGAAGCCTTGAATCCTTTTACGGGAAGCAGAAGCACAATATTCATATCACCCAAAATCATTTTCAAATCGGTTTCGTCACTTCATGCTCTTCCCTGATATTCATTTATGACTTCCAAAGCTTAATCTGTCTCAGATATATACCACTGATGATAAGTAGAAAAAACGCCACCCAAATCCTGATCAAACACGTAGATACCTAGGGGTCGGCCCAAATATCTATCTCCCCCAGACATACTTTTAAGAATCCACTTTTAGACTTTTTGATAGCCAAATCCACTGTCCCAGATGCTGCCAGCCACCGGTATGATGCCAGGAAAATGCCCCCAATATCTAATTCAAGATTGATCCTGGAAAATCTATGCCGTAGCGCCATTTCGCGTCTTCTTGGCGGCCGGAACCTCAGCCACTTCTGCTTCATGTTGTCTCTTGGGGATGCCGGTTGCCTTCTCCTTCTCGGCCAAAACCGCCTTCTCCTCGCTGGTCATATTTGGTAGGAGATCAACGGGCTTGCCAAGCTTCATGCTTCGGTGGAAAGCACGAATAATCGAATCGGCATCGTCAACGGCGATAGGTCTGATGTCAGCAAGTGCCTTGATCTTGGCAGTGCACTCCTTATATTGGGCATCGGTCATCTCAATGTTCAACTGCGATGCTCTCGACTTGATGGCATTCCATCCGGTCAAACGTGATGCGAAGTGGATGTATCGAGTCATGCCGAAATCTGCAGGATTGATGATTTCGTACGTGGATGGGTTGTTGAGAATCGCTTTGGCGTGAATACCAGCCTTGTGAGTAAAAGCGCACATACCAGTGATATAGTTGTTGCTGTATTCGCACATTAGCATCTCTGTGTTTTCGCAATAGTGCAGCTATAAATAGGAATATAAGAAACAACTCACAATGGGATATTGACTTCGACGGCTTCGGCAACCAATTCCTCGATGTCCTTAAGCATGTGCAGATTGTACTTGCTTGTAACATATGCCCTATCCGCAACAATCATACGTGCCATAAACCCACCGAGGGGAGTAATGCCGTTTCGCTCGCCAATACCGAGAACTGAAGTATCGACATGTGTTGCACCAGCTTCCAGCGCACAATAGGCGTTGGCAATGGCACACCCGGTATCATTGTGGAAATGTGTCTCAATATCACAGCTGACAACTCCACGCAGCGTTCTGATCAGGTCGTAGCACTGTCCTAAGTATTGTTAGCGGTAGCACTGAGTGATTGAGAATAGATTCCACGTACTAGGAGTTGCACAGCCAACAGTATCTGCAACACCAACCCGATTTACACCAATCTTATCGACAGTCGAGTAAATTGACAGGAGGTCGACTAGATTCGAACGGAACGAGTCTTCGCTGGAAAATCGAATTTCGATGTTGTGAGACTTCACATAGTTGATAACTTCAATGGCCGTATTTGTAATATATGTCATGTCCTTTCCATGCGAGTGCTCCATCAGATAGGAGGAGGTGCCAATAACGACGTCACTTAGTCACTTAGTAGATGCTCCACAATGCCAAACTCATGAGGTCGGACTTACACCCCATCAACACCAGTCTTCACGGCTATCCTAGCATCATCCATCGAGCATCGGATATGTGTGAGAATCTTATTGAAAGTTATTTAGCCAATGCATGGGAGCTCGAAGGGAGAAATACTAACCTTAGACTTCAATCCTAACTTGCAGATAGCCTCGCAATCAGCCCTTGATTGTTCAGATGCAGCAGGTGAAGTCAATTCGATCTTTGTGCAGTCTGTCAGCATGGATTGAAATAAGTCCCAGGGGAAATGTGGTGACTCACGTAATCGACTCCAAATGCATCGAGAGCCCGGGCAATCTCAATCTTCTTCTCTGTGTCAAAGAAGGCATTGGCGAATTGTTCTCCCTCTCGCAGTGTGCTCTCGATGATCTTGAATCTCGAGACATTGCTCAAGAAGTCGCCGACGGGCTGATAAGGATTGCTTCGAACAGGGTGGGGGTTCGACTTGGTCTCGACTGCGGTAAAACCTGGGTGGGCTCAAATCGAAACGTTAGTCAATTGCGACCATAAAAGAAGGTGTCTCTAATACCCTCACCGTCCGCACTATTTGATGACCCATTGGCTCCATTGGATGTTCCATTCGTATGGCCATTGCCATTAGAGGCGGCCTCTGGCTCGCATGAACGGCACATATTGGCGGTTGCGTCAGGAAGAGTGGGAGAAAAGAGTGGGAAAAAAAGACTGAAGGATGGTTGTATGTCTAAGTTGTATATCTAGAGGCGGGAGGTTGGGCGGAAATATTGATTGTGACGATGGCAAGAATGAAGGGATTGGTGATTGTATTTGTAGTTCAGAGGGAAGTGAGAAAAATTCAGAGAATGAGTAAGGTTAGGAGTCATCAACGATTTTCTAGTAGATCAATACTGTGGGGAAACACAAAAGCATGGGCAAGGGCCGATCCCGGACATCGTCATTTTGGCGAGGGGTCGACCGATCACGTGTGGACCAACAGGCGGTGAAAACTGCGGGGAATCAGATCTTCAAAGACAGCCACGAGATAGATTGACCTTTCTACTCTGCACTTTACTTGCCGACCGCATCACGATTGGCTCTGTTTTATATGGTATGAGCTATTGGTATTGGTAGAGTACGCTCTTCATCTCGAGAGCGAGGAGTGGCTAAAGGCGCCGAGGACGGAAGTAAACAAACAGTGAAACTTGGTTACGAAGTATATTATCAATAAACAGGAGATCTGGTAAAAAAACATATTTGGTATTTTCAGGGCCGGGATGAGTCAGGTAATTGCGAGCCAGTTTCCCATCATACAATGCGAGATTTCCATGTTCAGATCCTTTCCTTCTATGGGTCGATTTTCGCTTAGGATTCTTCCGAGAGATGGGGGGTCAAAGGAGCCGGACCAATCGAGGAGAATGTGTCCCAATTGCTTGGTTTGTTGGAGTCTATTCACAGAGGGAGAGGTTGTCAGATCTCGAAAGAGGTGAAAGCTTTTGTCAACGTAATTAATGTCTTCGAGTATGCATATAATTTTACCGCATCCTCGCAACCGATTCCAACTCCGAGTCCCAATCATTTATTCCTTCATCTCGCCAACCATAAGCAAACCTGAACTCCCTCGCCATGCTTTCGTTCTTCTCCTCATACCTCTAACTCCTTTAATTTCCCACTAAAATCGTCCATTCTTTCACTTAAACTCTCCCTCCGACCCCCTCTGAGCTCCATCTCGATCTCCATTAGCCGTCCCTGGACCCACCTTCGATTCCTCTCATCCCCCCTCACTGTCTCGCATGCCAACAGTTCCATTAGTGTATTTTTGAGTTGCAGATTAACATCTCTCAGCTGTCTCTCCTCTTCCAAAAACCCCCCTATCCTCGCTTCTTCTGGCAATGACAATCTTCTTTTCACCATCGATGATCTCCTGTGCCTGGGGTTTGAGAGGGTTCGGTGGATAGTCATTGATGATATAGCATCCGACGATGAGGAGACGAAAGAATTCCGAGAATGGCTTGATGAAATAGGAGACGAGGGGACCGGAGGGCGGATCTGTGAAAGGTGTTGCTGCAGAGCGTCATGTTGAGAGTCGAGAAGCACATATTTCTGCAGAGCGAATGCTCTTTCGTGAGATCTGGGTGACATTGACATTGCTGTCGTACGTCTCGGATGTCTTGGTGGAATGTTGAGTCCACACAGTAGTATTTATTTCTTGAGCTTCAAACGGTGCTGGGAATCACAAACTTCAATGCAAATTCAGGTACTCAGATGTTGAAATAGACCCAGAGACTGAAAATGAGGCACAGATGATACAAGACACAAGCAAACCACCTTCAAGAATAAGGGAAATAATCATCTCATAAGTAGGAATTCCCTCACGGGTGACTGTGACGTCTTTCCGTTTGGTCATTTCCACACAATTCGCATTCCAAACCCCACTTCTCGATCACGCCTCCCTGGTCTTCCCGCATCACCCTTCTCTTGCCGAAGCACTGGATCTTTGCTCCCAATCAATTCAAAGCACATCGACCTTGAGACATGGTAGTTGTGTAACAAAGTTAGCAAGCAAACAAGGATTACGATAAGTGAGAGCTTTCAGCCTCACAGAGTTATCGCTTGTGGCGGTATATGTGGCGTCGTCAGCTCAGGCCTGCTGTGAGAAACCTCAGAAATCCCTCGTCACTTGTTCTTGGGCTTTCTTGATTTCTGTGTTTCAGGAGGAAAGCGCCTTTTAAATATAGGCCTATACAAGTACCTTTAGGCCTGTTCTCAAACCAATTTTTTCCCGAGCGGGAGGTTGAGAGCCGAGTTCGGCAAGACGCAATTCAACTAGGTGCAGTAAAGTTTTAATTGCAACACTCAAGAGGAGAATTATTGATTGTCTAATCAATAGCAGCTAACCGCCAACATATACAAGTAGGTCTACATCTCATAGCTTGTCTTCCTCAAGCCACCCTCTCTGCTTTTCAAAGCCACCTCGCGGTGCGACACATCTCCAAATCAGTCACACCGCTTCGCAAAAGCTGCAACTAACCATTGGTCTCTTCTCTAACACTAATTGAGAAATATCATGCCGCCTTAAAGAAAAGCCTTTGCCAATGCCCTCCCTCAGCTCCAAGCAGCTGTGGCCCCTCGACATAACGGAGCCAAATTAGCAACGCCCCAACCGTAGAGTGACATTTCTCCTCTCTTCATTTTCATAAACATCTGCGTAATCAATATCATATAAATAATCGTATTTGTCCTCACTAGTCGTCTGTAAAATAACCACTATCGTCTGAAAAGTAATTGCCGTCGTCCAGGTCCGAATAATCATCTGTGCCTGGCTCTGATATATTATCGCTGTCGTAGTCGAACACTCCACTATTGAATATGCTCTTCTCAGGTAGCTCTTCCATAGAGTCCTCGTTCTCAATTAAGTTGCGGAACCTTGTGCGGTGGTCAAGGTCGTATGCCGATGCTGGGTTTCTTGAAGCTTGAATGTAGAAAATTTGAAAGAGAATGATCGTTGATCCGTTGTATATGATATATTACGAGCATTGTAGGAAAGGCACAGGAGATATGTACCTTTTAAAGACACTCAATTTAACTAAAGTGCGGCAGCTAAGAGGTACCTGATATTAATCATCAGTTCAAATAGAACCCACCTAACACAAGTATAGCCCGGATTCCGGAATGGCCCATGGCTATTTGAACTACTAAAGAAGCGGCTAAGAAATATGCCGCTATGATTAATGACGCAGTTGTACATTTGTAAATACGTGGAATTTCTTTTAGGTGTGTATCTATGAAGTTGCACGGCCTGTACTTATCTACAACAAGTATTTCCGTTAGGTGCAAATACACATATACGCCTTTTACCAACTGAAATCTATCTTTGGTCGTGGAGGCTGCCACAAGACTTCTGCCCATGTCCGATTCTTGACAGCAATACCTGTCTATTCATCAACGCTCCAGCCCCCCGAATCGTCTTCATTGCCGTTTTTTGATGGCTCTCCGGTCTGCCCGGGTTGCTTCAGGATTTGGCGAACGATGGATTCAGGAATCGACGGCCAGTCTTGATTGAATTCCTCGGAGTGACTTTGGTAAGATACAACCTTTTCTGCTGTGGAGGGACCATCAAGCTTAACATCCGGGGAAGAATTTTCGGAAATGTCCCCAGTCTTGGCGGCATCAGCGAGAAAGTTGATCTGGGCGAAGGACTTGAAATCCTGTTCCTCTAGTCCATGGGCGGGCTTTTCCTCAACTTGCTCAACAAATTCGTTCTTTTCTTCCAAGTTCTCTAGAACTAGCCTGAGTTTCTTTTCTTGGAGTTCTTTCATCGCCAATTCTAAAGCAGAAGTACACTCCAATTTTATTACAGCAGCCAAAGCCGTTTCGGCCTCTGTAATGATCGTTTCTAAAGCAGGAGAGGTCTGTGTTTTGGTTGCAGCAATTAGAGCTAACAAAACTTTAGATGCAGCTTCAACTTCTGGGGTGGGGAATTTCTCAAGCAAGGTTAGAGCAAGTAAAGTCTCTTGAGCCCACTTGAGTAAAACTGAAGCTTGGTCGGGTTTTATTCTGGAGCTAGGCTTCACTTCAGACTTCACGAGTACCCCCTCTTGCAAAGTATTCGGAGTATTGACGAGTGTTTCGGAAAGATTTTCCTCCTTTGCTGAAGCAGAAGTAGCGTTGAAAGCAGGTGGGGTTTGCGTAACAGGGTTAATCACTGAATTGGCCCCAACCATTTCTTCCCCCGTAGCGGCTTGAGAGTTCTTCTTCTTCTTCTTGTTCTTCTTATTCTTGTCAGCCGAGGGGTCTCCTTTTGGCTCCACTGCTCTAGGCTCATGCTCAGCTGTGACTACAAGATCATTCTTCACATCCTCGATGGGGCCTATGGTACTTGTAGCTGAAACTGTCTCATGAACTGCCTCCTCAAAGTGGGCTCTCCTTTTCTTCTGCTGCTTCTTCTTCTTGTTCTTGGTTGTAGCAGTATTCTTTTTCTCTGATTTCCCTTCTCCGGTTTCAGGATTATCCTTAACTGCAGCATCGATAGTGTTGGTTGCAGAATCAGCCTCAAGAGTTGCCTCAATGTCGCTAGCCTCAAAATTATCTTTCTTTGCTTTCTTCCTTGGCTCTCTAGACTTCAACTTTTGAAGAGAGGATTCTATAGCCTCCTCAACGGTTCTTGTACCATCCCAAACTTCCCATTCAACACATCTCTCGAGTCCTTTCAGCCCAGATACAACAAGACCACCGAACTGTTCCTGAGAAAGATCCTTGCTTTCTATACAAAAAGGCCAGCATTTAGTGATTGTGTGGATCTTTTTCATTTGAAGGCCTGCAGCCTTCCCATTCACGTCGAACAGATTTCCTTTCATGAAATCATTGAATAATCCATCACGGTCGAGAATGGCTGAATATGCTGATTCGAGCTGGGTCAACTCGGCGTTGTACGGTCTATGCCTATCATCTAGGTACCTCCCTCTTGTTTGCCATTCGGAAAGTAGAAGGTCACGGAATTGTTTAAGGTTATCTTCCATCGTCACTGAGGAGTCGTCCGGCCGCAATTTAGGGATATGTTCTGCCTGAGCATCGGATACTTTGTCTTGCTCTTTTGCTAGTTCGGAATGGTATGATTTCTCAGTTGCATTACCGAAGAGCGTCAGCATCGACGCATGAGGATTCTCGTCTTTCTGTTTGAGGAGAGGCCCGTAAAGCCTAAGACTTTCTTCAAGTCCTGGATAATTTCGGTCTGCGAAATTCGACAACTATAGGCTGTTAGTACCAGGCGACTTCCATTATAGGCTTTTAATATGATTTGAGCATACATCAATCCTGTCAAAGTATCCTTCTTCAATCCCAAAATCTTTCATCACGGAAGGCAATTCTTCTTCCTGGAGTTGGAAGATCTGGAAACGAATATCTAGGCCTTCAAGTTTCTCACAGAACTTGACCAGGGTACCTTGAACGTGCATGTATAGAGCTCCGTATATATCGTCCTTTGCAGCTGATGTCTGCCTTTTCACTTCCTCGTCAGCCCAAGCCTGGAGGGGATCTTCGAATTCAGGCGTTGCCCAGTTGCCTTTTTTCCGAAAAAGTGTGCTGGCTAAAGGTTAGCAAGTCACTCTCCCGTGTTTGGATCGTCTTACGGGTTGGGTGTATCGAAATTCTGTTGGGAATCTCCAAATGGAAGAAGAATTCCATCCAAACGAAACTTGGCGCTGCAAAGTCTTCTGGGCGGCGGCAGATTCAAAAGTATATTGTCAAAATCGTCCTTCCGCGCTGGCGAATTCGTAACCGAGTGCATAATCGACATTGCTTCGGATTTTGAGAGGTTCGCTGGAACTTGCAGATATGAAAGTAGGTTGAACCAAAATTCCTTTTCCATGGCAAGCGAGATAGATCTTTTGTCAAAGTCCCATGTTTCAACTAGTAGGTCCCCACTCTGATCATCTTGAATATCCATACACTTGGCTTCGAAATACGGCACCAACTTTTTCTGCAAGGTTGATAAAACTGTGCCTGGTAGGAATGTCGAGTACCATACATGTAGCATGATGGGGGCGGCCTCATTAGGAGGGAACAGTAAAGCGATGAGTAGTAGGATAATGTTCCGGGCGACAATATGGCAATTCGTATCGTTAATAACTATGATACACTCCTCATTCATGTTAGGTAGATTAGCAACGGTATCAACGACGTGCCTGAGGTCGCCGGAAGCTATTTTCATTAGCTGCAGACTTAGAATTTGGCGGAGACATCGTACAGGCAAAAAGAATATAAAGACCATCTGGAAAGCAATTGGCCTCGTTCTCCAAATACTTAACAACGTCTAATGCCGGGAGGCTCACTCGTATCTTGTTGTCGTTGTCGCTTTCAATATCATCTGCTGGCTGCTGGGATAGCAGGGCAAGTGGGTTGGATTCTTGTTGAGTATCGCATTCGGCCTGTCTAGGCATTTGAGGAAGGTTTGAAGTTAAAAGGGCTGGCTTCCGCCCAGCTTCTTCCCAGCCGGGTCGCCACGTTGTCTTCATCAATGGTGAATCGTGACAGAGTGCTTTGTGTTTTTTGAAATGTGCGGTTTGGCATCCTTTACTGCAATACTAGGGACCAGTCAGTGTTTTCCATAGATAGGTGAAGGGGAAGGTAGACAAATAATACTTACCATTACTAGAAGACAGTCTGGACAGGCCTCCACTCCTATATTTGGACACTGGAAACTCCCACCTCCATGGTCTCTTCGTACCAAGTTGGCACAAGGCAGATCAGTCATAAGCCTGATGGCAGCCATGGTGGCAGCCAGCGATGTAATGGCGTGGCTGAGCTGGGATCGGACTTTTTGTAATTATGGTCATGTATTTGCCGCCAATGCCCAAAATGGATCGTGCAGAGGGAGTACTAGAAAATCAATATGGTATCGGGTGTCGGGAAAACTGGCTGATAGTCAACCAGGCGATAGAGCTATAAGCGCTGGCACTTCCATACTAAACCCCGGTGCTATATTTTCAGGCTGGGCAGTAAACACTAAAAATTGAGACGAAATTGCCAACAAAGTCTCTAGCTGTTATCCCACTTCTTCTTGCCATAACTTCCACACTAATAAAGCCCCATTCTGCAAAATATAGTGTTACGAAACTAAACTCTAAGGCTTGGATTTCACTACCGTATATTTCATACTTCAAGGCTACCTCGTCAGCTGACTAGTATTGCGTCTAATTCTCAAAAAGAGATAAATCACCACCCACTCAGGAGCATATATAGACCCGTGAAAGGAACATAATTTGAGGACATACAAACAAAGTTTCATTCACCAGGCTAAAAGCACGATGGTGAGCCCCTTCTACTTCTTCCCCAAGGTAACACTCCTTTAAGCAGTCTCTTCATGAAATAAACAAACAAAAATAAAACATAGACGTAGAATTTTTAGTATGAAAGGCATGGTAGCAACAGCATGAATAGACAACAGAAAACAAGTAGGGACGCTGTTAGTGGTGGTGGTGCTGTTCAAAAGGCCCTTACTGAAGACTGGCTCATGTGAAGACTGAAGAATGTCTACAACTATAGAGCTGCGTTGCAAGGGTACGCTTTGAGGGGGAAGAGATATCCGAAATAAGGATCGAAACTGTTTAGTAAGGTCTCATAAACGGAGGTAATTTTTAGTGCCTCGGTTAATTCACAGACTATCCCTTTATGGTTTCGCTTAAGGTTAGTTTAACTCAATTTGCATTTTGCATACCAGTTCATCTCCGTTTAGTTATTAGTACAGTTAACCGTGCTAGTAAGGGTAGATCTAAGTAAAACGGCACTAAAGCGCAATAGAATTGAGAATAATATATATGGTTTTCACATAATTTGTCTACTTAACAAAGGTAACTCCAGAAGCCAACCTAGACCCCTGCAAGCTCGGCTCGGGGAGCAGCTTGTTCCCCATCACAGATCTCGCCAGGAGCAGAAAGTAGATGCAGACCCGGGAGATCGACCGGTTAAATATACTTAATTTTAACCTCAGAACGAACAGTCGAAGTTATCAAGAGACACATTAGCTATTTTATTCACGTAAGCTCATACTCCAGCAATTACTCTGTTTTTCTAGGGGTACGTACTCCAGTATGCATGACTCGTCTCTGACCCAACGGTACCATGTCTACTAACCAGATAGCGGTAGATGCTTCAAGCTCTTAATGAATAAGTTTGTGTCTTCAATATACTCTAGAAGAGGGTTGAAGTGGCCAATTCTTTCTCATTAACTTGTACGAATCAACGTCCGTTAGTGACTATACGAAGTGGCCTCCCAGGAGAATAACGCACCAGTGCGGAGCGACACCATCTCAACTTAAAGCATATTTGGCGAGAGATGTTGCAGCAGTCAACTAATTACTACTATTGATCACTAACCCAAAATAGTTTAGTATCAGCGCTAGCATGGCTTTTTAGGCCCTTTGAGAAACAAATTCGTTCTCACTAGCGCATTACCAATTTCGTATGAAGGTCACACTCAGACATAGGAACATCTCAACCAAGCAGGAAATTTAAGTAAGATTGTATTAACTTTAGCTTAGAGATAAGTAGGTCACATTATAACATCTCTCGAAACTCAGCTCAAGACTCCACCACCCGGAATCTACAACCAACACCCATCATGAAAACAGATAAAGTTCACAGGTACCATCGAGATCTTGAGCGAAAGCGTGACAAGATCGTCACTATTTTCGCAGAGGGACTTTCCCACTCCAATATCAAGGGCGTTGTCAATCTTTTCCGAAAAGCCAACTCCATCACCTCTGCCATGAAGTGCCACAAAGACCTGGAGGTATCATACCTTTCCATTTGCCTTCAAACGCCGGGCGTCTGAAATCAACTACCAAGGGCAGGCTGCCGCACCCACGGGCCCGAAGCAAAGCAGAGGTTCCTCCAATTGACACGCATAATCAAGTTGAACGTGTGTTAGATGAAATTCGCTAGAGGTAACAAACCCCACTTTGACAAAATGAACATTGCAATTATGTACTATAATTGTGCACGTCATACAAGTTGCTCACCTTACATTGCATACATTAACGCTAACAAGGCAAATGTATCATACCTAGGAACATGAAGAACCATGGTGATGCAAGGGTTTTCGCCATGCTCACCGTAGAACAGGCACCTGCACATTTGAAATTAGAGTTTATCGCCCTCATCTAAACTGCCGAGAAGCTACCAAGCAGGCCACGGAAATTTCTGGCAGCATAGAACAAAGTGACACAAAAGGCAGCGAGAATGAGTAAAAAGGGGTAAAAGATTGAATTCAAGATTGAAAGATCAAACGTCAGCCCTGGTTCGTCTCTTATGGTGAAGTGTGAACTTATTAGTAGCAGCAGAGAGGAAACTTCAAAAGGTGCTTCGCCTATTCTTATTATTCGCCTGTCGCTTACCGTCAATTCTAACATTGAATTTGTTTTGGAGGCTTGTTTCTGTGAAAACGTATAGAATTTAGTAGAATTTTAAGGGGTTTCTACCTCATTGGTTAGTTAGATTACGGTGCAAAAAAAGGCCCTCAGAACGAGTATAGTGTACGAGTTTCACCTCCTCCCATTGACTCGAGTTTGATCTAGTTGAACAGTGCTAAAAGTGGAAAGGTAGTGAGTACTTAGTGGAACATACATTAAATACCACATATATTGCAACGTATATCAACACCACCGCTTGCCAATTATTACCTCTCTCCCCCGACCATCCTGTTTAGTTAATCCCCTTTGCTCTGTTCCCCTGTGCTCTATTCCCCTTTGCCTACATCTACCCTAATTCGTTTTGATATCAGTCGTCCAAGCTTAATCCAATCTATTTTCCAGACAAAAAATCCCGAATGCGCCTATCTACTGTACAAATAACGCCCATCAAGAATTGCCATTAAAAAGCAGTGTATGTGTATGAACGCCATCTAGAACCATCCCTTAGGTCCCCAAATACAATTTTTTTGGATTTTGGACCCTATATTGCCGCCCCAATCTTTCTACCCTCACTCTCCTCGGCTCCTTTTCGCCATAAAAACAACTCTCAATGAATAACTTTCACTAAACTAAACATAAAATACAATATCCCACACTAACTACTCGCACACTCACTTTAAATTCCAGCAACCAATAAAGAAATTCATGAAACAAGGCTACGACCAAAATGTCACAAGCCTAATTCACTATCTGCAAGAGAATTTCCTTCTATTTCTATTCTCGCCACTGCGGATTTCACCTTGGTTTGACAATATTTTGATGTAGTTGTAATAACCGGAACGTCAAGCAGTGCTAATAGCATTGGTTCCACGATTTGGAACAGCAAGTGACTGTTGAGGAATGGAAACAGATTGTTGATCGACGTACGTAGCTGGCAAAGGATTGCTTCCGCTTTCATATGGTACATAGCGATGCCCATTCGCGAGCTGATTTCCATTCGTGAGTGGTGGCAGACCACCTCCTTCTTGAACAGAACTTTGACTGCTATGTGAGCCGCGTTTTAAAGTACTGCTAGGCCCGTACGTCGGCTCAGAAGCAGGATCGGAGAGATGAGCTGGAGAGTGCCCGGAGTAAAGGTGCTCACTAGATGGCGTGTAAAGGTCTTGTTGCTGATGTGCGACACGGAGATGCTGAGAAGTGTAAGAGAGTTGGGATGAGGCAATGGAAGAGAGCGATTCGGGGCTGTTGCTCGACAGAGGAAGATATCCACCTGCTATGGATCCATTTTCTGAGGCTGAGCCTGCGTTGTGAGACCTGACACCGTTCAACATGTTGGTGTTCATTATTGGTAAATTGTCATATGCTTGATATCCTGCTTGAAGGGCAGTGGTGGTACGAAGAAATGGGGTGCCTGTTCCCACTTGTGCCGGACGGTTGGCTGCAGGGAAAGGGAGCACACGATCATTGGCTGTCATGGGATTTGGGAAGCTCGGGGGACCGCCATTTAGAGGAAGACCTTTGGGTTCAGAAACGACAGGAGTTCGGAGAGGATAGCTATTTCCTGGGTAAGGCAATGGTTGACTGTGGTTGTATGCTGACTCTGGCTCTATGAATAAAGATTGCTTTGGCAATTGTGGTTGCGGTGCCCAGGATGATCGCGAAGATGAATAATTCGATGGAACTGCAAGGTGCTCTGCTCCCATGAGTTGATAAGACGTATTAGACTGGAGACCTGATTGTAACCCATAGTCGACATTCTCTTCGGGGAATTCCGGGTATGAAGATGGAAGACCATAACATGACTTGACCGGATACTGATATCCTCCAAGAGGGTTGGTTCGATACTGATAGGGCTCGACTGGATGATTGCTCTGTTGTCCATACGACCCATATGGGATTACGCGACAGTTCAATCGAGAACTTGCACTACCAAAAACGTCGAAGTCGAAGTTTCCAGTGTCGCTTTTCATTGGCAAATCCTGGGATGAGACCTATACACACAAATAAGTATAAAGTATAGATCTGGACAACGGGATTCTTCTTACCCTCAAGAATTGGCATTGATCGTTCCCAGCATTCTTACAATTGTGACATGGCCCACCATTGTCTCCGCTACATCGAATCTTCCTTTTCCGGCAACGACCACACTAGAGGTACTTGATCAATTTTATTCTCTCAAAACCGAAGCTGATCAACTTACGGCGACGGGAATCCTGCTTCTGGGACGAGGGTTTGCCTCGTTTTCAGAAGACAGTTCACCATTTGAAAGCTCGCTAGATGGATGATGTGCTCTGGCACCTGGATAAACACCATGACCGCCAGCGGGAGGCAGTTCTCGATCATGGCCGTGCCCTCGTGAGAAGCGACGGAGATGCGATTCCTCCTCCTCGTAATCGTAATGCCGGGATTCTTGCACCATCTTCGTAGTAAATATTCTTGTTAGCATGTCGAGCAATAAGAGACGTCTGCGAGAGCCCGGTCCATACCTTTCTGGCTTTTTGATCTACCTGGAGATAGATGAAGGAGGGATGATGAAAAGGAATCCTCGATGCGTTAAGGAAACAAATGTGATGCTGCGCAAATATCTCGATGTTAAGCATACAATTTTAGCCCAAGGAGAAGGAAGTGTTCAATAAATTGGCATTGCAAGGTGATAGAAACGAGGGAAGCAATTCTTATACCGGGTGTCACCAAAAGTCGGCCCATTCGAGATGTTTGCTAAATCGAGGCTTAAAAAAATGGTTGGAGGAGATAATCTATGCAAGAAGGAAATCAAAAATGATATATGACTAATTGGTATAAGAGCTCTTCCTAAGGACCAGTCGGCCTTTCAAGAATCTCTGCTGTCTCAAGAATAAAGATACACCCAAGTTAGGCTGGGAAGAATCGGAAGGCTGCAGGAAGACGGACTTTGCGCATGGCTATTACCGATATGGACATTGATCTACGCATCCCCTCGGCAGATCTGGCAAACAGAACTAGGGCTTTTGAACAGAGATGAGTCTCAACAGATCTCAAGTACTTCTGTTTCTTGGTTCTGCTGAAACTGATCGAGGTTACATCCTCGCTAGCGGACTTGAAATTATACATAGTGTGAGACAGTCTCAATCGATGACACCAGGGCAAAGAACTCTGAGGATTTAGTTTAGTCGGCGGAGCTTCCCCCGCTCAGTAAGATATGACTTTGAGATACCGGTCTTGGTGACTTTTGAGACTGGAGGCATCGGCCACTGACCGGAGTTGATCACACATTCTACGGTTATGGCAGTCATTTTCCACAGGCCCACGGCTGCCGGAGACGTGCTCCGGGCACCTTTGCTTTACTAACCAAAAGCCGCAAGTGCAACACTCGTAACATCATATTGACAGAAAACGACAAGACGCCAGAGAGTGTAGCAGGAACAAACAGTCCAGAAAGAGTTTAAACGTCAATGGTCCTACAGAGAGCAAACCTATCCCTGCACTACTTTGCATTGCGACACATAATTCATTGAACGCAACCTCAGCTATCGCGAGCATAAAAATATGCTGGACCCTTGACAGTACTTCGCCCCAAATATAGCCATATTTTGCTGCATGTAGGGAACACTTTGCAAAAACGACATTATCAGATCCTTGTCTAAGGCTATCCACGATGATTTATACCAAACAGCCACCATGTGGGAGATGCAAGTGGTAAGCAAGTGAGATTGACCGCTCTCACAGTGGACCCCACAGCAAGTTGAAATCACGACGCAGACTACAAGAGCTGACGGCAGACTTGAAAAATGCTCAATGTGCAATCACCGTTGAGCAAACTTCTTTCGTCGTTCTCTCAACTGCTGTCAAACCGGCCAATCCCTGGCCTCTAATTTGGCTTGTGTTTGCTCGCTAAAAAAAGAAAATCCACCAAGCTAAGCCAGCCACTTTGCGTCACGTACATGTTTAACTTCTACCATCGAACAACTGCAAATGCTGTATAACAGAATCAAGGTCTTGCATAATGGCTGTAACGTCTAGGCAATAGAAAGAAAGACATTTGCTTGTTACAGAGAATTGTTCGGGAAGAAGGCGGGTCGAAGCGATGAAAATTAGGTTGTAGGGCTAATATAAACATGAGCATCAAAAGTTGTTGCTGGTGTACATTAGTTTTGAGTATCACGGACTACGGCCATTGGTCGTGGGGCCGACAATAGCAGCAATGGCAAAACATTACCAAGATTCTGCAGAGACCAAACTGATCAGGTGGTGGAATGTCACTTCCGGGAAAGCCTCTATGCGGAGATCACTCCATTGCCGACTTCCTCCGAAAGACGGTAGTCTCAACGTATTTGCGTCAACTTCGAGGCGGTTTCCCAATGCAAGATGAACTCCGTAGCGACTGCCATAGTTAGCCACTATAGATTCTAAAATAGATTCAGATACTTCCTGAGATCGAGCTAGATTACAAGCATAATTTGTTTCAAATATGCTGAAATCCTCCATGCTTAATCAGAGCAGATAGTGCTGTAATGGGTGGAAGGTTGTGTGACCTTGAATGATGAGCAGTTTCACCGCATCATTATTACACACCTTCCGAACCATAGACTATACCAAAGTATAATAGGCTTCGTGTATACATCGGGATGCCGAGAATGGGGTTGATGATACGAGGCCGACTCAGTACTAACTGAGGTTGGTGGTGTAAAATGATTGGTTGCATTTCAGCTACAGCATCTGTGGGACATTGCAAACGCAAACCTCATATCTCACAAGCTCTAAAGAGACAAGTAGCGTCTCGTCCCCTGACTTTCATGGCTCAATCCGGCTTAGAAATTTACGGAGAGACTCAAGCAGAGACTGCTGTGTCAGTATCGGGGAACAGTTGTTTAAGAGCACATACTCAAAAACGGCTGTACCAACGGTCGATTCTCGGTGGAATTCGAGACTCCAATCACTTCTGTGTGACAAGGAAATTGAGGAGGTGATGCAGGCTGGATCCAGGAGATCCGTTCTCAGATTCAGGGCATCCACACCAAATAACTGACCCGGGACCGTCTTCCACGTTCCTGAGTAGGTGAGTGATACCAGGGCAATCCTTTCGTCATAGCTGTGGCTTACACGTGGAGAAATTCACGTAGGCTTCGCGGATAATTTGTTGGACGTTCCGCGGCCGCCTGCATGGTTTCAAAATGCTGAAGATTTCTGACAGAGCCCTTCTCTTGTCAGCAATGCGAGAGCCCGCAGCGCTGAGAGCCGAGCTCCAATAAGCATCCCAGAGCTTCCAGGAACCCGGTAGAACCTGATAGGGACAGGCACCTGCAATGCAAAGCAAGAAATATTGGAGTTAATAAATTTCTGCCTCGCTTAAAAGCATGAGAGCGCGTCTTTGCACATCGAACACTCTAGATGAAATGTTCCAGACTCTCGAAGGATGCGGTGTCAAGACCATCGTAGCAGATTAATTGGACATGGAGTCGAAAGCCCAGAACTGAGTGTCTGAGACTGTAAATTTCTGCCTTCAACAGCCACCCACCTGGGGTCACACAGGAAATCACCACAAATCACCACCAGATGAAAGTCTAGGTCCAGTCGGATGAATTACCATGAAGCCAACGGGAGATCCTCTCAAGGACCAGGGGCGAGGTTGAGGATGGAGAAAGTCTGGGGAAGAGATGTCATGTGATGTAGTTAGTAAAAGCAGGATGTTTTGCGAATAGGAAGTGTGTCTCACAGGCACGGGAACGGGGCGCAAAGCTTTCGGTCAATTCGAGTTCAAGAGGATATAAAAAGGACATGAAATAATATAAGAGAAGTTTTGTGTGAGAGAAAGTTGCGGTTAGAGGAGAGAGAGCTGGGAAGTTTAGTGGTTTGTGCCTTAGTACTAAGGTTATCCACTTATAGCTAGATCAAAGTGGAAATATCACCGATAATTACCCGGGCTGCCTTGTGCAACCTCATGAAGAAATCGCCTTGTCATAAGCCTCCAGCCGCTCAAGCCCAGCCTTGAGGAAGCTTCTAAGTTTCTCGAGCAGATCTACATAGGCTTACACAGGAAGTTGGATCGGCATATTTACATTTGCAACTTCTACATATCTCCTCCGTACTATGTCGGTCCTCCTTGAAACCTCAGCAGGCGATATCGTAATCGACCTCCTCGTCGACTACTCTCCGAAGCTGTGCCAGAAGTGAGCTCCACCCTACCCCTCCAACTCTATAAAATAACTTAGCCCATAGATCCTAACCCCTCCTCCTAGCTTCCTCAAGCTCTGTAAGATAAAATACTACAACTTCTCCCCGGTCCACAGCATTCAGAAGAACTTCTCCTTTCAGACCGGCGATCCCCTCGGCCCCTTCTCAAACGAAAGTGATGGTGGATCTTCTATATGGGGTATCCTCGAGGGACCTTCAAAACGCACCTTCGAGGCAGATTTCCACCCCAAACTAAAGCATGCCGAAAGAGGGACTGTTAGCATGGCTACGGCTGTCTCGCCCAAGGATCCAGATGCTCGTGTAGCAGCCAGCCAGTTCATAATCACATTGGGGGACGATCTCGACTACTTAGACGGTAAGGCCGCAATCTTCGGAAAAGTGGTGGAAGGATTTGATGCCCTTGAGAAAATAAACGATGCATTTTGCGACGAAAAGGGACGCCCTCTGGTAGATATACGGATTAAACACACAGTTATACTCGACGATCCTTACGACGACCCTCCCGCATTGGCTGAGCCCCCAGAAAGCCCAATACCCACCAAAGCCCAGCTTGCTACCGTTAGAATCAGTGAAGATGATAATTTGGAAGAAGAGGGCGACGTTGAAGCAGTGGAGCGACAGCGGCGGGAACGAGAAGCCAGAGCTCAGGCCCTGACGTTAGAGATGATGGGCGATCTCCCTTTTGCAGAAGTGAAGCCTCCAGAGAACGTTCTCTTTGTATGCAAACTCAATCCGGTTACATCAGGTAGGTTTTCTCCCTTCGAAAACTCTATCTATATCACTAACGCATCTCTTCCACAGATGAAGATCTCTCCCTAATTTTCTCCCGTTTCGGCACCATCTTATCCTGCGAAGTTATCCGCGATAAACGCACTGGCGACTCCCTCCAATACGCCTTTATCGAATACTCCGAACAGTCCTCCTGTGAGCTCGCCTATCTCAAAATGCAAGGCGTCCTAATCGATGATCATCGCATCCGCGTTGATTTCTCTCAATCTGTTTCTAAACTATCAGATGTGTGGCGCTCCGCTACGAACCAGAAGAGGCGCCAAGGAGGTGGCGGCTTCGGTGGTGTGAGCGGTTTAGAGAAAAAGAGGCAGTACAAGGCGGAGGGGGAGGCGAGGGGGAGGGATAGGAGGGATAGGTATGGGATGGTTTATGACGAGGAGGAGCTGAGGAGGAGGGGTGAGAGGGAGAGGGGGAGAGAAGGGTTTGAGGGGAGGGAGAGGACTTCAAGTCGGAGCCGGAGTCCAAAGAGGGAACGGGAGAGGGAACGCGAATATGAGAGAAGAGATGACTCGCGGATGGATAGGGGTGGTGGGAGGGACAGGGGCGGGGGGGACAGGGCCCGTTACGATGATCGTGATCAAGATAGGAATAGCAGACGTGGGAGGGGAGATGATAATTATAGGCCACGATGAGCAATCTATCGGTCTCCACAACCGACTGGTAAAACAGGAGTTTGGGCGTTCGGTGGACATGTAAGAGTCTTAGGCTGGGTAGTTATCTCGAGCACTTCATAAAAGCACTTTTAAATTTTGTGGTTTGAGCTTATAATATTGCTCGCTATATAGGTAAGGAAATTTAGTCACATCTTCTCAACTGTTCTATCAATATTAAAAAGCGAGGCATATACTTTACCATTAAGTCTTCTGGCGTGCTTATAGGGAGCGGCGTTCATAGTTTACATTCGGCTACTATCGAATAATGAGAAAGTGAATTGGGTTCATATACTGACAACGTTAAAAGTGAAAAGAGGTATTCTCGAAACCAGCGTTGTAAGCAGTTACAGGCCCTTTTATCCATATTTGAGATAGATATCTACTGTCTGCGTATTTCTGTTAGAACGACCTAAGGCACTATTCTGCACCCCACTATCATAAGCAAAAGCTCTATCTAATTATGAAAGCTATCTACAACCTTAAGAGGCAACCCGGACCCCACAAATACACTTCAGCAGGTAATGTTTTCACATGTAATATCTCCCTCACTCAACACATCGCTCGCCCTAACATCCTCATTCAGTCTTCGATCCACCACTTCACTCGTTATAATCAGCGCCAAAAATATATCTCACACCCATAAGAATACTTGAGCCCCTGAAAACCCCTTCCCGCTCCTGTCTGCATGTTCGGAGGGCTTCCCCGGAAGAGTGATCTTGCTTAAGCCCAAGCCAGCCTTCGGTGTTGAACTCATCTGCATAAGCAAGTACGGAATTGTATCTCTAGATTCTTGTTAGCTTACATCTCTGGGTAAAACCAGTGAGTATAATATTGTAACAAGTTTCTCTAAATGCTTTGCTTACATTTTCTATTGGAGAAAGAATTGGAGGAAATTGCATAACCAACGTTAGCTTTGGCTTTAGTTTCGACTTGCTAGAATCTCTCGCGGCTAGAGTCTTTGGTAGAATTGCAAGAGCTGCCATTCCTGGACTGTCCTTTGAACCTTTTCTCCGCCCATTTTCCTCTACATGAGACTTTATGGCCACCATCGTAGCTTTAACCGGGGCTTTATTTGCATTTTCCTCCTCCAACTTCTCCTCAGGTGTAGGACGGCGAGCAGACGTGGTTCTCTTTAGAATTGGTGTTACAAATGGACCGTTCAAATTAGTACCCAGGCTTGAACTAACCTTGAGCCTACGCAGCTTTTCTAGTTCCATGTTCTCGTCTCGTCTTGTAGCAACGGGCTTACGAGCCGATACCTTTCCACGCTTTTGGCTTGTCTCGTCCTGCGGGAAAGGTGCACTCTGGGTAGCGACCTCGGACTCAGTATTCGCCACTTTCAGAGTCTTGATCGAAACGCCTTGGATTACAAGGATTTTGCCCTCTACAATCTTCGCTGACACCTCCTTCACAGCGAATTCCGAGGAGTTTCCTCCTAATCCCGATATCTTCCTAATATTACCATCCGAATTATTTGTCTTTGGTCCTGTAATTTCTTTGGAAGAGCCACCCGATACATCTTCTCTCGAAACTTCCATCCGTACATCCTTCTCTTTGCTACTCGAGGACATCTTGCGAACTTGGCGAGCAGTGCTAGCTTTTATAAAAGACTCACCAAAGGACGTATGGAGACCCATAGAGGGTGTATGCGGTGGGAGCAGACCTTTAAGTTCTCTTGCAGAGATATCTCTCCCTGGTCGTCTCTGTTTCTTTTCAATGGTGGCTATGGGGGTGAGTTTGTCGATAGCACCTGACACGACATCTTTAGCCAAATTGAGAGTATTTATACTAGTCCCTGAAATCGAACTTATCCTCCGAATCTTTTTCGGGGGTTCAGTTGTAGAGTTGTCCGTACCAGGTGCGTCGTTAGCATCGTTCAGATCAACGAGACAAGAAGAGCGCTTAGATCGCGTTGACGGTGATATAGGCGTATATTCCATTAAATCTTCATTCTTTGTGCTTATTATATCCTCTTTTCTGGCTGTAATAGGAGGCTGCCCTCTATACGCCTTTTGGGGTATGTTTTCGGGCGTCTCCAGGTCTCTTAGTCCTACTCCTTTAGGCTCCTCGACAATTACAGCGTCTTTCTCCCTTATCGTATTTGTAAACAAGGTTTTCCAGTTACGAATTGGTACGGGCACAGTAACCATTTTCTTTGCTAACCCGCATATTGCTTGCGGGAGATTGCGTCGGGTCCGCTGCAAGGTGAGACTTTTGATCTCCGATTTGGGTACTGAGCGACCGAGAACAACAATAACCTAGACATAATGTCAATCTGTTATGCTGGTGAACTTGAAAAATGAAGTTTTTGTTGACAATATTGAAGACCTTACCACGCTTTACCGATCTCTTCTTCTTCTTCGGCTTTGTAGTGTGTGACTTGTACAAGATGGGGACTCCAATTCTCAATTATGAAGTACTCAAGAATACCGTGGGTTGCTAAAGATCAATGGAAGAAATAACTCACGTCAATAATCCCGATTCCACCACCTTTGATGTCATTTGGAATTTCAAGTTCTGATAGACTTGCAAGGTAAGCCCCCATCGGAGTCCTAATCTCAGTCGAATTTGTCTCCATTCCCCACTCATTGGCTTCGTTGGACAGTAAAGCATTGACAGTATGCCATACTTCGGCGCTAGTTTGCTCTTTGGAAACCTGACTTTGTGGTAGGATTACCCATGGAGCCTCCAAGGTAGATGCAACTCGGCGTCCCGAGAAGCTTGGCCGCTTCTCATCTGCAGTAGAACGCCGTAGGGTATTGGCGCGGTAAATGTTGGAATGTGTGAATTCACCATTGAAAAAGATATTGACGCAAATATCTTCTGGCTCATTATCGATTATAGACTTCATGAATGTCGACATGCTCATACTAAGTTGAATTTTGATCGGGATCGGCTTCACAATTGGCTTCGTGAGAATATCTCTCGTTTGATCCAGCTGTATTTTAGAGTTGACAACACTCCATGCTCTTGAGACTTTATCTTTTGCCCAGACTAGAGATATTTTATTTGTTTTGGTTGGGGTTCCTTCGGCCTCAATTGCTAGGGTGACTATATTAGCGCCTTATAAACCGAGACGAAAGCAATACTGACAACTACTACTCCCTAGGTTTTCCCCAACTTCGCCTTGAGAGGAAGACGGGAGACTTGACAGGCTCGAGGCTGCTGTATCATAATCCTTTCCCCTCTTGCTGAACCTCCCAACAACGGGTAAAGGCCTGGTATAATCTTCCAATGCCTTAGAAGCTGCCTTCGACACCGTTGGCTTAGTAATTCTCTTTCTAAAGAACAAATCATTTCCAGCATTGATAACAAAAAATGGAGTGCTGTATTCTCCAATGAAATCAATTCCTTTTTGGCTTTCAAAATACTCTTCCGTGAGGGGTTGAAGTGTCGGACACAAGGATGGAATTGTTTGACCTGCGTGTTGAGACACGAGTGTAATTAGCGTTTGAATCTGGCGAGCATCCAAGAACATTTAGTAAGGCCAAACATACCTTCGCTGGCTGGATCCTTGGGATCCCAGGTATGAAGCGCGATTTCCGTTCCTAGCGAGTGGTAGACAGGCATATTGCTGAACGATAGTTGTACGCGAGTAGGAAAATAGGGAATAGAGACGATGGAGGTGGAGCTGTCACATTGAAAATAATCCGATGTTTGTGTTGGATGAAAGAAGGTCGAGGCTTAATTGATGAAAAAGCGTGTTGGTCTTTGAAGATTGCTAAAGGAGGAAAGTCGCGTTGGGTGGGTGAGTTCCTTCTATTTGGAAATCTACCTCCTCCCTCCCGGAAAAAACACGAGACAGGACAAACAAAACGCCTCAAAAAGCAATGTAAGTAACTATCCAGTTTATTTTTGCGTTTGAATCTTGCCATTGTTATTGTATAGAACTTTCCACACCCACCGTATGCATGGTGCCGACACCAAGGCCGTATGCTGCCTTTAGAAACAAACGCCCTTGTCCTCTATCAAGGGGTTTAAAATCTGCAATGATTTCTAAACTCTACCTCTTGAGAAACATCAGATAGGCTATACGCAATGTGGGAAATAGCATTAAAGCAGGTATTCATCTCTCAGAGGTGATTCCGTATTGGCTACGCTAAGCACCTAGCGTTTCTCGGTATCTATACGAGTGTAATAACAATCCTCGCTCTATAGGACATTGAGTTTCACCTCTCCAGCTTCTGGATTTACAAAGAATGGGAGTACTCTCGATATGCTGCATTATCAATAGCACTCCGATTGAGGACTGTCGCTGGTGACTGCCAAAACTCTCATTAATCAGCAGTCTAATGCAATGTTGCCCATAAGCCAGGGGACCCGGAATTCTTGACTCCGGCGATTAAATATAGAAAGAGCAGTATTAATTTGCTAAGCTATCCGTTTTTGTCAGAAAGTCATCTGATATGTAACGAATACACGATGGCTCAAAGGAAAAAAGAAATAAGACGAAAGAAGGACAAACCTATCTCAAGGTGCAAATATCTCGTCTCTGCCTAGCGCTTCGCCCAAAAGTTCGATTGTACTCTCATAGACCTTGGCGATATCCATGTCCAAGCCGCCTTCTGCCCCAGCTTCCTCATCCACATCCATCCTACTCTCCGTCTCTGTTTCTGCATCTGTATCAACCTCACTTTCCTCAGTCCCAAGCCCCTTTCCTATAACGTTGACAATCATCACCCTAGTTGACTGGACAATTCCCTTACACCTCACCATGTCCGTCTTACTCATGCCCGCTCTCATTCCCCCTCCGAAACCGGGTAAGATCTCACCGGTGGCAGTATCTTCTCCCTTAAGCAAACTGGAAAACGCATGATCTAGTTTCCTCAAGAGAGCAAGGGTGGCTCTGGGAGCAGGGGGGAAGGCGGGGAGATAGCTTGATATCGATAATGCCACATTCATCAGATACGGAATCTGGAGACTGGCTGTTTCACAAATTAGTTCATCATACTGCAAAACCGAGAATGGTAGAATATACGAGTGCCACTCAACCAAATAACATCAACCACTTCCCCTAAATCCCTCGCCACCTCACCAAATCTTTCATATCCCTTCATCTCTCCTTCCTCCCTATCCTCCTTCGTCTGGAACTTCTTCGTGTACCTCCTCGACACGTGGAGCAGCCTCTCCTCCACATATCTCCTCGCGGCATCCTCCTTAGCACTCCCCGCCCTCAACGGCTTCGCCCTCGGATGCGGTAAATTCGACGTCATTGAGCTTGTTGATGCATGGCTGGGAGCAGGTGAGGGCAAAGACTGAGGGAAAAACCCTCCAGGTTGGTTATCAGACCGTTCATCCATATCCATTACTTTGATTCAGAAAATTTATCATCGCCTTTCCTTCCCTTTTCTTTCATGTCTAATCTCGAAAAATAAAAATCAGCCTGAATGAGGTCGACATGAATCGCTTGGATGAGGAGCACATGACCATGCTTTGAGGGATCCCTGCATCGGGAAAGATGGGCTGGGCTTGGCTCGAAAAAGTTGAGCTTCTGTATTGCATCGATCAACGCAGCTACATCATTGCCATTACAATCCGCAAATCCATCACGTCTAAGACCTAGAATCCGAGAGAAAAGAATAATACACAATGGCACCCAAAGCTCAACGACAAGTCGCCAAGGCAGACTCCGCTCGTCGACCACAGAAAGGCCGGATGGCGCAAACATACCAGACATTGACGTCCCCTGAGAATGCTAGTATCGTCAGGAGCGTCGCTATATTCGGAGTATGGTCCCTCTCTTCCTCCATACCCTAGAGTCCATGGCAAAGTAGTGCTTGGGGTGGCCATATAACTAGCAGACACATGCCATACGATGGGTGTTTGCTCCCAAAGGGACCAATTGCTAACAACCATCTCCATAGGTCGCAGTCGCATTTTTCTCAAGTTCCTGGAGCGAAATAATCCTCCCTCCGTAAGTCCTACCGTCTTAAGCCTCAAAGCTCTTCTCACATGTTCAATAGTCTATAAATGGAAGCGTCTCGGAATCTACGGACAGGGCTCATTGACGAAAACTGATATATCGAGCAAATGTATACTGGCATGAGGGAGAGGCGGATGTACGATACGGCACGGTCGAATTCAAGTTCAAGGATGGACTTGATGGCCTGGTTGTTACGAAATGTGTAATGGAGTATGGCTAGCATGACGGGCGTTTACGCATTCATGGATCTCAACTACTCAATTTTAAGGAAACCCCAGTTTGAGGAAGACGCCTAATCAGTTAAAGGATTCCTTTAGTGATACAAATGGGAAAGTAATCAATTATGTCCTTGTTAACTGTATAAACCTTGTAATTTTCTTTTAAATTGAAATTTTGAGCGTACGCTTAAATAATACATGATATCGGAACATTTTATTCATATACCTGACCTTAAGGCAGGGACTAGTATTAGATTCAATTGCGAAGATTTTGCCGCGAACTATCTCAGGAAGATGCCCCGACAATATTCACGAAAGGCTAGCAACGTCACACCAAGCATGCATCGCCCCTCTCTCCATTTACTGTAGGAAAAATTCTTTTCTTTCTAGACCAGTTTTGATATTCATTTTCCTTAACAGTTTATTATTTTTAAGGGCCCCTCTTCCCTCTCCAAAGAATGTGTCAAAAGCTGTGTTTCATTCAGTTCTTGCGAACGATTGTGTACGTCCAGGCAATTAGCCCGCCAGATATGTTACATGTAAATTCACCAACAATACGCCATAGCGACATAGCCATATCCCACGCTACATCTCAAACAGTCCTAAATTCCTAAATGAGATCAATGTTGGCTCCACTGGATGCTATCAAGTGCAACACCCTCTTGCACAAGCTCCCATAACGGGCTTAGCTCTCTCAAGAATGTTACTCGCTCCTTTACTGCCTTCAAGACGTAGTCTATCTCGTCTTCAGTGGTAAATCGGCCAATGCCAAACCTGATACTGCTATGCGCATTCTCGTCACTACTGCCAAGCGCTCGGAGGACGTAGCTGGGTTCCAAAGATGCTGATGTGCATGCACTGCCAGATGACAAGGCGATATCCTTGAGGGCCATCAACAATGACTCGCCCTCGACGTAGGCAAACGAAACATTAACGCATCCAGGATAGAAATGATTTGGATCGCCATTTTGAGCTGTGTGCTCCATGGATAGAAGACCATTAAGCAGCCTGTCAGAGAGCATCTTCACTCGCTTTGAATCATACTTTATTAATATGTTAGCCAGAGTCTCAATGTAGGAGATAGTGAATTATTGAACTAGTGTGGATGCAAATCACATCTGGTATTCTGTTCCGTCAAAGACTTCTCAACTTTGAGATAAGATCGCTTGGAAACCCATGTGCATTGTAATCAATCATCATGGTTATATCCCAAATCAAGAAATGAAAATGAGATGCTTACAGATATTTCTTCCTTTGCGATTCGGCAAGCTTCTCCAAACCCAACAACAAGTGGAGGGGCCAAAGTTCCACTTCTTAGCCCTCTCTCTTGACCACCCCCACTAATCAAAGGTTCGATCCTAACACGGGGTCGTCTTCGAACAAAACAAGCCCCGATACCTTTAGGTCCGTAGATTTTATGTGATGAAATTGACATCAGGTCGATGTTCATTTTGTTGACATCAATTGGAATCTTGCCGGCAGCTTGTGCAGCATCAGTGTGAAAGAATATCTTTTTTGACCGGCAAAGCTTTCCAATCGCTTCCAGTGGCTGGATAACACCGATTTCGTTGTTGACGGCCATGATACTTACAAGGGCGGTATCTGGCCGAATGGCAGCCTCGAGTTCCTTCATATCAATCAAACCACTATGTTGGACAGGGAGG